>CM037868.1:28379926-28456428 GCA_021292105.1 Anadara kagoshimensis
ATTACATTGTAACTAAGACAAAGCAGTGGTGTACAATGTATATTTACATGATTTGTTATGTATCACCCCGATCCGGTAATTACATTGTAACTTCGACACAGCAGTGGTGTACAATGTATATTTACATGATTTGTTATGTATCACCCGATCCGGTATTACATGTAACTTAGACAAAGCAGTGGTGTACAATGTATATTTACATGATTTGTTATGTATCACCCCGATCCGGTAATTACATTGTAACTTAGACAAAGCAGTGGTGTACAATTGTATTTACAGGATTTGTTATGTACCACCCCGATCTGGTAATTACATTGTAACTTAGACACAGCAGTGGTAACAATGTATATTTACATGATTTTGTTATGTACCACCCGATCCGGTAATTACATTGTAACTAAGACAAAGCAGTGGTGTACAATGTATATTTACATGATTTGTTATGTACCACCCCGATCCGGTAATTACATTGTAACTTAGACAAAGCAGGTGTACAATGTATAATTTACATGATTTGTTATGTACACCCCGATCCGGTAATTACATTGTAACTTAGACACAGCAGTGGTGTACAATGTATATTTACGGGATTTGTTATGTACCACCCGATCCGGTAATAACATTGTAACCTTAGACACAGCAGTGGTGTACAATGTATATTTACGGGATTTGTTATGTACCACCCCGATCCGGTAATTACATTGTAACTTAGAAAAGCAGTGGTGTACAATGTATATTTACATGATTTGTTATGTAACCACCCGATCCGGTAATTACATTGTAACTTAGACAAAGCAGTGGTTTACAATGTATATTTACATGATTTGTATTTATCACCCCGATCCGGTAATTACATTGTACTTAGACAAAGCAGTGGTGTACAATGTATATTTACATGATTTGTTATGTACATCCCGATCCGGTATTACATGTAACTTAGACAAAGCAGTGGTGTACAATGTATATTTACAGATTGTTATGTACCACCCCGATCCGGTAATTACATTGTAACTAGACAAAGCAGGTGTACAATGTATATTTACAGGATTTGTTATGTATCACCCCGATCCGGTAATTACATTGTAACTTAGACAAGCAGTGGTGTACAATGTATATTTACATGATTTGTTATGTACCACCCTCGATCCGGTAATTACATTGTAACTTAGACAAAGCAGTGGTGTACAATGTATATTTACAGGATTTGTTATGTATCAACCCCGATCCGGTAATTACATTGTAACTTAGACAAAGCATGGTGTACAATGTATATTTACATGATTTGTTTATGTACCACCCCGATCCGGTAATTACATGTAACTTAGACAAAGCAGTGGTGTACAATGTATATTTACAGTATTTCTTATGTATCACCCCGATCCGGTAATTACATTGTAACTTAGACAAAGCAGTGGTGTACAATGTATATTTACATGATTTGTTATGTACCACCCTGATCAGGTAATTACATTGTAACTTAGACAAAGCAGTGGTGTACAATGATATTTTACATGATTTGTTATGTACCACCTCGATCCGGTAATTACATTGTAACTAAGACAAAGCAGTGGTGTACAATGTATATTTACATGATTTGTTATGTATCACCCGATCCGGTAATTACATTGTAACTTCGACACAGCAGTGGTGTACAATGTATATTTACATGATTTGTTATGTATCACCCGATCCGGTAATTACATTGTAACTTAGCAAAGCAGTGGTGTACAATGTATATTTACATGATTTGTTATGTATACCCCGATCCGGTAATTACATTGTAACTTAGACAAAGCAGTGGTGTACAATGTATATTTACAGTATTTGTTATGTATCACCCCGATCCGTTAATTACATTGTAACTTAGACAAGCAGTGGTGTACAATGTAATTTTACAGGTTTGTTATGTACCACCCCGATCTGGTAATTACATTGTAACTTAGACAAAGCATGTGTGTACAATGTATTTACATGATTTGTTATGTACCACCCCCATCCGGTAATTACATTGTAACTTAGACAAAGCAGTGGTGTACAATGTATATTACAGTATTTGTTATGTACCACCTCGATCCGGTAATTTCATTGTAATTAGACAAAGCAGTGGTGTACAATGTATATTTACAGGATTTGTTATGTATCACCCGATCTGGTAATTACATTGTAACTTGGACAAGCAGTGTGTACAATGTATATTTACGGGATTTGTTATGTACCACCCCGATCCGGTAATAACATTGTAACTTAGACACAGCAGTGGTGTACAATGTATATTACAGGATTTGTTATGTACCACCCCGATCCGGTAATTACATTGTAACTTAGACAAAGCAGTGGTGTACAATGTATATTTACATGATTTGTTATGTACCACCTCGATCCGGTAATTACATTGTAACTAAGACAAAGCAGTGGTGTACAATGTATATTTACATGATTTGTTATGTATCACCCCGATCCGGTAATTACCTTGTAACTTAGACAAAGCAGTGGTGTACAATGTATATTTACAGGATTTGTTATGTACCACCCCGATCCGGTAATTACATTGTAACTTAGACAAAGCAGTGGTGTACAATGTATATTTTTACATGATTTGTTATGTACCACCCTGATCCGGTAATTACATTGTAACTTAGACAAAGCAGTGGTGTACAATGTATATTTACAGGATTTGTTATGTACCACCCTGATCCAGTAATTACATTGTAACTTAGACAAAGCAGTGGTGTACAATGTATATTTACATGATTTGTTATGTATCACCCCGATCCGGTAATTACATTGTAACTTAGACAAAGCAGTGGTGTACAATGTATATTTACATGATTTGTTATGTACCACCCCGATCCGGTAATTACATTGTAACTTAGACAAAGCAGTGGTTTACAATGTATATTTACATGATTTGTTATTTATCACCCCGATCCGGTAATTACATTGTAACTTAGACAAAGCAGTGGTGTACAATGTATATTTACATGATTTGTTATGTATCATCCCGATCCGGTAATTACATTGTAACTTAGACAAAGCAGTGGTGTACAATGTATATTTACAGGATTTGTTATGTACCACCCCGATCCGGTAATTACATTGTAACTTAGACAAAGCAGTGGTGTACAATGTATATTTACAGGATTTGTTATGTATCACCCCGATCCGGTAATTACATTGTAACTTAGACAAAGCAGTGGTGTACAATGTATATTTACATGATTTGTTATGTACCACCTCGATCCGGTAATTACATTGTAACTTAGACAAAGCAGTGGTGTACAATGTATATTTACAGGATTTGTTATGTATCACCCCGATCCGGTAATTACATTGTAACTTAGACAAAGCAGTGGTGTACAATGTATATTTACATGATTTGTTATGTACCACCCCGATCCGGTAATTACATTGTAACTTAGACAAAGCAGTGGTGTACAATGTATATTTACAGTATTTCTTATGTATCACCCGATCCGGTAATTACATTGTAACTTAGACAAAGCAGTGGTGTACAATGTATATTTACATGATTTGTTATGTACCACCCTGATCAGGTATTACATTGTAACTTAGACAAAGCAGTGGTGTACAATGTATATTTACATGATTTGTTATGTACCACCTCGATCCGGTAATTACATTGTAACTAAGACAAAGCAGTGGTGTACAATGTATATTTACATGATTTGTTATGTATCACCCCGATCCGGTAATTACATTGTAACTTAGACAAAGCAGTGGTGTACAATGTATATTTACATGATTTGTTATGTATCACCCCGATCCGGTAATTACATTGTAACTTAGACAAAGCAGTGGTGTACAATGTATATTTACAGGATTTGTTATGTACCACCCCGATCTGGTAATTACATTGTAACTTAGACACAGCAGTGGTATACAATGTATATTTACATGATTTGTTATGTACCACCCCGATCCGGTAATTACATTGTAACTAAGACAAAGCAGTGGTGTACAATGTATATTTACATGATTTGTTATGTACCACCCCGATCCGGTAATTACATTGTAACTTAGACAAAGCAGTGGTGTACAATGTATATTTACATGATTTGTTATGTACCACCCCGATCCGGTAATTACATTGTAACTTAGACACAGCAGTGGTGTACAATGTATATTTACGGGATTTGTTATGTACCACCCCGATCCGGTAATAACATTGTAACTTAGACACAGCAGTGGTGTACAATGTATATTTACAGGATTTGTTATGTACCACCCCGATCCGGTAATTACATTGTAACTTAGACAAAGCAGTGGTGTACAATGTATATTTACATGATTTGTTATGTACCACCCGATCCGGTAATTACATTGTAACTTAGACAAAGCAGTGGTTTACAATGTATATTTACATGATTTGTTATTTATCACCCCGATCCGGTAATTACATTGTAACTTAGACAAAGCAGTGGTGTACAATGTATATTTACATGATTTGTTATGTACCATCCCGATCCGGAATTACATTGTAACTTAGACAAAGCAGTGGTGTACAATGTATATTACATGATTTGTTATGTACCACCCCGATCCGGTAATTACATTGTAACTTAGACAAAGCAGTGGTGTACAATGTATATTTACAGGATTTGTTATGTATCACCCCGATCCGGTAATTACATTGTAACTTAGACAAAGCAGTGGTGTACAATGTATATTACATGATTTGTTATGTACCACCTCGATCCGGTAATTACATTGTAACTTAGACAAAGCAGTGGTGTACAATGTATATTTACAGGATTTGTTATGTATCACCCCGATCCGGTAATTACATTGTAACTTAGACAAAGCAGTGGTGTACAATGTATATTTACATGATTTGTTATGTACCACCCCGATCCGGTAATTACATTGTAACTTAGACAAAGCAGTGGTGTACAATGTATATTTACAGTATTTCTTATGTATCACCCCGATCCGGTAATTACATTGTAACTTAGACAAAGCAGTGGTGTACAATGTATATTTACATGATTTGTTATGTACCACCCTGATCAGGTAATTACATTGTAACTTAGACAAAGCAGTGGTGTACAATGTATATTTACATGATTTGTTATGTACCACCTCGATCCGGTAATTACATTGTAACTAAGACAAAGCAGTGGTGTACAATGTATATTTACATGATTTGTTATGTATCACCCCGATCCGGTAATTACATTGTAACTTCGACACAGCAGTGGTGTACAATGTATATTTACATGATTTGTTATGTATCACCCCGATCCGGTAATTACATTGTAACTTAGACAAAGCAGTGGTGTACAATGTATATTTACATGATTTGTTATGTATCACCCCGATCCGGTAATTACATTGTAACTTAGACAAAGCAGTGGTGTACAATGTATATTTACAGGATTTGTTATGTACCACCCGATCTGGTAATTACATTGTAACTTAGACACAGCAGTGGTATACAATGTATATTTACATGATTTGTTATGTACCACCCCGATCCGGTAATTACATTGTAACTAAGACAAAGCAGTGGTGTACAATGTATATTTACATGATTTGTTATGTACCACCCCGATCCGGTAATTACATTGTAACTTAGACAAAGCAGTGGTGTACAATGTATATTTACAGGATTTGTTATGTATCACCCCGATCCGGTAATTACATTGTAACTTAGACAAAGCAGTGGTGTACAATGTATATTTACATGATTTGTTATGTACCACCCCGATCCGGTAATTACATTGTAACTTAGACAAAGCAGTGGTGTACAATGTATATTTACAGTATTTCTTATGTATCACCCCGATCCGGTAATTACATTGTAACTTAGACAAAGCAGTGGTGTACAATGTATATTTACATGATTTGTTATGTACCACCCTGATCAGGTAATTACATTGTAACTTAGACAAAGCAGTGGTGTACAATGTATATTTACATGATTTGTTATGTACCACCTCGATCCGGTAATTACATTGTAACTAAGACAAAGCAGTGGTGTACAATGTATATTTACATGATTTGTTATGTATCACCCCGATCCGGTAATTACATTGTAACTTCGACACAGCAGTGGTGTACAATGTATATTTACATGATTTGTTATGTATCACCCCGATCCGGTAATTACATTGTAACTTAGACAAAGCAGTGGTGTACAATGTATATTTACATGATTTGTTATGTATCACCCCGATCCGGTAATTACATTGTAACTTAGACAAAGCAGTGGTGTACAATGTATATTTACAGGATTTGTTATGTACCACCCCGATCTGGTAATTACATTGTAACTTAGACACAGCAGTGGTATACAATGTATATTTACATGATTTGTTATGTACCACCCCGATCCGGTAATTACATTGTAACTAAGACAAAGCAGTGGTGTACAATGTATATTACATGATTTGTTATGTACCACCCCGATCCGGTAATTACATTGTAACTTAGACAAAGCAGTGGTGTACAATGTATATTTACAGGATTTGTTATGTATCACCCCGATCCGGTAATTACATTGTAACTTAGACAAAGCAGTGGTGTACAATGTATATTTACATGATTTGTTATGTACCACCTCGATCCGGTAATTACATTGTAACTTAGACAAAGCAGTGGTGTACAATGTATATTTACAGGATTTGTTATGTATCACCCCGATCCGGTAATTACATTGTAACTTAGACAAAGCAGTGGTGTACAATGTATATTTACATGATTTGTTATGTACCACCCCGATCCGGTAATTACATTGTAACTTAGACAAAGCAGTGGTGTACAATGTATATTTACAGTATTTCTTATGTATCACCCCGATCCGGTAATTACATTGTAACTTAGACAAAGCAGTGGTGTACAATGTATATTTACATGATTTGTTATGTACCACCCTGATCAGGTAATTACATTGTAACTTAGACAAAGCAGTGGTGTACAATGTATATTTACATGATTTGTTATGTACCACCTCGATCCGGTAATTACATTGTAACTAAGAGAAAGCAGTGGTGTACAATGTATATTTACATGATTTGTTATGTATCACCCCGATCCGGTAATTACATTGTAACTTCGACACAGCAGTGGTGTACAATGTATATTTACATGATTTGTTATGTATCACCCCGATCCGGTAATTACATTGTAACTTAGACAAAGCAGTGGTGTACAATGTATATTTACATGATTTGTTATGTATCACCCCGATCCGGTAATTACATTGTAACTTAGACAAAGCAGTGGTGTACAATGTATATTTACAGGATTTGTTATGTACCACCCCGATCTGGTAATTACATTGTAACTTAGACACAGCAGTGGTATACAATGTATATTTACATGATTTGTTATGTACCACCCCGATCCGGTAATTACATTGTAACTAAGACAAGCAGTGGTGTACAATGTATATTTACATGATTTGTTATGTACCACCCCGATCCGGTAATTACATTGTAACTTAGACAAAGCAGTGGTGTACAATGTATATTTACATGATTTGTTATGTACCACCCCGATCCGGTAATTACATTGTAACTTAGACACAGCAGTGGTGTACAATGTATATTTACGGGATTTGTTATGTACCACCCCGATCCGGTAATAACATTGTAACTTAGACACAGCAGTGGTGTACAATGTATATTTACAGGATTTGTTATGTACCACCCCGATCCGGTAATTACATTGTAACTTAGACAAAGCAGTGGTGTACAATGTATATTTACATGATTTGTTATGTACCACCCCGATCCGGTAATTACATTGTAACTTAGACAAAGCAGTGGTTTACAATGTATATTTACATGATTTGTTATTTATCACCCCGATCCGGTAATTACATTGTAACTTAGACAAAGCAGTGGTGTACAATGTATATTTACATGATTTGTTATGTACCATCCCGATCCGGTAATTACATTGTAACTTAGACAAAGCAGTGGTGTACAATGTATATTTACATGATTTGTTATGTACCACCCCGATCCGGTAATTACATTGTAACTTAGACAAAGCAGTGGTGTACAATGTATATTTACAGGATTTGTTATGTATCACCCCGATCCGGTAATTACATTGTAACTTAGACAAAGCAGTGGTGTACAATGTATATTTACATGATTTGTTATGTACCACCTCGATCCGGTAATTACATTGTAACTTAGACAAAGCAGTGGTGTACAATGTATATTTACAGGATTTGTTATGTATCACCCCGATCCGGTAATTACATTGTAACTTAGACAAAGCAGTGGTGTACAATGTATATTTACATGATTTGTTATGTACCACCCCGATCCGGTAATTACATTGTAACTTAGACAAAGCAGTGGTGTACAATGTATATTTACAGTATTTCTTATGTATCACCCCGATCCGGTAATTACATTGTAACTTAGACAAAGCAGTGGTGTACAATGTATATTTACATGATTTGTTATGTACCACCCTGATCAGGTAATTACATTGTAACTTAGACAAAGCAGTGGTGTACAATGTATATTTACATGATTTGTTATGTACCACCTCGATCCGGTAATTACATTGTAACTAAGACAAAGCAGTGGTGTACAATGTATATTTACATGATTTGTTATGTATCACCCCGATCCGGTAATTACATTGTAACTTCGACACAGCAGTGGTGTACAATGTATATTTACATGATTTGTTATGTATCACCCCGATCCGGTAATTACATTGTAACTTAGACAAAGCAGTGGTGTACAATGTATATTTACATGATTTGTTATGTATCACCCCGATCCGGTAATTACATTGTAACTTAGACAAAGCAGTGGTGTACAATGTATATTTACAGGATTTGTTATGTACCACCCCGATCTGGTAATTACATTGTAACTTAGACACAGCAGTGGTATACAATGTATATTTACATGATTTGTTATGTACCACCCCGATCCGGTAATTACATTGTAACTAAGACAAAGCAGTGGTGTACAATGTATATTTACATGATTTGTTATGTACCACCCCGATCCGGTAATTACATTGTAACTTAGACAAAGCAGTGGTGTACAATGTATATTTACATGATTTGTTATGTACCACCCCGATCCGGTAATTACATTGTAACTTAGACACAGCAGTGGTGTACAATGTATATTTACGGGATTTGTTATGTACCACCCCGATCCGGTAATAACATTGTAACTTAGACACAGCAGTGGTGTACAATGTATATTTACAGGATTTGTTATGTACCACCCCGATCCGGTAATTACATTGTAACTTAGACAAAGCAGTGGTGTACAATGTATTTACATGATTTGTTATGTACCACCCCGATCCGGTAATTACATTGTAACTTAGACAAAGCAGTGGTTTACAATGTATATTTACATGATTTGTTATTTATCACCCCGATCCGGTAATTACATTGTAACTTAGACAAAGCAGTGGTGTACAATGTATATTTACATGATTTGTTATGTATCATCCCGATCCGGTAATTACATTGTAACTTAGACAAAGCAGTGGTGTACAATGTATATTTACAGGATTTGTTATGTACCACCCCGATCCGGTAATTACATTGTAACTTAGACAAAGCAGTGGTGTACAATGTATATTTACAGGATTTGTTATGTATCACCCCGATCCGGTAATTACATTGTAACTTAGACAAAGCAGTGGTGTACAATGTATATTTACATGATTTGTTATGTACCACCTCGATCCGGTAATTACATTGTAACTTAGACAAAGCAGTGGTGTACAATGTATATTTACAGGATTTGTTATGTATCACCCCGATCCGGTAATTACATTGTAACTTAGACAAAGCAGTGGTGTACAATGTATATTTACATGATTTGTTATGTACCACCCCGATCCGGTAATTACATTGTAACTTAGACAAAGCAGTGGTGTACAATGTATATTTACAGTATTTCTTATGTATCACCCCGATCCGGTAATTACATTGTAACTTAGACAAAGCAGTGGTGTACAATGTATATTTACATGATTTGTTATGTACCACCCTGATCAGGTAATTACATTGTAACTTAGACAAAGCAGTGGTGTACAATGTATATTTACATGATTTGTTATGTACCACCTCGATCCGGTAATTACATTGTAACTAAGACAAAGCAGTGGTGTACAATGTATATTTACATGATTTGTTATGTATCACCCCGATCCGGTAATTACATTGTAACTTCGACACAGCAGTGTGTGTACAATGTATATTTACATGATTTGTTATGTATCACCTCGATCCGGTAATTACATTGTAACTTAGACAAAGCAGTGGTGTACAATGTATATTTACATGATTTGTTATGTATCACCCCGATCCGGTAATTACATTGTAACTTAGACAAAGCAGTGGTGTACAATGTATATTTACAGGATTTGTTATGTACCACCCCGATCTGGTAATTACATTGTAACTTAGACACAGCAGTGGTATACAATGTATATTTACATGATTTGTTATGTACCACCCCGATCCGGTAATTACATTGTAACTTAGACAAAGCAGTGGTGTACAATGTATATTTACAGGATTTGTTATGTACCACCCCGATCCTGTAATTACATTGTAACTAAGACAAAGCAGTGGTGTACAATGTATATTTACAGGATTTGTTATGTACCACCCTGATCCGGTAATTACATTGTAACTTAGACAAAGCAGTGGTGTACAATGTATATTTACAGGATTTGTTATGTACCACCCAGATCCGGTAATTACATTGTAACTTAGACAAAGCAGTGGTGTACAATGTATATTTACATGATTTGTTATGTATCACCCCGATCCGGTAATTACATTGTAACTTAAGACAAAGCAGTGGTGTACAATGTATATTTACAGGATTTGTTATGTACCACCCTGATCCGGTAATTACATTGTAACTTAGACAAAGCAGTGGTGTACAATGTATATTTACATGATTTGTTATGTATCACCCCGATCCGGTAATTACATTGTAACTAAGACAAAGCAGTGGTGTACAATGTATATTTACAGGATTTGTTATGTACCACCCAGATCCGGTAATTACATTGTAACTTAGACAAAGCAGTGGTGTACAATGTATATTTACATGATTTGTTATGTATCACCCCGATCCGGTAATTACATTGTAACTAAGACAAAGCAGTGGTGTACAATGTATATTTACATGATTTGTTATGTACCACCCCGATCCGGTAATTACATTGTAACTTAGACAAAGCAGTGGTGTACAATGTATATTTACATGATTTGTTATGTACCACCCCGATCCGGTAATTACATTGTAACTTAGACACAGCAGTGGTGTACAATGTATATTTACAGGATTTGTTATGTACCACCCCGATCCGGTAATTACATTGTAACTTAGACAAAGCAGTGGTGTACAATGTATATTTACAGTATTTGTTATGGATCACCCCGATCCGGTAATTACATTGTAACTTAGACAAAGCAGTGGTGTACAATGTATATTTACATGATTTGTTATGTACCACCCCCATCCGGTAATTACATTGTAACTTAGACAAAGCAGTGGTGTACAATGTATATTTACAGTATTTGTTATGTACCACCTCGATCCGGTAATTTCATTGTAACTTAGACAAAGCAGTGGTGTACAATGTATATTTACAGGATTTGTTATGTATCACCCGATCTGGTAATTACATTGTAACTTGGACAAAGCAGTGGTGTACAATGTATATTTACGGGATTTGTTATGTACCACCCCGATCCGGTAATAACATTGTAACTTAGACACAGCAGTGGTGTACAATGTATATTTACAGGATTTGTTATGTACCACCCCGATCCGGTAATTACATTGTAACTTAGACAAAGCAGTGGTGTACAATGTATATTTACATGATTTGTTATGTACCACCTCGATCCGGTAATTACATTGTAACTAAGACAAAGCAGTGGTGTACAATGTATATTTACATGATTTGTTATGTATCACCCCGATCCGGTAATTACCTTGTAACTTAGACAAAGCAGTGGTGTACAATGTATATTTACATGATTTGTTATGTACCACCCCGATCCGGTAATTACATTGTAACTTAGACAAAGCAGTGGTGTACAATGTATATTTACATGATTTGTTATGTATCACCCCGATCCGGTAATTACATTGTAACTTAAGACAAAGCAGTGGTGTACAATGTATATTTACATGATTTGTTATGTACCACCTCGATCCGGTAATTACATTGTAACTAAGACAAAGCAGTGGTGTACAATGTATATTTACATGATTTGTTATGTATCACCCCGATCCGGTAATTACCTTGTAACTTAGACAAAGCAGTGGTGTACAATGTATATTTACATGATTTGTTATGTACCACCTCGATCCGGTAATTACATTGTAACTAAGACAAAGCAGTGGTGTACAATGTATATTTACATGATTTGTTATGTATCACCCCGATCCGGTAATTACATTGTAACTTAGACAAAGCAGTGGTGTACAATGTATATTTACATGATTTGTTATGTACCACCCCGATCCGGTAATTACATTGTAACTTAGACAAAGCAGTGGTGTACAATGTATATTTACAGTATTTCTTATGTATCACCCCGATCCGGTAATTACATTGTAACTTAGACAAAGCAGTGGTGTACAATGTATATTTACATGATTTGTTATGTACCACCCTGATCAGGTAATTACATTGTAACTTAGACAAAGCAGTGGTGTACAATGTATATTTACATGATTTGTTATGTACCACCTCGATCCGGTAATTACATTGTAACTAAGACAAAGCAGTGGTGTACAATGTATATTTACATGATTTGTTATGTATCACCCCGATCCGGTAATTACATTGTAACTTCGACACAGCAGTGGTGTACAATGTATATTTACATGATTTGTTATGTATCACCTCGATCCGGTAATTACATTGTAACTTAGACAAAGCAGTGGTGTACAATGTATATTTACATGATTTGTTATGTATCACCCCGATCCGGTAATTACATTGTAACTTAGACAAAGCAGTGGTGTACAATGTATATTTACAGGATTTGTTATGTACCACCCCGATCTGGTAATTACATTGTAACTTAGACACAGCAGTGGTATACAATGTATATTTACATGATTTGTTATGTACCACCCCGATCCGGTAATTACATTGTAACTTAGACAAAGCAGTGGTGTACAATGTATATTTACAGGATTTGTTATGTACCACCCCGATCCTGTAATTACATTGTAACTAAGACAAAGCAGTGGTGTACAATGTATATTTACAGGATTTGTTATGTACCACCCTGATCCGGTAATTACATTGTAACTTAGACAAAGCAGTGGTGTACAATGTATATTTACAGGATTTGTTATGTACCACCCAGATCCGGTAATTACATTGTAACTTAGACAAAGCAGTGGTGTACAATGTATATTTACATGATTTGTTATGTATCACCCCGATCCGGTAATTACATTGTAACTTAAGACAAAGCAGTGGTGTACAATGTATATTTACAGGATTTGTTATGTACCACCCTGATCCGGTAATTACATTGTAACTTAGACAAAGCAGTGGTGTACAATGTATATTTACATGATTTGTTATGTATCACCCCGATCCGGTAATTACATTGTAACTAAGACAAAGCAGTGGTGTACAATGTATATTTACAGGATTTGTTATGTACCACCCAGATCCGGTAATTACATTGTAACTTAGACAAAGCAGTGGTGTACAATGTATATTTACATGATTTGTTATGTATCACCCCGATCCGGTAATTACATTGTAACTAAGACAAAGCAGTGGTGTACAATGTATATTTACATGATTTGTTATGTACCACCCCGATCCGGTAATTACATTGTAACTTAGACAAAGCAGTGGTGTACAATGTATATTTACATGATTTGTTATGTACCACCCCGATCCGGTAATTACATTGTAACTTAGACACAGCAGTGGTGTACAATGTATATTTACAGGATTTGTTATGTACCACCCCGATCCGGTAATTACATTGTAACTTAGACAAAGCAGTGGTGTACAATGTATATTTACAGTATTTGTTATGGATCACCCCGATCCGGTAATTACATTGTAACTTAGACAAAGCAGTGGTGTACAATGTATATTTACATGATTTGTTATGTACCACCCCCATCCGGTAATTACATTGTAACTTAGACAAAGCAGTGGTGTACAATGTATATTTACAGTATTTGTTATGTACCACCTCGATCCGGTAATTTCATTGTAACTTAGACAAAGCAGTGGTGTACAATGTATATTTACAGGATTTGTTATGTATCACCCGATCTGGTAATTACATTGTAACTTGGACAAAGCAGTGGTGTACAATGTATATTTACGGGATTTGTTATGTACCACCCCGATCCGGTAATAACATTGTAACTTAGACACAGCAGTGGTGTACAATGTATATTTACAGGATTTGTTATGTACCACCCCGATCCGGTAATTACATTGTAACTTAGACAAAGCAGTGGTGTACAATGTATATTTACATGATTTGTTATGTACCACCTCGATCCGGTAATTACATTGTAACTAAGACAAAGCAGTGGTGTACAATGTATATTTACATGATTTGTTATGTATCACCCCGATCCGGTAATTACCTTGTAACTTAGACAAAGCAGTGGTGTACAATGTATATTTACAGGATTTGTTATGTACCACCCCGATCCGGTAAACTGTATAAAGCCATACCTTTATTACTTGTTTAAATTTTCTTTGAAAGTGAAAGTACATTAAAATTAAAGTTCTCGGTTGACAAATCGTACATTGCAAGAAGTCCTGTTGGTATTGGAAGTGAAGTTGTCAATGAATTTCATTGGATGAGAAAAATCGTGGAACCGTCTCTGATTCGGCAAGTTACAATTTGTAGAATGGGAATTCCTGAAAATGAACATTTGGTTAGGCCTAAAGAAAAACTGACGCTATGGTGCTATGGTGATGCATTTATTCTTTTTTTCCAAGATGAGAGTTATATTAAAATGTATTTGAAATGTGACTTAAAACAATTTTTTTTAAATATTTTGTTTTGTTCCCTTAGTCCTGATCACGACCTATTAGGCACCAAGATGTATTTTTACTGAAAAAAAGTACTCATGAAAAAATGAGGAATATTCTTGACTGAGACGAAATATTCTGGACTAGGATTATAAAAATTAATTTAATTTTAATTTGAAATGGATATATTGTTATGATCGTGAACCTGAAATTGTTTTTGGGGGATAACTGATAAAAGTCGCGTAAATTATTTAATCACAAACAGAGGATGTGTATTGCGCATTGAATCACAATTATTACGCATTGAATCACAATTATTGATCATCAAACACTTTAAAAATCTTTTTTTATGAAATAAACACAGAAGGGTAATTTTTATTAAATTTTATTTTGGATTTTAATAATTTAATAATTTTTAATAATTCTGTGTACATTGGTGTTTATATTGTCTAGCTTAATCAGGAGGGCACCTGGGTATATATCCTCGGGCAGTGTTGACACACTTCGGTTTTACAGATTTACCTGCCGATAAATAGACGGTCCTACAGTCACACCTTAGACAATGATCTTAATCAACTCATAGTAATTAACAGAGTTTATTCAGTGACACTCCCCGATCCGTCACTGGCTTCAATGTCAATCACCTGTTAATTACAGGTGACCAAGATACTGGTGAAACACTGTCGCCAAAAAAATTGCCAAGTGCCAATTTTTGTCGACAGTTAAGGATAAAAATCGCAAATGGCGACATTGGTGATGCCCAGCGCGAACCCTGGTTCTGTATTATAACGATAATAAAGAAAGTCTATATCATCAGCTGTTATTTAATTTTACTTTCCACCAAAATTATTTTAAAAACAAGAGGCCCATGGGCCTTAACGCTCACCTGAAGAAGAGTACATCTCTTATGCAGAGGTTCAATGGTCAATGACATTAATAAAAGAGAAATCAAAATTTTCAGCAGTAAGGGCCAATAATATGCAAGTATTTTTGCAAATTAATTATAATAATTATTATATAAGTATGCTATATATAACATATTTAAAGTCTAGCTACAATATATTATTTATAAATAGCTAAACATCTGTATATTAAAATGTGCATTAGGCCAATACCTACAATATTCCAATATACATGCCTATACAAAGAGTTTATAGTTTTTGAGATAATTAACCATTTAAGTATTCGTTTGCATCTGTGACCTTGACCTTTGAACCTATGACCTTCATTCATATATCAAAATGATTGTTGTGCAAATGCCTACAATATTCCAATATAAATGCCTATACAAAAAGTTTATAGTTTTTGAGATAATTAACCATTTAAGTATTTGTTCGCGTCTATGACCTTGACCTTTGAACCTATGACCTTCATTCATATATCAAAATGATCGTTAGGCCAATACCTACAATATTCCAATATACATGACTATACAAAAAGTTTATAGTTTTTGAGATAATTAACCATTTCAGTACTTGTTTACATCTGTGACCTTGACCTTTGAACCCATGACCCTTATTTATATATCAAAATGACCATTGTGCCATTACCTATAATATTCTGATATACATGCCTATACAAAAAAATTCATAGTTTTGCAGATAATTAACTATTTTGGTATTCTTGGACATCTGTGACCTTGACCTTTGAACCCATGACCCTGATCTATGTATCAAAATGATCGTCATGTCAATACCTACAAATAACTGAAAATCCTGCGCCATTATCACAAAAAATGTTTAAAAAATAGAATTTTTTTCAAAGGTCAAAAACTGGGACATGACCTTGACCTTCGACCTTGACATCAATTGGAAGAAAATTGCAAGACAAGATCAACAGTGAAAACTCCATACAATTATCTTCAGCCGTTATGAAGTTATAACAATAAATGTCTCATTTTAAAAATTAGGTAATTTTACGCAAAAAACGCGTAACCTATTTTTCGTCTAATTTTCATGAAAAACAAAATTTTAATGTTCCCAGGTATGTTGAATCCAAATATCCAATCAAAATTTGCCTGCACCTTTTGGTTTCAGAGAAGAAGATTTTTTTGTCTTTTTGCTATTTAGTAACAGCGGCCATCTTTTTGGGCGTGGCCAAACCCCGAACATAATTTTGAAAGGCTGTTACCCAGGCATGATAATCACCAAGTTTCATCAAATATGGCCCAGTAGTTTTGGAGGAGAAGATTAAAATGTAAAGTTTACACACGACGGACGACGCACGACGGACGACGGACGGTGATAGATTGCAATAGCTTATCTGAGCCTTTGGCTTAGGTGAGCTAAAAACAAAAAACTGTCGATATTGAAGTTCGAAGTTCAACATTTTATTTTCAAATGAAGTTTGAAAACTTCGAGATACCATCGTTAATTGAGTATTTTTTAAGGGACATTTTATTTTCTATGACGTTTTCAATTTTCATGATCTGTTGATAAAAACAAGAGTTGGAACCCTAGATTTAATGAAGATGGCCTCTCGATGTTTGGTCGCTCGAACTCCAGATGGCTAGAATAATTGGCCAAAGTCCCATGGCTCGAAGTTCTACTCTAATTTAATTCATGAAATATGTATAGGCTTTTGACGTACTGAAATTGAAAAAAAACCCTGTTTTTTAAATCACCTGAGCCTAAAGCAGCAGACTCAAGGTGATAGGGAGGCAGCTATGGGCAGCAGGCTCGAGGTGATAGGCAGGCAGCCAAAGGCAGCAAGCTCAAGGTGATAGGCAGGCAGGCATAGGCAGCAGGCTCAAGGTGATAGACAGACAGCCATAGGCAGCAGGCTCAAGATAAGAGGCAGGCAGCCATAGGCAGCAAGCAGGCTTAATTTGAATCATGTTGTTTGTTGTTTATCATCTTATGTCAGTGTAGTCTCCCAGCTGGCAAAGTGAAAATTATGTTCTGTTTAACCCATCAGCTAGAAAATTTCTGAGTATATCATGGTTAAAAATTAGTATAGTGAAGTAAGAAAAGGGTGGATATCAAGTTTGAAAGTGGTGCAGTTTTTTTTAACAGCCACTTTTGTATGGGACCTCCCCCCCTAAATTTTGAGTAAAATCCCTAAGATATCCTTAATGAATAATTTAGCATCTATATCAATTAAACATTAACATTTATAAACGCTTTAGCATTTTCACACTTTTACATAAAAACACAACTATAAAATAGTGCTAAAATTAAGTTTTTATTTTAAAAAATTATTATTTAAGACAAAAAATATATCAAAATCCCGTATTTTCATAATTATTTTTCCGAATAACACTTATGTATCAATATTTGTTGTCCCAAATCAATAACCACTGGTATATTACATTAGTCACATTTATTATCTATATATAGATACCAAAAATTTATTAAATTAGTGAATAATTAAGTCTTTAGCATTGAAAATCTTTCCCCTACCCCCAAATACATAAAAAATATTGAAAATTTTTATTTTTGGAATTTTTTCTTGTAACTTATAAATTAGGTGTAGAATACATTTGCTATCATTTTAAACAATCATCTGTTGTACTATTTTTTCCTAAATAATGGTAAACAGGGTTCGAATTTCGTTTTTTTTGTCACTGGCAAACATTTGCCAGTGGACAAAAAATCAACTAGCAAATCTGAAAAACTGCTAGCATAATTAGACAAGTGGATCAATAATTAACTCGCAAATTGCTATCTTCTGTCTTTGCGCCATCTTGTTTTTTTTCATAGTAACAAGCAATATTAAGTTAACTCCCTTTAACATAGTACTAATAATGCTAAAATGGATACCGGATATATTCGGGTTAATCAATGTAATTACGTCCCCTGTTTTCAATGCATTATTTATTGTGCAATCATGTCGTATCTGCTCCAGGGTTTTCGGATTAATTATTATACCATACGAAGTAAATGCAGTACTCGCTGTCTTCAGACAAACAGAAAGATACTCAGAAATGTGAACTCGCAAAATTTGCGAGCTGGAAATAAATTCAACTGGCAAAACGGACAAATAACATGCATTCTGCGAGTAAACGAGTGCCAAATTCGAACCCTGGTAAATAACTGAAATATAGTATAAACTTGATGAAAAAACAAAACAATACCAAAGCGATAGGGTATTATCAAATGTTATCACCACTCATTCAAAACCATCTAAACACAACATTTAACATATCTACTAATTTAAGGTAATTGGTGTATAAATTTGTTTATAACTCACAATAAAAGGGTGATAAATGAAGCATCAGTCATTAAAATATTTCCCCTATCCTAAAATTCATAAAAGTGTTATTAACATTTACTTGTTTATGTCTTTTCAAATGACTTTTATATAGGTATCGTTAAATATGTATCTAATCTCAAATTGTAGACAATATATATTAGTCTGGGAGCAGCTTGCAAAAACCCAAAAATATAGTCCACACAATGTTTCTTTGTTGATAATATATGTTTAGGATGTGCTTGATAATAATCCAAGTGATGCCACCTTGGCATACCGGTAAGTGGGAAACTGAAATATCCAACATGGCGGCCAAAATGGTTGACAAATCTAACTTATGTGGTATATAAAGTATCATAGGGTAATTAAAGAGTTTTTTGATAGGTTTCAGTGGTCAGAAAAGTCGTATTTGTTGTTTATATTCACACAGAATGGATATTTAAGCCAGTTTTGATGTATTGTAGATAATGTATTGTCGAAATTGGGACCTTGCATGAAAAACGTTTTTCTTAATGACATACACAATTTATACAGTTTGACGGTGGTTGAATGTCGTCTATCTGAAATATTTGGTTGTTTAGATTCTGGGAAAGACTTGACTAGTGTTGGTTCTGATAGTATCAGAAAAATAATTGGATTAAACAAGCGAAGATATGATACCATTCATGAAGATTTGGAAAGACAACTTATAAATAGTGAACCCTTATATAATTATAGTATAGAGATTGTTTGTCATCTTATACTTTAAATCACCACATTAATCGTCATTTAAGTAGGAAAACTTTCAATAAACCTCAACAACAAAGTACATTTGTATAGTCGACGGTCATACATAAAGCAGTGGGGACCAATGTATAATGAATCCAGATTCTAATCATGCAAGTTGATTGGGTAAAGCTGTACTATTTTGAACTGCTCAACATATAGGGAGACGAATATTTAATGGCAACATTTGAAGAGACACCTAAGTCTTGAGATGATGAAGGGCCAAAAGATATATAATTGTGAATCATGGGAGCCATCAGCGACTTCTATGCTGCATGTGAACAGGGTCAAATTGTCTGTTACAGTAACTACAGGGGAAACTCCAAAAGCTATTACCAATTCTGGTGGTAGATTGATACAGGCTTTGGCAGATAACTTTAATACCAAATTTTTTATCACAAAATGGGCTTATATACAAAATCCAGCGACTTTATTACATGGTTGGCAAGGGAACAGATTCAATAACATTAGTAATCATCATAAACATAATAAACAAACATACTCATCACAATTCAGAAGCAAAGTAAAAACATTAGTTAGGTTAGACACGTGAACTTCCACCAGGGAAGTGAAGCCGGGCGCTCAGAAAGGGTAAGTTCCTCCTGTTTAGCTAGCTACACCCACCACGTGTGTAATCACAATTGTATGGAAAGAACATAGCACTATGGGAAGTCAAATATATCCAGGGCAATCCTGGACACAGAGACATCAAACTTATCAACAATACTGTTATGTAAAACTTTTTGAGGGCTTTGATAAGCCTAGGATGCAATATCCCTTGGTCAACAATTTATGTGCATGCAGACTGCTTTGTTGAACAAAGTCCAATAGTGGGAACAAGCTCTACCATAGCATGTTCATTGGGAAACAAATACCCCATAGCAGGAGAAGCACGTATATTGCTGTATAGAAAAGGAAAGTTGACAATAGAAAAATTGAAGTCATCACGTTTGTCATAAAGTTTCAAATGTAATTCAGGTATAAATCTAAATATGAAGCAAAACTTCAGGAATCAGTATTTCCTTTTATTTTAAGCTCACTAGGATAGATGGACTTCACATATTCTCCAAATTTAGGATTAATAAGAGACAGAACGTCATCTAATAGATATGTATGTATGTGGAGTTGAATCTTCTCTCCATATTTAATAAGGTTTTGCATAAATTCTACTTCATAAGAATAAAGAAACAAATCAGCAAGCAGTAACAACTGCCACGTACACACCTGGTATAGACATGGTTCCACAAGATGACGGCTATGTAAGGAGCTCAGATGTTAAATGAATGCACCCAGCTTCACTTCTCTGTTGGAAGTTCACTCATTTAATTCGCCAGTTTTCAATGTGCTTTTGGATTGTGATTTGGACATGGATTGATGTGTTCATTTTTTATTATATCAAGTTTATATTAAATGTCATATGAGTACAACCAGATTTGATCCCAAAACTTGTACTTTGATTAAGTGGTATGCACATGCTGGTGAGTGTGCAGATGTGGTAATGTCGAACTCTGGTCTAAGGAAGGGGTAGCTACCAAAAGCAGCATATGGAGTGTTAGCTCCTTTGCTTACCGAAAAACCTTTCCATAGATTTTAAAAGCATTAAGAATGGATGACATGTGATATTGTGTAAAATTGTTGTTGATATGGACTATAAATAATTTTCTTGCAGACATTAGTGATGATAATAGGTAAAACAGGACAGTAAAGCTGAGGGCAAATCAAAGCAGGACGGTAAAGCTGTGGCTGTTCAGTTTGAGGACAGATCAAAGCAGGACGGTATAGCTGTGGCTGTTCTGTCTGAGGGCAAATCAAAGCAAGACAGTAAAGCTGTGGCTGTTCTGTCTGAGGGCAAATCAAAGCAGGGCAGTAAAGCTGTGGCTGTTATGTCTGAGGGCAAATCAAAGCAGGGCAGTATAGCTGTGGCTGTTATGTCTGAGGGCAAATCAAAGCAGGACGGTAAAGCTGTACGTGGCTGTTCAGTTTGAGGACAGATCAAAGCAGGACGGTATAGCTGTGGCTGTTCTGTCTGAGGGCAAATCAAAGTAGGACAGTAAGGCTGTGGCTGTTCTGTCTGAGGGCAAATCAAAGCAGGGCAGTAAAGCTGTGGCTGTTATGTCTGAGGGCAAATCAAAGCAGGGCAGTAAGGCTGAGGCTGTTCTGTCTGAGGGCAAATCAAAGCAGGGCAGTAAAGCTGTGGCTGTTATGTCTGAGGGCAAATCAAAGCAGGGCAGTAAAGCTGTGGCTGTTCTGTCTAAGGGCAAATCAAAGCAGGACAGTAAGGCTGTGGCTGTTCCGTCTGAGGGCATGTCAAAGCAGGACGGTAAAGCAGTGGCTGTTCTGTTTTATCAAACCAGTGTTGGTTATAAGGTTATTAATTTGATCATAGAGGGAAGCTGAAATAATACACAATTATATTTGAACATAATTCGTCATCACAACCACAAATATGTGTACACAAAACGCCATCCTTTTTACATTTACAAATAAATCAAAACCTATATTTACAGCATCATGTTATGCAAATTATTTTTTTTAAATAATGGGGTAGGGGAAATTTTTCATACTTGTTACTAACTTGTTTGACAAACAAAATGTTCATTAACTACCACATACAAACACTATATCATAAACAAAAGCCATTCCATATTATATTTATATGTTTTTCTGTTCATTTTTGTACAATAAATTATTGACCAATTTTACACATTTTGGGGTGGGGAAACATTTTCGTCATCTGAAGCTTTCATTCGCGACTGTTTCAAGTATGTTAGATTATTTACATTTACAATAGGTATGGTTAACATTATAAAACAAATTTTATAGAATTGGAGCATTAGGTAATAGTACAGAACAATTGGTAGAACAAACAATTAGTAAAAACGCATAATTTTAGGGATTTTTCTGTCTTAAATTTTCATTTTTTAAAAGAAATGTTAATTTAAATATCATATTATAGTTGTACTTTATTGTACCAGATGTATCAATAATAAAATGTCTAAAAAATTTAACATTTTATTGATATATTTTCTAAAATACCCAAAATTTAGGGGGGGGGGGGCACATACAAAACTAGGCTGTAAAAAAATTGCACCACTTTTAGGTTTGATATCCACCTTTTTTTTACTTCACTATACCAATACTTAACCATGGCATAGTCAGAAATTTTCTAGATGATGGGTTGAACAAACTTTTTAAGCCTCTTTATAGAGTTAGCCTGGAGACTAGTGATTTTGTTTGCCTAAAATGACTACTGAATGACGTTAGTTTCTCCTTGGAAAAATTGATTAAAATTTCCCAATTTGACCACTAAAAGTCCACTGATATATTAGCAAATTAAATCAAGTTGTCATTACACAAAATGTTAGATATTGTCACATATTACATCCTTGCAATAAGGATCCTTATCTATTGCAAGCATGTCAATGATGTCATTATGCAGTTTGCTGTATTTCAGAACTTCATATTTTCCCAATTTACCAGGCAGAAGGTAGTTTTAAAAATAGAACAAAATCACTATATGTCTTAAACATTCACACATTTTTAAAAATCTTTTCTGCCATCAATAAGTCTGTGATAGTGAAACTTGACAGAGCCAAAATTAGTTGACCTTTTTGTATGGCCATTTATATAAGAATATTTTTGGTACTCTTATGATCTTTTTGATATATAAGCAAAGGTCATTGGTTGAAAGGTCAAGGTCACAGATGTGTAAGAATACTAAATGGTTATTATCTGAAAAACTACAAACTTTTTGTATAGGCTTATATATATACAGTCGAACCCACTTAATTGCATATCGGATAATCGTATAAATCGGTTAATCTCATAAGATTTTGAAAACCAAAACCATGTCTTATTTATTCTATTGAAAATTACCTGCATAATTGCATAGCCAAAAATGCCCAACTCCGGTTAATCGCATAGAAAATTACCCGAACTGATCCCAAAACCCTACGATTTTTATTTAAAAAAAATCATAATTTTTCTTCAAAATACGATGTGCACTTGATTTCTTTTCCAGGTTTTGTGACAAACCCAAGATTGTCACCGTAATCGAGGGAAAGTGTCAAATATGTATATTATATAGATGTAGAAGAAAATTTATATTTAATGAATAAAATGTTGTATAAATTGTGTTTACTTGTTTGTGTTTTGTATTTTTTTCCTTCTTTCTGAACATATCACGGTACTCCAGTAAAACAGCCGCCATTTTGAATATTTTATTGGTTTGTCTCCCTTATCGGAAATTTACTGAAATGTGTATCGCCGATGATGGTGATCCAAAAAAAGAAGGAACTTACAAAAATTTCAGTTAAGTTACTTCACCAATAGATGGAATTTATTTTCATGCAATTTTTCCTAAGTTTCTTATTTTACAACTTAAAAATTTTACAACTTAATTAAATTATTAAAAAAAATATCGTTTTAATAACTTGATGTAGATGCCGTTTCATGTACACATTATTGAGCACATGTTACACATAGTAATACTCTCAAAACGAAAGTTATCAAGTTTATATTGTATTCTATTCAACTCGTGGCTAAAAAATGACGACAACAAACACTTTTTAAATTATTTTATTCTCGGGATTATTATCTTTCTTTTTGTTTAACACAAGAAGTGTAGACATGTTACTTATTCTGAAATTATATACAAATACAATGTACTGTAGATGTAGATCCACCCCCATGCGTCTCAAATCCCGACATCGGTTAACCTTGCTTATCAGTTAATCGCATATATAGGTTAATCGCATAGAATTTTGAATCACGGAGCCTATGCGATTAACCGGGTTCGACGGTATTCGAATATTGTAGGTATTGATACGGCAATCACTTCAATTTATAGATGAAGGTCGTGGATTCAAAGGTCAAGAGACGCAAAACAGTACTGAAATGGTTAATTATCTGGAAAAATAATAATTGTGTATTAGAATATTGTAGGAATTGATACACCATTCATTTTGCTATATAGATGAAAGTCATGGGTTTAAAGGTCAAGGTCACAGATGCAAAACAATACTAAAATTGTTAACTATCTGTAAAAATATAAACTTTTAGTAAAGGCATGTATGTAAGAATATTGTAGGAATTGATACACCAATCATTTTGATATATAGATGAAGGTCATGGGTTTAAAGGTCAAGGTCACAGATGCAAAACAATACCAAAATTGTTAACTATCGGTAAAAATATAAACTTTTAGTAAAGGCATGTATGTAAGAATATTGTAGGAATTGATACACCTGTAACCGGAAGCTCAAAAATATGTTATTTCAGCTCTTTCATTACTGCATCAAGGTTTGTTATTTAGGCTTTGGTATGATTCTTAACTACTAAAAGATAACTACTATAATATTTTCAGCAAATCCCTTTATGTATGTTCTAATTTATTTGATAAATAGCTAGTTTTACAAATAAGCATAGCAATCTTGTTTTAAAGTACAAAAAGCATTATAAAAGTATTTGAGAAGAAAGAGATAACCGGTGACGAAAATTTAAAAATAAGATCGAGGCAAAAATACTCCAGTCATTTTGTAAACGAACCTAAGTGGAAATAAGTTCAGCTTAAGGGAAATTGTAACCGAATAAATTCCTACTTTTTATACAAAAACGAAAAGGAAAAACACCCAAACCTAGCCATGAATAAAAATAAGGAACCGTAAATGGACCTAGCCAAAAATACTAAACAGAGTCCCCCCAGCCATAATGTAGGCAGATTGGCTTTTTACAGCCAGTAACTAAAGCAGTTACAAGTTGTTCGCCAACCTTGAAGAACTGTAGTAGTCGCCAAAAGCAACACACCTGTATATATACTAAAAATTGAGTGACCCGGGTCACTGAGAAAGTTTAGCCAGTGATTGGGTACATTACAATGGGTACTGGTATCAATGGTACGACTCAACTGGATTAAATTGCCTTGAAGACAGTGCAAAATGGCAGGAAAATTGAATGTCTAAACTGGCAATTAAAAACTTTAATAAGCCTAAATTATGAAATGAAGAGGTATTATAAATGAACAACAACAGCTACAACAAAGCGTTATACGGCTACAAAGCGTGAGTATGAATAAAATGGGACATGAGCAGAGTATAAAAATTGTCACCGTTACACACCAATCATTTTGATATATAGATGAAGGTCATGGGTTCAAAGATCAAGGGCACAGATGCAAAATGATATCAAAATGGTTAATTATCTGCAAAAGCCTCAAATTTGTACTACATATATATTGAGATTTCAGTATTTCCGTTTTCTTGAAATATATCATATCAGACCTCCAGATAAGAATTAGACACAATGTTTTAAAGACTAGACCAGTCGGGCTAGTTTTGAGAATTTTTACTAGCCCTGAACTAAATTCTCCTAGCCCCAAAATAGTCATGATAAATGCGTTTTATCATTTTCATCCTGTCGATGTCATGTTTAACCCATTTAAACAATTTTTCTGTCTCTTTTTATTGCCATACTTCTTTTAGTTTCTTCCTTACCCTTTACTTACAGTTTTTCTTTGTCTGACTGGTAAAACCAAAATTGAAGAGAGTCATCATCGATGCAGGGCTCTCTTCTATATAATGAAACCTGCAATGTAGGTCATGACCTGCATAGACATAGAGCCCCTTTTCAAGCTTAAAATGATAAATTTCAAACAAACATATTTTATCGTGCATTACATTACTAGTAATTTAGTTTATGTAAATGATGGACTGGTAACAACACTGTCACCCAGGGCGCAAAATAAGGGGGAAGTTGGGCGATATCTTCGCCCTGTTTAAAAAAACTTCGCCCTAAACTGCCTCAAAAGCGAAGTTCTAGTCGCCCTAAGTTTTACCAAGTGTATTTAACCCCTAAGGCGCCTCCCATAGAAAGGTAAACAACAGGTAACTCACGATATCTACAGGTGTTTTAATCCGATAATTAGCTTAATTTGAGATCATCCATGCATGTCATGGATTCATCAACCTGTTGACTGATGTAATTAGAAGCCATCTTGATGAAGAACCTTAAATGTTTGCTATAAAAAACGTCTGCATGCGTATAGAAACCGGGGGGGGGGGGGGGGGGGGGGGGGGGTTATTGAACAAAACAGTAGATCGTTTTTTGTATGAAAATTCAATAAAATAACAGGCCTCCTCAGAATGTTGCCTCCTCACAAAGGAATCCATAAATAAAAGCATTTTCGATTGAATGATTGAAAATGAGAAAAATCATCTCTAGGAATTTGGAGTCGGCACATTTGACATGTGCTTTTAAACAAGGGATAACTCAATCAGAAAAAAAAGTGCACATAGGGGGCCTACATATTTATAATTTATTTATTTTTTTTTTTTTACTTTTTTATTTTTATGTTTATAATCATTGTATTTTTAAAATTTATTATTTAAACAAATTGTACATGTACTTCACTTCACATTTACATGTAATATTTAGACAGTGTTAATAGTGATGTGACAATGTGTTTGCTTTCATAAAAGAGCCTTTAAATTACAAAAACATAAAAACAATAGTTTTATTAAAATTATCAGTATGGCGGCACTGAGCTTGTACATATATAATATATAATTCTACACATTGCCCAAAAAAAAAAAAAAAAAAAAAAAAATTATAGAAAAGAAAAATAATTAAGAAGAATTTACATCTTGGTTTCTTTTGATTAAATAATTAATATTACATTTATGTAATAAGCAAGTCCTAAATAGGGATGCTCCCATTTATAAGGCAAACAGTTTGGAACACACGTTGCTGGGTATTAAATTTCGCGGCGGAAAAACTTTTCCCTGTTTTGAAAAACTTCTCCTAATCTTGGCTGAGGGAGAAGTCACTTCTCCCTGTTTCAAAATCTAATTTGAGTCCTGTGTCACCACTGGTTTTTTTTTCCTTTTTTTAAATTTATTTATTTTGGCATAATGTTCAAAACAAAACTGAAATTAGTAAAATCTCACTTTTCCGCTTTTTTTAATGAGGTATATGGTTTTGTTAAAATACAGCAATGTCTTTAAGAAAGAAGTTAACAAAGAAAAGCTACTGTTATATCAATGTTGTTTCCTCATAGTAGTCTCCATAGGGGTGCTCTACTTGTATGCAGGATATCCGAAAAAACCAAGTTTTTTGTTTTAGCTCACCTGAGCCAAAGGCTCAGTTGAGCTATTGCAATCTATCACCGTCCGTCGTGCGTCATGCGTCGTGTGTAAACTTTACATTTTAATCTTCTCCTCCAAAACTACTGGGCCAAATTTGATGAAACTTGGTGATTATCATGCCTGGGTAACAGCCTTTCAAAATTGTGTTCGGGGTTTGGCCACGCTTAACAAGATGGCCACCGTTACTAAAAATAGCAAAAAGACAAAAAAATCATCTTCTCTGAAACCAAAAGGTGCAGGCAAATTTTGATTGGATATTTAGATTTAGCATACCTGGGAACATTAAAATTTTGTTTTTCATGAAAATTAACCGAAAAATAGGTTACGCGTTTTTTGCGTAAAATTATGTAATTTTTAAAATGAGACATTTATTGTTATAACTCAAAAACGGCTGAAGATAATTGTATGGAGTTTTCACAGTTGATCTTTTCTAGCTATTTTCTTCCAAAAGATGTCAAGGTCAAAGGTCAAGGTCATGTCCCTGTTTTTGACCTTTGATTAAAAAATGCTATTTTTTAAACATTTCAGGTGATAATGGCATGGGATTTTCAGTTAATTGTGGGTATTGACATGACGATCATTTTGATACATAGATCAAGGTCATGAGTTCAAAGGTCAAGGTCAAGGATGCACAACTATTACCGTTATAGTTGATTATCTGCAAAACTATTAACTTTTTGTATAGGCATACATATATTGTATATCTTTAATGTTTAGAGACTGTTGTTGTCATTTAATTTTTATACCTTTTAAATTTTCGAAACCTAACAATCATATTCTGTTTTGGAAACAAAAAGCACATGTAGAAATATTTTTAGTTTTATCTTTACTTTTTCCGTTATTCTTCTACATAGAGAAAATTTTACATTTTTCACTAAAATTAAGCTGTGGTATGCTTCTTAAGTTACCCTATATGCATATATTAAAAGGTTCAACTAAGGTAAAAAATTACAATATAAATCACTTATATATCACAATTATTATTGGTATCAGTTTTGACAAAATCATGGAGAAGAAATATTTGAGATGAGTAAAGTATGTAGTTTTGAATTGTTTTTTATTTGTAAAAAAGCATTAGGATCACATTATTTGAAAGTGGACAAACTGATTAAGTCTAAGACACAGGTATGATTCAGGCGTGATTATCAATGGTTTAGAACATGGGGTCCATAACAGGTGTTTTAGTTCTTAGGCTAATAGCGATATTTGTAAATTTGCTGATTTTTTCTCTATATACAGAAATAAATGTAATGATTTCAATTTTTCGTGTATTTTTTCTTTTTAGTATTTTTGTTTTAAACACATATATTGTGGTTATTTTATGAGACACCAAATGATAATACAGCAATTTCAATTAAGGTCTGTCTCTAAGTATAAAAGACGCACAATAGAATATTGTAGGTAATGGCACAATGGTCACTTTAATATATTAATAAAGGTCATGGGTTCAAAGGTCAAGGTCACAGATGCAAATCAAAACCGAAATGGTTAATTATCTCGAAAACTATAAATTTTTTGTATAGACATGTATATTACAATATTGAAGGAATTGATTTAACGATCATTTTTATATAAAAATAAAGGTCATGGGTTAAAGGTCAAGGTTACAGATGCAAATCAATACCAAAATGGTTAACTATCTCAAAAACTATAAGCTTTTTGTATAGACATGTATATTACAATATTGTAGGAATTGATTTAACGATCATTTTGATAAATAGATTAAGGTCATGGGTTCAAAGGTCAAGGTCACAGATGCGAAAATAGTTAATTATCTCAAAAACTATAAGCTTTTTGTATAGACATGTATATTCTAATATTGTAGGTTTTGATTTAATGATCATTTTGATATATAGATTAATGTCATGCATTCAAAGGTCAAGGTCACAGATGTGAAAGAATACTGAAATGGTTAATTATCTCGAAAACTATTAACTTTTTGTATAGGCATGTATATTCGAATTTGTAGGTAATGGCTTAACAATCATTTTGATATATAGATGAAGGTCATAGTTTCATACTTTTGTTTTTACCTTTTTAGCTGTTTATAAATAATATGTATTGTAGCTAGACTATATATATTTTATATGTAGCATCTTTGGACACAAGGTATGATTTATTTGCAAAAATCCTTGCATTTAATTCTGCCTTACTGCTGAAAATTAGGAGTTCTCTTTAATAAATGTTATTGACCATTGAACCTCTGTATGAGATATGTACTTAGCCTCAGGTGAGCGTTAAGGCCCATGGGCCTCTTGTTTTTTAATTAATAGGTATAAATAAAATTGAAATTACTTTTAACAGTGAAAAAAATTACACTTGAGTTTCCTTACAAATTTTCTTATATACTTGTGTTGTTAATGACACAGGAAGCACATGTCCACGGTAGCCGCCATTTTGGTTTTTTGAAAACTGACTGTAGACTGATCAAGGATATTCAGTCTGCACCTTAGTTTTACTGCTCTTATATACATTATTTGACAAATTAAAGATGTTTGCTTGTTAAAAAACATATCCAGATTATTTTTAAGAATCCTTGTAATTACAGTCGACTCTCGTTATCTCGAATTTGTTGGGTCCGTGGAAAGTAGTTCGACATATCCGAAGTTCAACTTAAAATCGGCAAGTCCCTGACATGGGATGTAACTCTGTTGTACTTCTCATAACTGTTGACTTCCGGTCCATAATCGGCAATTTTTATCATTATTTATTCAATATTATAACTTATGTTTATACTATTAAACAATGTAATGACAAAATAAATAATTTCAATATTTATAACTTATGTTTTTACTATTAAACATGACATCATGAGTTCAGTAGGAACTGATAACATCGTCGTTTGCGATTCTTTTTATTGGCAAGTTGTAATTTACTCAAACCATAACTCTTAATCGTTTGTTAATCTTTCAGTTAAAATTAAATCATTTAGCTTTGGTTATTTTAGGCATGTTTTCACCCACACTTCAAAGATTCTCGTTCCGTCATAATTTACTAAAAAATATTAAGCTTTGGGTATTAAGTTTTCATTTCGCATACTTCAAAGGTAATCATTCTGTAAATTTGAACGACCCACGCGGGAGGTAACTGTTTGTGTGTAAATGTGAACACTGATCGACCGAAGGTGTGTGGATGTAATTAAAGATCAATAATGCTGATTATTGATTATTGATTCATGGTCAGGTGATTAAGAAAGGGTTTCTTTCTTCACAGGTAAAGGTAACAAAAGGAAGGACTTCAGTTTATTCCGACAAAGGGAACTCAATCATGCATCGACTTACACGATTTCGACTTAAACATATAATTCCAGTATATTTATATAAGAATAAAATTGGGATGTAAAACTTACTTCGACTTATCCGGAATTTCGACATATCCGAGTTTGACTTAACGAGAGTCGACTGTAATTAGATTAAAACGGGAAGACTTTGACACCTGTCTTTCAACAAGATGTGAGTATTATTACCAGTGTTATGGTTTCATAATCATTTTAGTTGTAGATAGGTCTCTAAAATGGCTATGTTTTAAAGCATTTGTTATTTTAATCACTTCATGTATTAAAAGTCATATGCAAGTCAGCACAAAATTTGTTGCCTTATTTTCAAAATTGTAAAATCGTGGACCATCGACGATGTTGCTAATGTAAATACCGGAAAATATGTGCTTGCATCTTAGTCATATTGGCACTCGAGACTTGATCTGATTACCGGTAGTTTTTATTTTCAACTTCCTGTTTTACAGCTGTTTTTGTACAGCGTGAACAAAGTGAACCTGTACTTTGTCATCGCTTTCTTCCAAGATATCGAGCTTCTTTGCTATGAAATTATAAGATATGAGTACACCTGGAAATAGTGCGCCTGATAAATGAGCGTGAAAGAAGTATATCTGTTTTATCGTGAGATATGTATTCTGAGACGGGTAATGCATTTGGTTACATATGCACATTTGGAATAAATTTTCGGAATACATTTCAGAATCTAGTAAAATATTGCGACGGGATGCATCTAATAATTTCTGCAATTTGGCGAACTGATCTCATGTTTACAATAAAAAGTAGTTCGAGAAGTTTGCGTCCTACGATGTAAAATCATAACTTTTTAAGAAATGAACAGCAACGGCAGGTTGTTTAATTAATTCTTCGTGAAATCTACGGAAATTTAAATTTATTTTGAAGGTTATGATAACGTATTTTAATGTTGAGGCAATTGTGTCATATTTTAAAATGTTTATCGATTAGATTTTACTTTCGTGAAAGGGAGATAATTCGTACAGTGTTGTATGCAAATTTTATATACAGTCGTTTTACCAGTTCCGAACAGGGTTTCATATAAGCGCTGCTGCAGACGTCATCCACAAGCAGAGGAAATAAAATTTATGTGGTGTAATAATACAAATGTTTACTGATTCCAAAATATCGACACCTGTCCTCAAAAACACGTGGTAGTATGTTTTCTTGAAAAAAGCATTTCCGTGATCACGATTTGTTTACATCGTTAAACTAGGTCACCAACAATCTCGTACATTTAGGAAGCGGTTGAAGAAACAGCAAATTGAGAAAGTTATTTTGCGATTCCTTTAATTGAACGGGATTGAAATTTTAGATTATTCGGTAGTAAAAATTCGGAACTGGTAAAACAACTAAATGATCCAGTTATGCATACAACCGCTAGAATGTACCCCCTCATAGCGACGGTAGGATCTGCAAAACTCTACTTTCTCTCTATCCGAAATGACAAAACGATCGGGTACAACTTTTTTAAATTTTAATTACCGATTGTCTTTTTCATATATTTATGAAATTAATTTTTTCTACCATTTAATTCAGCAATACATGGTTTAGTACATAAAAATTTGTTTCTTTTTCCAAAAAACCCCCATCTGTCGGACTATATGCATAGATTAACGACACCCCCCCCCCCCCCGAATTTTCGGTTATATTCTGTCTTGCCACAACACAATTTTCCCAACTACGCTGTACAGCAGCACGACAGTGCTATGTTTATTAAGGTAAAGACGGCACACTGTTTGTTCAGAAATTAAAAAAAAATCGATGTGAAATTAATTCATCCCAGACTAACACACAACCAGTCGGGCTAGTCAGCAAAATTTTCACAGACCAAGATTTTACTAGACATTGTCTGTCGGACGTGGGTTAATGTCGAACCCTGCCCCCTACTTTTTTTCTTAAGTGTATGCTGTAAAATCTAAAGCGTATTGATACTGTTTCTACCGCTGTCTGGCTGTTTCTGCACAAAATAGCCTTTTTCACAGCAGACAACATTTTGTGATATGATGCAAGCTCCAAAACATTGCCCACCTCCTAGCTCTGTATGTCGCGAGGTAGACGCTGTAGACAGCCCTTGACGAAATTTCAAGAATTTCGGGAAATGTCTCATAACCAATTATTGCAAAAAGTTTATCATTTTTGTATCTTACACATTTTTTTCGAATGTTGGCCACTGTTCCGAGCTTTATGATCAACATAAAAGGTAAAAAGAAAATGATATGGGGCAAGATTTGAGACCGGAACTGATCTGGACCGTCATTTTAAAGTACGGAATTGTCTCCATTACATTTTCACTTTTTCATAGATCTTGATGATTATAACATTTAACAAATGTAAGCTTGTAGAAAGCATGTCAGCCAGTGATACTTATTTACAAAATCATGGTTACGCGTTGTACTGGAAATGTAAAGTGTAGTGAGCAATTTCAATGTGTTTTGGCAGGCCTTTAATTAAATTTTAAAGCGTACTTTAAAAAAGTCATAGCGTATTTACGCAGATACGCCTCTTATCTGGGGCTCTGCATATAGCCATTATTTATCAGGTGGGTGCATCATGTTCAATTGGCCTTTTGTTAAGAATAATTAAATTGCAAATATCTTTGCAATGGGCCTTTACTGAACAATTTTAATGGTTGACAATTGACTTTCTGTTTGTGATATGGCATATCCATGATATCCTCAGAGACCACTGCTGTAGCTCAAGTCTGACCCAAAACTTGAAAGTGGGTAGTGAATGTTCTTTCGCAAAGGACTAGGCAATACAAAATCAAAGTCACAGTTCCTGCAGATGGGAACTTAAAATAAGCATGGGCCTGTGTCATGGTAGGCTTGGCATGATAAAATTCCACCGCTGCCACCAATGTCATGAAATCATGAAATTTCATGAAAATGTGGTAATATGCCAGGAAATTACTTAAAATGAAACAAGAAACATGAACACAAATTTTATATACTTTAAATTGGCTGTAAAGTATTTACACATAATAAATCCCCCCCCCCCCCCCCCCAATACAAATGGAAAAAAGAGAAAGTCTATATTTGTTATTATAAGAGTTCAATATGCAAATGAGACTAGAATCGTCTCTCACACTGCCTGTTTACCACTTGTTTCTTAGTCTGGTGACAACTGATATTAACACTGTTAATTATATTCTCTTATATGATGAATAGGAATTTATCCACCATAAAAACGTGTAATTTTGAGTTCACAAGTTCTCATTCAAGAGTTAAACATTTTCTTTTTCAGTTTGTTCCTGAGGTGTAGTGTACACCACAAGTATTTTTACTTGAACAAATGTCAATTTTCATAGTATTCCAAGTAGTTAAACTTTATAAAAAACTGAATTTTCTCTGGATATATTTCAAGGATAAACCAATTCATCCATATGGGAAATTTTTTAGACTCTTGAGACTTTAAGCCTTTCAAGTTTATTTCATGTCAAGACCCTATAAATATACAGAACCAAAAACTAACATTTAGAATCATATGAGGCACCTTTTCTATATTTATTCACTATTTTTTCATATGCATAATTAATTTACCGATATCCATAAATCGAATTTAACATATGTATGTCTAAAAATGCTATTTTTGCATATGTAAAAATGCTATTTTTGCATATGTAAAAATGCTATTTTTGCATATGTAAAAATCAATTTTTATGAATACCCATAACAGGGGTTGAAAATTGTTTAAGCCCAATGCCCGGGACTAAAAATTTGGCAAGCAGGACATTGCAAAAATTTCACTGAAAAGCCCATCAGGCTTGAAGACCAATGAATTTTATTTTTCGACTATCACCTGGACTTGAAAAAAAGCTTGAAAAATCATCCATTGTCACATTGCCCTGTTGTTGTTTACATACATTCTTGATCATTACAAGGCTTGTAAGAAATGCTAGTAGTTAGGTAGGCAGCATAAGCGTTCTGCTGATAAAGAAAAATCTAGTTATTGAGCTAGTAATCACTTCCAATGTTCAGTCATGTCCGATGATGTCACTGTTTAATTTTAATTTCACACCATCAAGCAGACTGCATCAGGCTAAAGTGGCAAGGAAAGAAACAAGACAATAAAGACACTAAATATGATAAGGAGAAGCATGTGCGATTGTTTCAACAGCCGTGGATTGATCAAACATATTACACATGGCTTCTGTCCATTGTTCATATATGTGATGGTGACTGGGAAAATGGGTCCAGATGTGCAAAAATCACATTTTCAGATTTTTGCATTTTTGAAAACACCAAGACTAAAGAACATAACCTGAAAATTTGAGATGAATATCTCAATTATTCTTAAAGTTATGAAGGATTTACTATTGTGTGTTTATACAGAAAAACTCGACTAAATGTCTTGTATAACAACATTTACAGAAATTTTTCAATTTTAGAAGATCTGAATATTTATTTCAAAGAAATTTCTCATGCATTCACAACAAAAATTGAAGAGCTTACCATAGGTCAATATTTTATGTTTTTCAATAATCAAATTTGTTTTATTTTTTATGATTCAAATGTATATCTGTTACCATGGTAATGCTAACATGACAGCACCATAAATTACCAATATGCCACTCCACTCAGGGGTGAGGAAATATAATTTTTTTCACTTGTCCCTGGACAAGCTAACCTGAAAATTTCACTTGTCCAGACCTAAAACTTACTTGTCCAACAACAATCTATATTTTTATGATGTTTTGTATTCTGCCAAGTACAATGCCTTTATTGTTTATTTTTTATAGATGTCAGATGCTAAAATTGAAAAGGGCTATGTAAATATTGTGTTTTATTTTATATTCTGAACAAATCGGCATAACTAGCTATGTTTTAAGGAAATTTAAAATTATTGAGTGATGATGTGACATCTTACTATGATTGACTATTGACAGCAACTACTATCAGTATATAACCATTTAACATAAAAACTTTAAAAAAATTAAGTACTTTAACAAAACTTTAACAACAAAAATTACAAAGTGCACTGCCATAGAATCATAAAGAGTCTCTGAGAAAATTACATAACTGTACATGATGCATGTTCATCAGAGGAATCTTCCTTCAATCTCTTTCTGGCAGCCTCTTCCCCACCAAGTGATTTTACAAGCTCCTGTAGTATGGGTTAATACTGTCATCAACATGGGGTTGAGTGGAAGAACCAGGGATAGGTAAAGGCACCTTAGCCACAGACTTTACTGGAGCTTTGTGAGTAATGTGCCTATTGCCAGTTTTTAACCAGAACCCAACTGCAGGCCTAGGATTAAAATCCTGAAAAGATTTACCATTTGCTATTACTCTCATCTGATGTTGCAAGTTTTCTTGGGAAAGTCTAGTTCTGAGTGGATTTTTTTACAAGATTTATGCATCCGAAGGATGATACTGCCTTTGTAAAGACACTTGAACTTTAAGAGTTTGCCACTCATTAATAATACAGGAGGCCTGGATATCACCAAGATGTCCTTTGATGTTCACATTTGATTTCAGCCTTCCCATAAACACTTAAATCAGCAAGTGTATGTGGCCATATTCTAAAATCAAAAACCCTATAATCAGACAAGGGAGAACAATCAAGGTCAGAGTAATTTTCTCAAGTAGAGTTTGAACATCGTTGTCACTCTGGAAATCTGATAGAGAACCAGTCAAATGCAATTTACCATCAAACAAATTTGTACTCTTATCAAAGAGAGTGTAGAACTCTGACAAATGGTCACCTGGCTTAACAGTCATGGAGTGTAATTTTGTGTAGAGGGCATCAACTGCCTCTTTAACTTCAACAAGAGGCCCATGGCCTGATACGCTTACCTGATAACTAATGGCTAGCTGATAGATTTTAAGAAAACATAAATACTAAACCCCAATGACTTTTTCTTTACATCATGATAACCATTGTATCAACACCTACAATATTCTAATATACATGCCTATACAAAAAGTTAATAGTTTTCAAGATAATTAACCATTTAAGTATTGTTTCACATCTGTGACCTTGACCTTTGAACCCATGACCTTTTTCTATACATCAAAATGATCGTTGTATCAATACCTACAACATTCTAATATATAGCCTATACAAAAAGTTTATCGTTTTCGAGATAATTAACCATTTTGGTATTGTTTCACATCTGTGACCTTGACCTTTGAACCCATGACCTTTTTCTATACATCAAAATGATCGTTGTATCAATACCTACAACATTCTAATATATATGCCTATACAAAAAGTTTATAGATTTCAAGATAATTAACCATTTTGGTATTGTTTCGCATCTGTGACCTTGACCTTTGAACCCATGACCTTTTTCTATACATCAAAATGATCGTTGTATCAATACCTACAACATTCTAATATACATGCCTATACAAAAAGTTTATAGTTTTCGAAATAATTAACCATTTCAGTATTGTTTCACACCTGTGACCTTGACCTTTGAACCCATGACCTTTTTCTATACATCAAAATGATTGTTGTATCAATACCTACAACATTCTGATATACATGCCTATACAAAATGTTTATAGTTTTCAAGAAAATTAACCATTTCGGTATTGTTTCGCATGTGTGACCTTGACCTTTGAACCCATGACCTTTTGCTATAAATCAAAATGATCGTTGTATCAATACCTACAACATTCTAATATACATGCCTATACAAAAAGTTTATAGTTTTTGAGATAATAATTATAATCAGAGGTAAAAAAAATTAGGTCACTACCTTCACAATTGACCTTGACCTCATTTTGAAGATACTAACAAGAAGATGTCAAAACTGAAAACCCCATGTCATTATCTGGTCAAATAGTTAAGTTATAACAATTTGAAGCTATTTTACGATTTGTTCAAAATTAAACACAAAAACGCGTAACCTATTTTTTATCAGAATTTCACAAAATGAACAAACTATAGACTTAAGACACTAGAGAAGCCAAATATCACATCAGATTTTTTCTCCAATCAGTACTTTCGGAGAAAATATTTTTTAAGATTTTTGCACCCCTAGGTCACCTTGACCTAGTTATAGTAGCCATAGCAACGCCACGAACAAATTTGAATTGCACCGGCCCATATATACTTCTGACAAAGTTTCATTAAAAAATGTTTAGTAGTTTCAGAGGAGAAGTCGAAAATAGGTGTTAACGACGCACACATGCACACACATACACACGCTGCGCTATGCCATAAGGTCACATGACCTTTGGTCAGGTGAGCTAAGAATCAGTACAGTAGAACTTCAATAACTCGAAGTCCACGGGACTTCGAAGATGACTTCGAGTTATCGGGGTGTTCGAGGTTTCGAAGTTGAAGGATGACGTCACAATGTAGACTTTCATTTTAATAGGAGAAATGTTGGATGGCGGTAAACTGTTTACCGATACACTAGTGTAATATGTATTACATAAAAACATGGAATAATAAATGAAATATAATCAATTTCATAATGATGCCAAGTTTTATAAGACTCATGGCGACGACAAATACATTACACCAAATGTGTATTATCAATACATGATCATAATGCATTCAAAGAACTGAATCAGATACACATATTCTTGTACATTGTATGTAATAATCATAATATTACATACGCAAGACAAGAGGCGCATTTAATAGAAATTATAACATTAGTGTGCGTTCAACATCTCGGTCATTAAAATTAAGCTTGGATAAATCATTTAAAATTTGCCGTTATCGCCAGGGGCACAAAACTTGGCTTCTACTAAGGGGTGCACGGTTACACTTCATTGCCTCTTATGGCACATAGTACTAATTTTTCATTGATACTTATTAATACAGTAGCAGAACCTTTGATCTGTACCACTTTCTCTCATTAATCGGATTATACAGAAGCCTATAGCCTATGGCCGATTAATTCTGAGAATTTACTTTTTAGACTGTTAGAAGGTGGTTTGTCATACAAATTTTAATTTTGCACCTTAACATTACTTCGAGTTATCGGGGGTATTCGAATTTTCAGAGTTTGAGTTATCGAAGTTGTATTTATATAGTATATATAGAAAACCGGTCGGGACAAAAAAATTGACTTCGAGTTATCCGTGGTATTCGAGATATCGAAGTTCGAGTTATCGAAGTTCTACTTAAATCTTTATTTTGAAAAAGCTTTGATGCTGCTGTTACAGCTTCCAATACATCCATCATCAAATATATATATTTGACAAATTTCACATGTTTCAAATCGTTTAAAATGGATTTTGCCTGACCCAACTCAACAGCACTATTTGAATATGAAACAACTTGTTCTAAATGTGTAAAAGTGACATGCAAATCCTTAGCCACAGCAACTAAAGCTCTAAACTTGGAAACAACCCATCTTACAGGTTTCATTTCTGTGTGCATAAGTATTGCCTCATCAAGCACAGAGGCTAAATGTTTGAGTTCTTCCCTCCGCTTTGGAGAAAAAGAATAAAATTTGCAGATACGTTTAATAGTATCTTCAAATTTTTTCAGAAAAGGCATTTCTTAACTGCGTCTTAAACACCCAATTCCAACCTGAGCCACACAATGTGTCACCAACACTTTGTTGCTAACTAAGTCATTGACTTTTTTGGCCACCCCATTTTTAGCCCCCATATTAACTGCAGCACCATCCAAATTTACACATATTAAGGGCCTATTTAGGGCCGAAATTCGGCCCCATTCCCAATGGAAAAAACATTGATTTTTAGCTCAACTGGCTATAGCCAGCTGAGCTTATGCCATGGTGAAGCGTGTGCGTGCGTGCGTGCGTGCGTGCGTCCGTGCGTAAACTTTAATCTTCTCCTCTGAAACCACTGGGCCAATTGGAACCAAATTTGGTGTGGAAAGTCCCTAGGTGGAGTAGATTAAAGTTTGTACAAATCAACTTCCTGCGGCATCCAAGATGGCCGCCATTGCTATAAATAGCAAAAACCTATAAATGGTCATTACATGTTTATTTATGGACCGATTTAGTTCAAATTTGAGATTTAGAAAGTAGATGTCTAGCCATTTAATATATATAACGGGTTTTTCTGTAACTTTTTCTGTTTGCTCGTAATTAGCGGAATATGCAAATTAGATGCTAAATTTAGTCGATTCTTTGAAAATCTTCTCCGCTGAAACCACTGGGCCAATTGGAACCAAATTTGGTGTGGAAAGTCCCTAGGTGGAGTAGATTAAAGTTTGTACAAATCAACTTCGTGCGGCATCCAAGATGGCCGCCATTGCTATAAATAGCAAAAACCTATAAATGGTCATTACATGTTTATTTATGGACCGATTTAGTTCAAATTTGAGATTTAGAAAGTAGATGTCTAGCCATTTAATATATGTAACGGGTTTTTCTGTAACTTTTTCTGTTTGCTCGTAATTAGCGGAATATGCAAATTAGATGCTAAATTTAGTCGATTCTTTGAAAATCTTCTCCGCTGAAACCACTGGGCCAATTGGAACCAAATTTGGTGTGGAAAGTCCCTAGGTGGAGTAGATTAAAGTTTGTACAAATCAACTTCGTGCGGCATCCAAGATGGCCGCCATTGCTATAAATAGCAAAAACCTATAAATGGCCATTACATGTTTATTTATGGACCGATTTAGTTTAAATTTGAGATTTAGAAAGTAGATGTCTAGCCATTTAATATATGTAACGGGTTTTTCTGTAACTTTTTCTGTTTGCTCGTAATTAGCGGAATATGCAAATTAGATGCTAAATTTAGTCGATTCTTTGAAAATCTTCTCTGAAACCACTCCAATGGACCAAATTTGGTGTGGAAAGTCCCTAGGTGGAGTAGATTAAAGTTTGTACAAATCAACTTCGTGCGGCATCCAAGATGGCCGCCATTGCTATAAATAGCAAAAACCTATAAATGGTCATTACATTTATTTATGGACCGATTTAGTTCAAATTTGAGATTTAGAAAGTAGATGTCTAGCCATTTAATATATGTAACAGGTTTTTCTGTAACTTTTTCTGTTTGCTCGAAATTAGCGGAATATGCAAATTAGATGCTAATTTAGTTGATTCTTTGAAAATCTTCTTCTCTGAAACCACATACCCAAATGATGCCAAATATGGTGTGGAAAGTCCCTAGGTGGAGTAGATTAAAGTTTGTACAAATCAATTCCTGCGGCATCCAAGATGGCCGCCATTGCTATAAATAGCAAAAACCTATAAATGGTCATTACATGTTTATTTATGGACCGATTTAGTTCAAATTTGAGATTTAGAAAGTAGATGTCTAGCCATTTAATATATGTAACGGGTTTTTCTGTAACTTTTTCTGTTTGCTCGTAATTAGCGGAATATGCAAATTAGATGCTAAATTTAGTCGATTCTTTGAAAATCTTCTTCTCTGAAACCACATACCCAAATGATGCCAAATATGGTGTGGAAAGTCCCTAGGTGGAGTAGATTAAAGTTTGTACAAATCAACTTCGTGCGGCATCCAAGATGGCCGCCATTGCTATAAATAGCAAAAACCTATAAATGGTCATTACATGTTTATTTATGGACCGATTTAGTTCAAATTTGAGATTTAGAAAGTAGATGTCTAGGCATTTAATATATGTAACGGGTTTTTCTGTAACTTTTTCTGTTTGCTCGTAATTAGCGGAATATGCAAATTAGATGCTAAATTTAGTCGATTCTTTGAAAATCTTCTTCTCTGAACCACATACCCAAATGATGCCAAATATGGTGTGGAAAGTCCCTAGGTGGAGTAGATTAAAGTTTGTACAAATCAACTTCGTGCGGCATCCAAGATGGCCGCCATTGCTTTAAATAGCAAAAACCTATAAATGGTCATTACATGTTTATTTATGAACCGATTTAGTTCAAATTTGAGATTTAGTAAGTAGATGTCTAGCCATTTAATATATGTAACGGGTTTTTCTGTAACTTTTTCTGTTTGCTCGTAATAGCGGAATATGCAAATTAGATGCTAAATTTAGTCGATTCTTTGAAAATCTTCTTCTCTGAAACCACATACCCAAATGATGCCAAATATGGTGTGGAAAGTCCCTAGGTGGAGTAGATTAAAGTTTGTACAAATCAATTCTGCGGCATCCAAGATGGCCGCCATTGCTATAAATAGCAAAAACCTATAAATGGTCATTACATGTTTATTTATGGACCGATTTAGTTCAAATTTGAGATTTAGAAAGTAGATGTCTAGCCATTTAATATATGTAACGGGTTTTTCTGTAACTTTTTCTGTTTGCTCGTAATTAGCGGAATATGCAAATTAGATGCTAAATTTAGCGATTCTTTGAAAATCTTCTTCTCTGAACCACATACCCAAATGATGCCAAATAGTGTGGAAAGTTCCTAGGTGGAGTAGATTAAAGTTTGTACAAATCAACTTCGTGCGGCATCCAAGATGGACGCCATTGCTATAAATAGCAAAAACCTATAAATGGTCATTACATGTTTATTTTTGGACCGATTTAGTTCAAATTTGAGATTTAGAAAGTAGATGTCTAGCCATTTAATATATGTAACGGGTTTTTCTGTAACTTTTTCTGTTTGCTCGTAATTAGCGGAATATGCAAATTAGATGCTAAATTTAGGCAATTCTTTGAAAATCTTCTTCTCTGAAACCACATACCCAAATGATGCCAAATTTGGTGTGGAAAGTCCCTAGGTGGAGTAGAATAAAGTTTGTAGAAATCAACTTCCTGCATCCAAGATGGCTGCCAATGCCATAAATAGCAAAAACCTATAAATGGTCATTACATGTTTATTTTTGGACCGATTTAGTTCAAATTTGAGATTTAGAACGAAGATGTCTAGGCATTTATATATAACGGATTTTTCTGTAACTTTTTCTGTTTGCTTGTAATTAGCGGAATATGCAAATTAGATGCTAAATTTAGGCAATTCTTTGAAAATCTTCTTCTCTGAAACCACATACCCAAATGATGCCAAATTTGGTGTGGAAAGTCCCTAGGTGGAGTAGATTAAAGTTTGTACAAATCAACTTCCTGCTTCATCCAAGGTGGCCACCATTGCTATAAATAGCAAAAACTTATAAATGGTCATTACATGTTTAGTTATGGACCGATTTAGTTCAAATTTGAGAATTAGAAAGTAGATGTCTAGTTTTGTATAGGCATGTATATTAGAATATTGTTGATATTGATGTAACGATCATTGTGATATATAGATTAAGGTCAGGGGTTCAAAAGTCAAGGTCACAGATATGAAATAATACTGAAATGCTTAATTATCTTGAAAACTATTAACATTTTCTATAGGCATATATATTAGAATGTTGTAGATATTAATTCAACTAGTATTTTGATGTATAGAAAAAGGTTAAAAAATGCTGAAATTGTTATATCTTCACTATTTGATCAGATAATGACATGGGGTTTTCAGTTTTGAAATATTCTTGTAATTACCTTCAAAATGAGGTCAAGGTCAATTGTGAAGATTATGATTTAATGTTTACCTTTCCTGAAAAAAAATTGTTGACCCAATTTTCAGGCAGTGTACAAATAAGATGTTTGTTGCAATTAAATCATTGAAAATTTTCTCCTGAATTGGCCAATTCTAACCCAATACAGCATGAATAGTCCTTTAGTAACAGTAATCCAAAAGTTGTGTCTGGCATATCAGCCAAAATCCAAGTTGGCTTCTGTTCCTATACATAGCAATAACATGAAAAACCAATGCAGATTTGGTTTCCAACCACTTTGGTTCCAGTTGCAATTGTAAAATGGAGGGGGAATGCCATTTCACAAGATTTGCATGTTATTTATCAAAAATGTAAATTAGCTGCCAGTTGAGCATCACAGGGCCTATTGGGCCTCTTATTTCCCAAAAGGGCTGAGAAAATGCCCAATTAGAAAATCGTACCAGATACATAGCTGAAGTCTGGTCATAAATGTGGCTGCTTTTCTCAATCTTCAATAAACTCAATACACTAAAAGCATTAGGTTTAATCATTAATGACATCAAAAATGATGTCAAAGATTTCCCAGAATGAGCAAAAAGTTGATAGTTTTTCCCAATTATTAGTTTAGGGCCTTTTCCCAAAAGACCCTGATAAATCTCTGCCAATATTATCAAAACCCAACCCACATTTTTGCAAGCCCCTATTTATAGCTTCAAATACCCCCTCTGCCATGGCATTTTCAAGCTTTTCAATGCTAGCTATGCTTGTAACAGGCTCGCATGATTTGGGGTCCACAAATCGGATCAAAATACCCTCTTGTTCAATAACAGCACTATCAGAACTAGAACCACTCATTAAGAAGAAATAACTGACATTTTCTAGCTGACATTTAGTGCCCTCTAAAAGTGACAGAGAAATAGACTTTATAAAGTCAGTGCATGCATCCCGATTTATATGGTCTTTCCCCAAGTAAATGCCATTTTTAATTTGCAACTGACACAAAAATGAAAAGTCAGTATAAAGTTTGTTTTGCTACTGCATATGCAGTATTAAATAGCTTTTCACAGCACTCAACTTATGATTTTTCAACCTTAGAAAAAGATTTTTCTAGTGGACCAGTTTTTTTTATTAACACTGTCATGCTTTAAACAGCACGAAACGTGTTTACTAGATAACTGGTGAGAAGTGAGTGTGTCACGTCGGGTGATATTCTTGCCAATATTGTCGGCAATTTGAGGCTATTGTCGGCATATTGAACAAAATGCGATATCCAACTCCTTAGACTCTACCCTCAACCAAGGAAAGTCAGTTAGCCAATTTGTTTGAAAAAGACGTTTACGTTTTTAGCTCACCTGACCGAAGGTCATGTGAGCTTATGGCATAGCGCAGCGTGTGTATGTGCGTGTGTGCGTGTGTGCGTGTGTGCGTGTGTGCGTGTGTGCGTGTGTGCGTGTGTGCGTCGTTAACACCTATTTTCGACTTCTCCTCTAAAACTACTGGACAGTTTTTAATGAAACTTTGTCAGAAGTATATATGGGCCGGTGCAATTCAGATTTGTTCGTGGCGTTGCCATGGCTACCATAACTAGGTCAAGGTGACCTAGGGGTGCAAAAATCTTAAAAAATCTTCTTCTCCGAAAGTACTGATTGGAGAAAAAATCTGATGTGATATTTGGCTTCTCTATGGTCTTAAGCCTATAGTTTGTTCATTTTGTAAAATTCGGATAAAAAATAGGTTACGCGTTTTTGCGTTTAATTTTGAAAAAATCGTAAAATAGCTTCAAATTGTTATAACTTGACTATTTGACCAGATAATGACATGGGGTTTTCAGTTTTGACATCTTCTAGTTAGTATCTTCAAAATGAGGTCAAGGTCAATTGTGAAGGTCGTGACCTAATTTTTTTTTACCTCTGATTATAATTATTATCTCGAAAACTATAAACTTTTTGTATAGGCATGTATATTAGAATGTTGTAGGTATTGATACAACGATCATTTTGATGTAAAGAAAAAGGTCATGGGTTCAAAGGTCAAGGTCACAGATGCAAAACAATACCGAAATGGTTAATTATCTCTAAAACTATAAACATTTTGTGTAGGCATGTATATTAGAATGTTGTAGGTATTGATACAACAATCATTTTGATGTATAGAAAAAGGTCATGGATTCAAAGGTCAAGGTCACAGATGCGAAACAATACCGAAATGGTTAATTATCTCGAAAACTATAAACTTTTTGTATAGGCATGTATATTAGAATGTTGTAGATAATGATACAACGATCATTTTGATGTATAGAAAAAGGTCATGGGCTCAAAGGTCAAGGTCACAGATGTGAAACAATACCGAAATGGTTAATTATCTCGAAAACTATAAACTTTTTGTATAGGCATGTATATTAGAATGTTGTAGGTATTGATACAACGATCATTTTGATGTATAGAAAAAGGACATGGGTTCAAAGGTCAAGGTCACAGATGCGAAACAATACCTAAATGGTTAATTATCTCGAAAACTATAAACATTTTGTATAGGCATGTATATTAGAATGTTGTAGGTATTGATACAACGATCATTTTGATGTATAGAAAAAGGTCATGGGTTCAAAGGTCAAGGTCACAGATGTGAAACAATACCGAAATGGTTAATTATCTCGAAAACTATAAACTTTTTGTATAGGCATGTATATTAGAATGTTTTAGGTATCGATACAATGATCATTTTGGTGTATAGAAAAAGGTCATGGATTCAAAGGTCAAGGTCACAGATGCGAAACAATACCGAAATGATTAATTATCTCGAAAACTATAAACATTTTGTATAGGCATGTATATTAGAATGTTGTAGGTATTGATACAACCATTATTTTGATGTATAGAAAAAGGTCATGGGTTCAATGGTCAAGGTCACAGATGTGAAACAATACCGAAATGAATGTTGTAGGTATAGATACAACGATCATTTTGGTGTATAGAAAAAGGTCATGGGTTCAAAGGTCAAGGTCACAGATGCGAAACAATACCGAAATGGTTAATTATCTCTAAAACTATAAACATTTTGTGTAGGCATGTATATTAGAATGTTGTAGGTATTGATACAACGATCATTTTGATGTATAGAAAAAGGTCATGGGTTCAAAGGTCAAGGTCACAGATGCGAAACAATACCGAAATGGTTAATTATCTTGAAAACTATAAACTTTTTGTATAGGCATGTATATTAGAATGTTGTAGGTATTGATACAACGATCATTTTGATGTATAGAAAAAGGTTATGGGTTTAAAGGTCAAGGTCACATATGCAAAACAATACCGAAATGTTTAATTATCTTGAAAACTATAAACTTTTTGTATAGGCATGTATATTAGAATGTTGTAGATATTGATACAACGATCATTTTGATGTATAGAAAAAGGTCATGGGTTCAAAGGTCAAGGTCACAGATGCGAAACAATACTGAAATGTTTAATTATCTCAAAAACTATAAACTTTTGTATAGGCATGTATGCTAGAATGTTGTAGGTATTGATACAACGGTTATCATGATGTAAAAAAAAAAAGTCATTGGGGTTTAGTATTTATGTTTTCTTTAAATCTATCAGCTAGCCATTAGTTATCAGGTGAGCGTATCAGGCCCATGGGCCTCTTGTTTATCATATTCTTTGTCTTTTTTCCACTTGTGATTTTCTTTTGGTGGTTGAACATTTTTATCAGCACTTGATTTGCCTTTGATAAAAAAACGACCCATGATCGATGTCGGTTGCTAATACAAGCAGACGGCAGTCAAACACCTTGGTGAGCAAGATTTTGTTACAGTGACACGAAACGTGATTGGTTAAAAAATTCGCAAGTAACTAATCAAAAACCCCGGCGCAAACGCTGATTTGGTTCGACTTTGTTGATTTAAATTTCACTTCCGGGGGGAGAAAAAACTGAATTTTTGTCATGTTTAATCGAGTTTTATGTTAATCAAAACAATTATCACTTGTCCAGGGACAACTGAAATAAAAAAATCCACTTGTCCGATCCCAAATCAGAACAGGTCGGGCAAGTCGGGCCTAGGAATTCCGCACCCCTGCCACTGCGCTACCATAGGAAAGAGGAAAAATTCCAAATTTTGGAATTTTTACACAAAAATTTCCTAATATTTTGAATTACATATAAAATATGTTCACTATCTTATGTAGGGAGGGGGGTACAATAAATTTGTCCGTTAAACGTAAATTTTACAGAAATACTCAAGAAATTTGGGTCTGAATTTATGTTCGATAATCTGTGCGTTTTTGACTAACAAATTTCTGCCACAAATACTATATTAGAGATACCAGAGTTTTCTTTTTTTCTTTCTAATACTCCTAAATCATATGAAAATAAAGACCGATTTTTGAAAATATTTATGAAATCAATTTATATGTACTGTAATCCTTCTATGTATTTCGTTATGAACTTATCGTTCGGTAAATCAAGGGAATTAACTCATACTTTATAGGTAAGATCGTGTCTTAATCGAGAGGATAGATATTCACTAGAGCTGTTCTGTTCACAAGATAAAGATAATTTTCTTTTTTCCTATACATTATATGTACATGTAAAACTTTTATTTTAACTTATATTAAAATATTTCCGATTTTATTTGATTATTTTTTAAACTGTTAATTTTTTTAAATTAAATATTGTTTCATAATTATCAAAATATTTCCGATTTTATTTGATTATTTTTTTTAACTGTTTGTTAATTTTTTTAAATTAAATATTGTTTCATAATTATCAAAAGTTCAACCATAACTGATAAAAATTGACCAACTTGAGTCATACATGCATATGTGTAAGATTAATAAAAAATAGCTTTCACTTTATGAACAGTTCTGTATTAAACACACACGCGCGTTTGATATATACCTATATTTAAATCGTATGAATAGTATTTTTCTCCGCTTTCAAGATAAATTGAATTAATCAGATAATATATATTCATTCCACTAAGTTAGATTTTATTCTGTATGTTTCGCTTACATTTTGCGGCAAGGATTACTCAGCTGTCAATCGTTGGTTTTGCCGTTCAGTTAAATTGATGAATGAATTCCTTCATATTGAATCCGGGACTTGATTCAACTTGGACCTAGAAAATTATCCTGATAGCTTATTCTTCGACCCGATAGAAGTGATTGCTCACTATTCCGACAGGAATCAATCAATCAACCGATCAATCAATCAATCAATCAATCAATCAATCACCCCCAACAGACACTTGCACACAAGACATGTGAAGGCAAAACTTCATTCACATGGTTTATTGATCATCAAACATTCATAAATAAATAAATAAATAAATAAATAAATAAATAAATAAATAAATCGTATGACATGGGCTTATCAGTTCCTCATTAATTATACATATTTCATCATCTAAAATTTTCCTAAAATATGTGCACACAGTTACCAGTCACCGCAAAATGTTACTACCATATAGAGTGTCACAGTTGCAAAAATTTATTCATTATTCAGTACTTCTCAACGCATTTCTTAATACTTCAACTAGTTTGTCCTTTTCCCTGGCTCTTGTTTTTGTTCCCAATTGCGATAGTTTTTCTTTTACGGTATTGCATATTCATTCAAGTTTTCTATTTCCTCATTTATAGGTTTATTATTTTCCAAATAATTTTCGTTGATCTGTTTGATTTCTCTTAGAATTCTTTGTTTTTTACTAACTCCTTTTTTTCTTTTTACATGCAATTATCATATTAGCTTAATAGTCTGCTGGTAGAACAAATAAATGTGGGGGAAGTCAGAGAAATTAAATTATTATTATTTATTTATTTTATTTTTTTTATTTTTGTACTTTTATGTGATGAGATGTTTAAAACTATGAGAGAGAGAGAGAGAGAGAGAGACTGCATCTGTGATGTTATGTATTATGACTGACACAAATTTTAATCTGTAGTACACAATAATGAAGCTGTTTTTCAGATAGAGTACTGGACAGCTACATTAATGGGTAGAGTTAATTAGCGATATCCGGTTTATAGGTGATTAATTGACATAGATAAGATGCACAAAATCTATCCTCTTTGAGACAGGATCGGTAGTGGGATACACTTCCAATATGCAAAGGGATTAGTATGAAGGTGATTTTCCATTAATGGGGAATGTCCCGCATCTGAATATACAAGCGAGGCATTAGTTAAATTCAGAAATATCACCTGGTTAACGATAAATCCGTAACTGGTCCTTTTCTAACAAAATTACTAAAAAACCAATGACAGTCCTTGTGGGAAAAAGGAAAAGAAATAGTCTCGCAGTCACCAGAGATGCAGACAAAAGGACCTTTCGAAACATTTATTTATTTATTTATTTATTTATTTATTTATTTATTTATTTATTTATTTAATAGTTGACATTAAACTGAGGTATGAAACAGCAGTATATATACCGCTTTAATAATTTTCAAAAGAATGTGGAAGTAATTTGCCATTGTCGGAAAATTATTCATGAAAAAAAATCTTAATTTGAGAAAAATGTAAAATATATGAAAGTGATACATTTTCTATATTAAAAAATGTATTTGAAGATTAAAACAAGCATCCCTGTGCAAATTTTCACATATTTACCATGTAGATCATACAAATTTTTAAAGTAATTTTGAAGTAATTTGCAATTACCGTACATTTTCAAAAAACACAAGATGCAGAAAAAATTGTAGAATGTGGAACGATTTGAAAGTGTTAGACTTTTCCTTAAATTTTTAGAGTTTTTGTCACTCAAAGTAAGCCTATTTATGTAAATTATCACCTTTTTACTATATCACTCTATATAGCCCAAGAGCTAGTGGGTTTGAAATATGTGTCAATGGCCAAAAGCTTTGAAGGTTGTTTCTGATAGAAAAATGTCTGTAGTTTTCGATTTGGGCGTCTTGTGAATGAACTCGTTTCCGATTTTTTTTCAGACGCGAGTTTTTACACTAGAATCGCATTTTTCAGCCGGTTTTTCGGTAATTTGATAATTCTGCATTATGGACGCGATATGGCCTTAAAATGTCTTATTACTGATGCGGTTATCAAGAATTATGATCATTGTTGACATTTAAGTTAAAAACTTCTTGATACATTTCAGATTTTTTTTTAAAATAACTATTTTAGGAAAAAAATAGACCAAAATTTTGCGTTTTTAATATTTTGCCCTCTTTTATGTCTTATAAAAAAATAATAAAAGCATTTAAGTGAAATGTTTTACCATATTGTCACAGCCTAATGTGTTTTGCATTCAATAAAAGTAGCTGCATATCATTTGGTAGGAAATTGCGGCACCCACAGTGGAAAAACTTTCCCCTACCCCAAAAATTGCAAATTTCTCAAAAAATCGATCTTTACTACAAATTTTGCTATTAGTTGCCATACTGATTGTTATACCGTGTAAGCTTTAATACTTGGGTGACAACATTGAAGACCTCTAACTAAAACTTCTTGTTAAGCATTCAATCTCAATTTTGTGGCCAATTTTAAACAACCGAGTTTTGCGTTTTTACTTAATCTTTATTCGTTAAAGTCTTGTAGCGCATTCAAAAAAAAGCCTGATTATCAATATACTATTTTATTTAGAATCCCTGATGTTTGTGCTTTATTGTGCAAGTATAATGTATAACACAATCGTCACACAAACCCTTTCACCACAATTTATTCTTCCCCCTACCCCATATGCAATAAATAAGCGAGTTCGCGAGATATTGATTTTACACTTGTGCGTTCTCAGGCAGTGAGATTTTAAACACGGTAGAGTGTTATAACGTAAATTTGTACTTGAAACATATAGTAAATTACGCTGTTAGCTTGTTTATTCAATGCTTTGATTTTTTGTATTATTAAGCAATGATAGTGCCACGCCCTTTTGTATGACTCGGCAGATGGCGCTGCGCAAAGCGTTTGTGTTACGTTTTCTGTCATTGCAAATCACACGTGGTTGCAATTATAGATACTTTCATATGGTTGTTGTTTATGATAAGTAAGAAAAAACTATTCACCCCTTTTTTCTATTGTTTTGTTACCGTTTATATTTCGTGTGAACAAGTTGATTTTATTTAATATTTGTTTTTAAAAAGAATCCGTGTTCACAATAGAATCAATGAAGTTTTGACGCAGATAAGTAATCTGTTTGTTAATTCTATTTGATTCCGTGACTGAATTAAAATCACTGTAAATAATATTTTGCGATTTGTTTGTGATAACTCATTGTCATTTCAATTAGAAGTGTTGCAAAATGGCCAGCACACGGCTGGATACATCTAAGGGGAAACAGATATTACAGGGCGATAGCACAGATGAAACAAATCTTGTTTGTTGCCTTCATGTCGATAAACGTTTCCAAGATATAGAAATTAAACCTTTTGATGAAACAACATGGAGTAAAGTGGCAAAAGTTGCTGAATATCGTCTTTCGAAAACAAAATCCCACAAATATAAACAAATTTGTCAAGATCTTCCTCAAAACTTTGATCCTAAAACCAATGGTTATCACAGAATGTGTTACAAGAACTTCACTGCTGTCTCAAAAAAAGAACTAGAGTCTTTTTCCACTGTAGAAGTAGAAGAAGTTTCTTACACTTTAAGATCCCACACTGAACATTATCGGACGAAACTTCCTCCTCCGGTATTTTTCTTCCCGTATGTTTGTTTTGTGGCCTCCTGACGAAGGGTAAGAAAAGGGAACAGTTAGGCAATTGTGAAAGTTTGGAAGCGGGAGAAAAAATAAAAAATGCTGCAATGGTTCTGGGTGATACAGATATGATTGCCAGAGTTTGTGATATAGATTTTGTTGCTAAAGAGGTTAAATATCACCATAGCTGCCGAAAACATTACTTAAATCTTTCTGAGAGGTGTATACCCGGTCTGCTAAGACAGAATATGGCAACATTAGGCTAGGACACGAAAAAGCATTTAAATGGTTGACCGAATACATAAATAAAAACGTTATAGCACAAGGTCAAGCTGTAACAATTGCCTCCTTGTATGAATATTACACTACAATGCTGATGGACATTGGTCTTGATTGCTCCTCATATACCATCCAGACTTTAGAAGTAAAACTTCTAAATCACTTCAAAGATGATATTTGCATGAGTAAAATAGGTAAACGACAAGGCAAAATATTATATCCAAGCTTTCTAGATACAGATCAGATTATAGGTTTCCATAATACGTTTTTATTAAATTCCAAAGTCACTGAAGCTGCATACCAGTTGCGAAATACAATATTAGAAATGTCAAAGACATGTCCCCAATTACAGAACCCATTGACTGTAAATGAAATACAGAAAGGCCAAGCTAACCCCCCAGACATACTTATGCAGTTTTTTAAAACTCTATATACAGGGTCTTCAACAAAAGAACCTTCTGAAAGAATGAATAGATGCATCAGTTCAGCAGCAGATGATGCTTTGTTTGCTGTAACCAATGGCGAAATAAAGCCATCAAAACATTTATGTCTTGGACTGGGTTTTAAAAGTATGACTGGTAGTAGGAAAATTATTGAAGTACTAAATCATTTAGGGCACTCAATAAGTTACCATGTTGCGGAGACACTTGAAACTGAACTTGCAATGACAATATCAGACAGGAATCAGCTAACTCCTGATGGATTACTGAAAATTCCAAACTTGTCAACCGGAACGGCTTGGGATAATTATGATGAAAACACCGAGACTTTGTCTGGAAGCGGAACTTTGCACGACACAGTTGGAATATGTTACCAGAACACTCCCGACGAACAACATTCAATGGGGGACTCTCTAGGAATTCCACAAGTATCCACTACACAAACAAAGTCATTGAAACGTAAACGCTCTTTAGATATTGAGGACCCTATTTTAGAATCTTACAGAAAGCGTCCAAAAATAACAAAATTTCAATATCCCGTAAAAGCAATTTCGGACCCCTCTAATTTAAATGAGACCAGAAAAGGGATTTAACATGGGTGATTTGTCACCATTTATTTTCTAATATACCCATGTGGTCAGGATGGAATTCTCTAATCACAGTAGATCATCTACCAGAGCAAGTGATAGGCTATATGGACAATATAAGTTTGCCACCGACCCGATTAGATGTGGTGTCGGAAACATTACGTCGATCGCAGATTGTGGCACGGGAATGTTCTGATAACACAGCAATTGTCCACTATGATCTTGCCATAGCTAAACCAGCGATGCAGATACAATCGGAAGAATCACCAAAGTACGACAATATTTTCATATGTTTTGGTCCTTTCCATATAATGTTGGCATATTTTGGCGCTCTTGGTCACTTAATTGAGGGCTCTGGCGGACCATATGTGCTAACCGAGACCAAAGTTCTGGCAGAAGGGTCTCTAAATGGGTTCATAAAAGGGAAGCATTATAACAGATGTCAGAGAATGCATACTATATTATCTCTTTCTTTCCGTATTCTCCATTTTCGGTCTTTTCTGGAAGAGCATGGTCAGATATCTGAATCTTTATACGAGCAGTTAGAACAATTCATTACAAATACTTCTTCAGAAGAAATGCAAAACGTTCTAGAGCAAGAAAATTTAAAATCTATTTTTGATATGTATGAAGCCTTTTCCAATGACACAAGAACTGGAAACCATGGATCAACAGCACAGTATTGGTTTATGTATATTGAATTAGTTGAACTTCTGTTACTTTTCAGTAGATCTTGTCGAACTAACGATCTACCTTTATTTACTTACTGCTTAGGAAAATGTGTCCAGTATTTTTTGCAGCTAATAGACCAAACTATGCAAGATGGATGACACGCTATCACTTAAATTTACTTAACATTGATATAAGTCATCCACAAGCAAGAGCAATGCTTGAGAATGGTGGTTTGTCTATAAGACGCTCGAATAAATCATTTTCCAGAATTCCAGTGGACATGACACTTGAGCAGACAATCAATGCTGATGCTGCATCTCGTCTAACTGGCATTTCTGCATTCAGCCAGTCATATACGGCCAGGCGAAGATGGATGATTACACGAAGTGTCCGCAGTGCTATCGTTGGTGCTCTTCTCTCAAAAACTGGAATCCGGAAAAAGGGGGATGTGAATCAAGAGCTCAAGCCGTCGCGAATTCAGAGAGATAATAAAGATGTAAGTAGTTTGATCGACTGTATAAAGCAACTAAGAATCCGTTTGATACAGAGATAAGAAATGAGGATCTCCTGTGCATATCAACTGGTAACAGAGTCAAAGATGATGTGAAAAATGAGATACTTAGTTGTGTAAAATATGGCGAGCAATCTTTTCACGACTTTAGAAATGGCTGTTTTGCAGATCCCTCTAGATTTGAAAAACCTATTACAAGAAACAAATTGCGCACTTTTGCATCTTTGGCACTTAAGGTTCGGGTTGAGGTGAAAGCAAAGAAAATCATACAGCTACAGTGTTCACGTGATCTATTTGGTAGGCTTTTGTTTTTGGCAACGACAACAGATATAAACTTGCAGAAAGTTTTTGAATATCCTCTCACTCCCGTGCCGCCAGCTCTTGCACAAATTGACGGGAATATGAATAAAACCGACAAATCAATACTTATGAAAATGTTAGAGAGCAAGGCTCATTCTGATCCTCCAGCTGCAAATCAAATTGATGCTTATGTCGTTGATGCCATGTTCCTTATACAGTTGCTGTCAAACCTACCAGATACTTTTGAAGGTGTAGCCAAAACCATTCTCAAGCTATTATGTAAACTGGCAAAAGAAATACACTTTGTTTGTGACACATATGTCCATCCATCCATCAAAGATATTGAAAGAGATATGCGAGGAGAGAGCAGTGGACCAGATATTGTAGTAATGGGCCCAAAACAAAAGCGACCTCATGATTTCCGTTCAGCTTTGAAATCTGCTAATTTCAAGAGGTCATTACTATCGTTTTTGCTACAAGAATGGAAGAATGATAACTATGCTGACATTCTTGCAGGCCATACATTATATTATGCAACAGAGGACCACTGCCATCAATTCTATTGCGAAAATGATGCAACAGTAGTGTGCAGTGAAGTGTCCAATCTTGCCTGTACCCACGAGGAGGCAGATACCAGGATCACCTTACATGTGCAATACATTGCCTCAAGGTCCGATTCTCCTAACGTAGTGGTTAGAGCAAATGACACGGATGTAATGGTTATTTTATTGTATCATTGTCACCAAATACATGCAAACATATGGATGGATTCAGGCACTGACGGCACCAATACTAGGCGATTTATTGATCTAACAAAACTGTCCAATGAAATTGGGATCGAAATGTGCCAAGTTCTTCCAGCTATCCATGCTTTCACTGGATGTGATTATACTGCAGCATTTCTTAGAAAAGGTAAAATTAGGCCTTATAATATCGTTGAAAAAAGTGCAACTTTCAGAAGCGTTTTCTCAAATATTGGAAAATCAAAGAGTTAATGAAAGAGATATGAAGGTAATGGAATCTTTTGTCTGTGAAATGTATGGCAAAAAAAACATTAAAACAGTAAATGAGGCACGATTTGCCATTTTCAGAGAGAAATACGCTCCAACAAATCAAACTGACCCATTAGAAAAGCTCAAAGGAGCCGATCCGAGTTCACTACCTCCTTGTAAAAGTGTTCTTGTTCAGAAATCCTCCGAACAGAATATGTTGCATATTTTTGGAAACATGCCAATTGCAGTTGTCCTACATTAAATACTCCACAAGAAAATGGATGGAAAAAAGAAAATAACAAGTATGCGATTCACTGGTTTGAAGGTGAACAGATTCCGAAAGATATAAGACTGAAGATGGACAGTACAACTTTTACAGAGGATGACATGGGAGAAGATGAGGATGTACGTGAATCCGACAGTAGTGATAGTGAAGACACTGATGATGAATGAAATTATAATTCTGAATGAATACGAGTTATTTTGAACCAGCCTGTCTAAGAGCACTAACACAGTATATCCCGTGAATTCGCATATCGTTAGCATATTGGGGTAGGGAAGAATAAATCGTGGGTAATGGGTTAATGTGACGATTTTGTTACACATTATACTTGCACAATAAAGCACACACATCAGGGATTCTAAATAAAATAGTATATTGATAATCAGGCTTTTTTTGAATGCGCTACAAGACTTTAACGAATAAAGATTAAGTAAAAACGCAAAACTCGGTTGTTTAAAATTGGCCACAAAATTGAGATTGAATGCTTAACAAGAAGTTTTTTAGTTAGAGGTCTTCAATGTTGTCACCCAAGTATTAAAGCTTACACGGTATAACAATCAGTATGGCAACTAATAGCAAAATTTGTAGTAAAGATCGATTTTTTGAGAAATTTGCAATTTTTGGGGTAGGGGAAAGTTTTTCCACTGTGGTGCCGCAATTTCCTACCAAATGATATGCAGCTACTTTTATTGAATGCAAAACACATTAGGCTGTGACAATATGGTAAAACATTTCACTTAAATGCTTTTATTATTTTTTTATAAGACATAAAAGAGGGCAAAATATTAAAAAACGCAAAATTTTTGGTCTATTTTTTTCCTAAAATAGTTATTTTAAAAAAAAATCTGAAATGTATCAAGAAGTTTTTAACTTAAATGTCAACAATGATCATAATTCTTGATAACCGCATCAGTAATAAGACATTTTAAGGCCATATCGCGTCCATAATGCAGAATTATCAAATTACCGAAAAACCGGCTGAAAAATGCGATTCTAGTGTAAAAACTCGCGTCTGAAAAAAAATCGGAAACGAGTTCATTCACAAGACGCCCAAATTCGAAAACTACAGACATTTTTCTATCAGAAACAACCTTCAAAGCTTTTGGCCATTGACACATATTTCAAACCCCACTAGCTCTTGGGCTAATATAAGACCAAACGAATATATGGGTTATTTTCAAAGTAATTTTGAAGTAATTTTTCATTATCATAAAATTATGAAAAAATATAGTAAGATGCAGAAAAAATTGTAGAATATGAAATAATTTGAAAGTTTTAAGAATATCCACATTAAAGTCAAAATAAGTAAATTATTAAACCAGGTGCATGTTTTCCCTATATAAACCATTATGCATCACCTGTATATATACGGTGACGGGTTAAGATGACTGCTATAGTTGGTCAAAATAGTGCCTATTTTTATATTAAAGTTAAAAAAGCCCCAATTGTTTATTTATTTATTTTCTCGTGTTATACACCATTGGAATCGTCAAAATGTCTTCTTTTAGCTATAACAGGAACTTTTTCGAAAATGAAAGTAAAATTATTGATATGACTGTTTTAAGCAACCACGTCAACATATTTCCTTCTTTATCTATATTGTAAAGTTCTTAAATTTCAAACAAAAAAAGCCCCAAAAATTTCTTAAAATATTTCAGATTAAAAAATACCATAAAATTCCTCTCATTTTCTACTTTTTAATGATAACAGGAATAATTTGATATCTTTGATCTTCCAATATTTTATTTAAGAAATAAGTTTCAATCCTTCATAATTCTTTGTTAGCTTCAGGTCGAAAGTAACCGGAAAAATTAGCGCATGCGCAACTATTAATTGATCAAACGCAAAGTCGATAATGGAACGAATTTTAATAATTTCGTTTTCAAGTATCTCGGAACTTAGAGGAAATATGAAAATTATACACTTGGAAAATGGGGGTGTCCAATATTTTGGAGCCATTTCTGATTGTAAGCAAGTGCTGCTTCTCCCGGTAATGCAAGACACTATCAACGACAATACGCACATAGATATCATCTATAATGTAAATTTTCAAATAAAATATATGTTAAAATTACCTGTTGTGTTGTTTATTTTACAAAAAAGTCATTTTTTAAGTGTCTGTTGACCAATAATCATGATCTAATGTGCAATGCACACAGAGGAACGACATTTTGTTTTTATGAAAATCGCGTGATTTTTGTCAGTAATTCCCACCATTTGAGGTTCACCATGAACACACTTCATCTTTTGTCACTGTCAACGTTAAAAATTTTAATATTTAATGGTCAAGAATATTTCTCAGTCAAGAAAATTCCACATTTCTGTACGCTTAAGAACCAGGACATGTATGAATGGGGTTCGCCGTGATCATATAGCTTTTCTTAAAAAATTGAAGTTACCACTCACAGAACAAAATAGTTTACAAATTCATTGTTTTAAATCACATTTCAAACAATTTTTATCTTGAAAAAAAAAATACATCGTAATGTCTTGGCAAATGAAAATATTGGGGATCGGGAATTCCCATAGTTGACCTGCACTGAATCAGAGGGAATTCCACGAGTTTTCTCATCCAATGAAATTCATTGATAACATCACTTCCTGAAAAAATGTCTTTGTTGTTGGATTTGTGTACCCACAGAACTTATGTTCTCATACGATGTTTCTTAGCCAAAAGTTTTAATTTCAATCAACTTTCACTTAAAATTAAGGAACTTAATACAGGTATGCCTTATATATGAGCTTACATTAAAAACGTAAAAACATAATAAAATATTTGTCCTACAAGTTACCATCATGACTATATCGCGCAAATACACAACACAACAGACGCATAAGAATAACAAATTTTATGTAAATTAACAACAAAACAACAACACTTCTTGTTTTTATTGAATATTAATTGTAACCAATATGTATCCCATGTTCCCGGCGAGTTCCAGCAAAATCGTGTCCAGATTTAGGGGAAAAAGTTGCTGTCCAAAATTAGAGGAAATTTTAAAAATTATTGAAATTTCAAAATTAGAGTGTCCTAAAACATATAGGGGCCGAATACATAGAAGGATTACGGTAACAAAAGTCACGTGCCAGGGGTTAAAGGTCATCAGATAATAAAAGTATACTTATATAATTAATTCATTTTTATATGATTTCTAAACATTTTTGGTCCATATATTCTAATCTATATACATACAGATTTAATGTACACAATAGATTAACTTTAGTAATTAGAATTGAAACACACTTATTTTCTTCACTGAAGGTCTTTGTATTGATATCAAATCTTAACCTTATATTGCGATGGTTTATGTGTATATATATATGATGCTGTTTGAAAGTGTTTGCCAGAAAAAGAATTTTTTATTTTTCAAAACTTTAAAATGTAAAAGAATGAGAAAATTATAAGAAAGAAACGTCAATATACTAAAACATACGTAAGTGTGAGTCATGAGGCAGAGGAATCGGAACAAGTTGTCTGCATCAATATTGGTAATGAGTTCAATGCAATGAATCAAAACACTACTACATTCCTCTACATTTATATGTAACTTAGTACTGGCTGAAAATATTCAGCATTTTTAAAGCATCAGCCATGCTGAATGCTTTATAGCGATCGTTGGATTTTTTCGTATTTAGCGCCGCTCTCATTTCACCTTGACAGCCAATCAAATCATTCGTTTCGACTGAAATTACGGGAATTTCCATATACGGTATCCCAGGTATGTATAAAACTCTAATCTGAGTGATTGGGTCTCCCGGAAAGTTACGAAGGCAATGTTTTCATCATGTACACATGTGCCGATCTGAAAAGTATCCATACACGTATAGTCCGTAATTGTTTTTGCTGGATATATATTATAATTCTTCACTTTTGTATGATTATTGTAAGATAAAAACCATAAAAAGCCATAAAGTATACGCCCCTCGGAAAACCCAACAAAAATGACGATCTTGTCAGTTCGCGCCGACGTTCTTCTTTTTGACCTACAGTGCTGTACATGTGGTTGTTTTGCAGTCGCCGCCATATTGAATTTTTTAATTTACGCTGAGTGACATCGATAAATAAACACAAAATATGCTCATTAAACAGTGTTTAAGTTAAATAACGTTTATAATCAACACAAATATATTCACAGCTATCAGTGTTGAAACAAATTTTAATTTTCATAGACCATTTCGCTATGAAAATGAAAATTTTGAATACATGGGGAAAATCCCGTTCTAAATATTATAAAGAATCGACATTTAAATTGGATAGAATTAAAAATAAATACATGGTCGTTTTACGGAAGAAAAAATATAAACATGGATCACATTTGATGATAAATTATATATATTTTTTAAAAATTGATTGTCAATAATATTTCGTGTTTGGGATATCCTGACCTGGTTCATTAATATTCATCATGTGTCACGAGGATTGGGTATTAAAATTCATTCCCGTCAGTTTGCTGGTAGCGAAATTATGCATAACAACAAAGTAGAAATCAAAGATTATTTACAAGTTTGTGACTCGTGAAGTTGTGTAGGCTATATCGATACCATAGTTCGTATGCAAATTAGCCATGTGTTTGGGGGCATGCCTGCATTTGACCACCGATGCTCAAATGTATTCACATAGCATGCAAAGCGTAGCGACTGACCTTTTTAGTCCAGTACACCCTTGCCCTTTTTCAAATGATCATGACACCCTGTCCTTTTCAGTTATCAGTTAAATATCAAAACGACATGCTTTATCTCTGCTACATACTTCCGATCTACCGCACAAACTCCACTTCTCACCATATGTCTACGAAGACAGACAATTTCATCATCAATGTTCATTTAAATACCTTTTCCAGTTGTTAGTCCCCTACCGGCGAAAGCCGAAGGGGACTTTAGGTTTGCACTCTGTCTGTCTGTCCGTCCATCCGTCCGTCCGTCTGTCCGTCCGTCTGTCCGTCCGTCTGTCCGTCCGTCTGTCTGTCACACCTCAGTTTTCCACACTTTTTTTCTAAACTCTTGTAGATAATGAACTGATTTTTGGTATATGAGTCTACCATGGTGAGTTGCAGATCAAGTTAGCGTTTCATTGTGGTCCGCTAATTTTTACCAGAGTTATGGCCCTTTGAACTTTGAAAATTCACTGAAATTTCAGTTTTCCGCACTTTTTTTCTAAATGCTTTTAGATAATGAACTGATTTTTGGTATATGAGTCTACCATGATGAGTTACAGATCAAGTTTACGTTTCGTTTCCATCTGCTAATATTTACCGGAGTTATGGCCCTTTGAACTTTGAAAATTCACAGAAATTTTAGTTTTCTGCACGTTTTTTCTAAATGCTTTTAGATAATGAACTGATTTTTGGTATATGAGTCTACCATGATGAGTTACAGATCAAGTTTATGTTTCGTTTCCATCTGCTAATATTTACCGGGGTTATGGCCCTTTGAACTTTGAAAATTCACTGAAATTTTAGTTTTCCGCACTTTTTTTCTAATTGCTTTTACATAATGAACTGATTTTTGGTATATGAGTCTACCACGATGAGTTACAGATCAAGTTTACATTTCGTTTTCATCTGCTAATTTTTACCGGAGTTATGGCCCTTTGAACTTTCAAAATTCACAGAAATTTTAGTTTTCCGCACATTTTTTCTAAATGCTTTTAGATAATGAACTGATTTTTGGTATATGAGTCTACCATGATGAGTTACAGATCAAGTTTATGTTTTGTTCCATCTGCTAATTTTTACCGAGTTATGGCCCTTTGATCTTTGAAAATTCACACAAATTTTAGTTTTCCGCACTTTTTTTCTACACGCTTGCAGAAATGGAACTAATGTTTGGTATATGACTCTACCATAATGAGTTACAGATCAAGTTTATGTTTGGTTTCCATCTGCTAATTTATATGGGAGTTATGGCCCTTTGAACTTTGAAAATTCACTGAAATTTCAGTTTTCTGCTCTTTTTTTCTACACGCTTGCCATTAATGAATTGTTTTTTGGTATGCAGGTCAACCATGACGAGTTACAGATCAAGTTTACGTTTCGTTTCATTTCACTAGTTTTTATGGGAGTTATGGCCCTTTGAACTTTGAAAATTTAATGAAATTTCATTTTTTTTTGCACTTTTTGCTACATGCTTGCAGATAATGAATTTTTGAGAACTTCATTGCTGGTTTTTGATTTTACTATGATCAAGTTTTGCTTTCATCTTGAACAACACGTATAATTTATGTACCATATAATAATGTACATTTTACCTAAAACTTTGGGATTAGTGAAATATGTGACCGGTAGGGGACTATGTATTGTTTTGCAATACTCTCAGAATGCTTGTTTATTTTGAATCAACAAATAAATCGACAAGAAAGAACAACTTGAAATCAAAATCTAAACAAAACTGAAAAAAACGATGTTATAAAACTCAGATAAATTTTTTTTACCTTGTTACAAGTCCTTATTAGATCGTTTTTACAGTGGATATCCGATTAAAGTTGTTGTCAGTAGTTTAATCCATGGTTTTTTACAACCCTTAATTTCTTTTCATGAAGCCATGTTACTTTATTTCACATAAAATAAACAAATGGACATGCAGGAAAACAAACAAAACAGTTATTGTGCTTTCTTAAGTTCTTCCGATTTCTAGAGCACCGTTGGTGTAGTACAACAGTAACTAATGGGGGAGGGGGGGGGGGGGGGGGGGGGGGGGGGGGGGGGGGGGGGGGGGGGGGGGGGGGGGGGGGGGGGGGGGTGAAGATTGTACCAATCTTGTAAACTCACTCCTCCTACATTTTTCAACCAAAAACCTTGAAAATTCACAGAATTTTTCTATATATATGAGGATGTGAACCTGACTTTATGAAAATATTTCATATTTTTCTCCATTTTTCAAGACTTTGAAACTTAGCCACTTTTTAGCAAGTATTTGAATGGGGGTACCTACTTTGTGAACTCAACTCATTTTACAGTTTTCTCTGAAATTTAAGTAATTTTATTGTAACATTTTAGTTGTCTAAATAATAATCAATTAATTTTCATTAATCGTATTCAAAAATATTTCCCTTTTTTGTACACAATTCTTGTCAACAAACTTCTTTCTGAAAGAGACAGTTGCCTGGACAACTTCTGTAATTGGGAGATGCGATTATTAGCTTATTGTGTCAGGATGGTTTATACCAATTTAGGCTTTTGAAGCCCACTTGGACAATTTATATATATTCAACAATAATTTTAAATACATTTAAATTATTTCTTAAACAAAGGTTTTATTATTTTTATTTATTTTTTTTTTTCAAATTAATTGTGAATTCAATGAATAAAATTAATGACTTCAACAATGGTTAATGTGTCAATTGCAAGTCAAGGAAATACTGGTCATGGTGAAAGTTTTTTTTGTGATGATGACACTATGTCGATGATGATGGGCATGATGATCTGATGAAGATGATGACAATAATAATGATGATGGTGACATTCAGTTCTGCTGCTGCCGATGATGATGATGATGTCACCATGATGATGATGATATGACATGAGGAGATATAATAATGATGATGATGATTATGCTGTGACATGAGGAGATATGATGATGATGTTGATGATGGTGATGACATGAGTTTTTCTGTTGATGCCAATGATGATAATGATGATAGTGATGGTGGTGATGAAAATAAGCTCTGTTCTGCCAATGATGATGAATGATGGTGATGATGACGATGTGACATGACGAACTATGATGATGATTATGATGGTGACATGAGTTCTGTTGCTACCGATGATGATGATGGTGGCAATGATGACATTCAGTACTGCTCAGCACTGGCCGATAGTATGATGATGATGATGATGAAGATGGTGGTGGTGGTGATGATGATGATGGTGGAGATGACATTCAGTTCTGCTGCTGTCGATAATGATAATAATTCACGATGATGATGACAAAGCCAATGTCTTCATGTTGTTGATGTGACATGATGATGATGACATTCAGTACTGCTGCTGCTGATATGATGATGATGTCACCATGATGATTATGTGACACAAAGAGCTATGATGATGATGATTTGACCACATTAATGATGTAACATGAGGATTTTTAAAATGATTATGATAATGGTGGTGTGATTGTCATGGCATGGGTTCTACAGCTGCTGCTAATTACGATGATGATGATGATGATGATATCTTCATGTTGATGATCAAAATGTGATATGAGGAGTGATGATGATGATGGCAGTGATTACAGACCCAGTTTGGGTTTTCTTCCAGTCAACTGCGTTTTAGCCGAGTTATGCCCCTTTCACTTTGTGAATTTTATCAAAATGTTGGTTTCTCTGGACTTTTTTCTGATGATGATGATGACGATATCTTCATGTTGATGATCAAAATGTGATATGAGGAGTGATAATGATGATGATGGCGGTGATTACAGACCCAGTTTGGGTTTTCTTCCAGTCAACTGCGTTTTAGCGGAGTTATGCCCCTTTCACTTTGTGAATTTTATCAAAATGATGGTTTCTCTGGACTTTTTTTTGTTACGCTCGAGATATTTCACTCAGATTTGGGGTCGGGTCTTTAGTAGCCTTTCTTGTTTTTGAAAATTGAAAATTTATATTATGTGAATTACTTAGTTACTCAATTGATAAACATTGTGTTGCATATCCATTTTGACCATTGTAACATATTGATATGTTAGAACCTAACAACTTGCATAAAAAGCAGACTTTTTGTTAAGATCAAGTACTATTATTTGCATGATTTTCATTTGTTACTGATTCATTAGACAAATCTCAGTTTCAAGTGCACATTTTTTTTTATCAATTGCTCAATTTAGCTGATGCTTCAGTACCTTCATACTTTGATTTATTTTATTTTTCATGAATCTGAAGGTGGCCATTGCATTCAAATGAGTTTAGAAATGACGTTTTACATCCCAGTCAAGATATTTTACTTATATCGAGACATCATCAGCTATAGGCGAAGGTGCAAAAATTTTGCCTGTGTGTTGCACTGATGGCATTATACAACAGGGTTATTTATCGTGCCACACCTACCGTGACACGGACATCATTTATTTTAAGTTCCCATCCGAAAGAACCGCGACTTTCATTTCAAATGCTGAGTGCTTGGCGAAAGGACAGTCACTGCCCATTTTCAATTCTTGGGTCAGATCGAGTCGGGGTTGGAATCCTAGTCAAACAAGGTAGCCGTAGATAGTAATTCATTTGACATAAACAACACTCTGCAACTGGTAAGCTTACACCCATAACTCATCCAGGCTCGTAACCGATAAGTCTAGAGTGCAAATACAGGAAGTATCCAACTGTGAGAAGGTTGTCTGATCGCTTACTAAAGACGGGCTTATCCGGGTGATCAAGTTTTATCCACCATTCAACTTTCGGCCTAAATATAAGTGAAAATGTAGTTTTACACCTTTGGCATAAAACTCCAATTTTCCAATTACCGACTGTGCAATACAATGGAGCTACATTCACATAATTATGATATTGCCAGTCAGATGCTTTCACCATTCAGGGCTTTCTGGCTCAAGATCCTGTGTCCACACTTCTATAGTTTTTAGAAAATCATCATATCAATCTGCTTTTGTCAGAGGCTACATCATTGTTTCAAGGTGCTTAAGAGGCACATGATCATCCAGAGGAAAACTAGGCCTATATAAAACTTAATGATACTTATATCAATTGATAATTTTTAAACTTTTATAATTAAAAAAAATCAGCAAATGACTGGTTTGAAAACACAATCCATAAATAGTAACATATTTTTAGCTCACCTGGCCTAAAAGGCCATGTGAGCTTTTGCCATCACTTTGCGTCCGTCGTCGTCCGTCCGTCGTTAAAGATCAACTCCTCAGAAACCACTGGCCATTTGCAACCAAACTTTGTCACAACAATCCTTGGGTGGTCTACTTTGAAAATTTTGTCCGACAGTCCGCACCTAATCCAAGTTGGCCGCCAGCGGGTACATAGATTAATATTGGACCCTATGGGAAAATATGTTCAAAGATATTTTTCTCTGAAACTACTGAGCCAATTGGAACCAAACTTGGTCACAGTAGTCCTTAGATGGTACCTTCTGAACCGGTGTTTTAAGTCTGCACCTAATCCAAGATGGCGGCCAGCGAGGAACATAGGTTAACATTGGACCCTATGGGAACAATATCAAAGATCTTTTTCTCTAAAACCCTTTAGCCAATGGGAACCAAACTTGGCCACAATAGTTTTTGGATGGCCCCTATAACATTGCGGTGCGGTTTTGAGGGCCACACCAAATCCAAGATGGTGGCCAGCGAAGAACATATTTTAAATTGGACCTTATGGGAAAATACGTTCAGAGATATTTTGCTCTGAAACTACTGAGCCAATTGGAACCAAATTTGGTCACAGTAGTCCTTATATGGTACCTTCTAAAATCGGTGGTCTTTTTTAAGTCTGCACCTAATCCAAGATGGCGACCAGTGGAGAACATAGGTTAACATTGAACCCTTATAGGAACAATATCAAAGATCTTTTTCTCTAAAACCCTTTAGCCAATGGGAACCAAACTTGGCCACAATAGTCTTTGAATGGCCCCTTACAACATTTGGGTTTTTGAGGGCGGCACCAATCCAAGATGGCCGCCAGTGGAGAACATATTTTAACATTGGACCTTATGGGAAAATATGTTCAAAGATATTTTTCTCTAAAACTACTGAGCCAATTAGAACCAAACTTGGTCCTAGTAGTCCTTAGATGGTACCTTCTGAAACCGGTGTTTTTTTAAGTCAGCTTCTGATCCAAGATGGCCGCCAACGGGGAACATAGGTTAACATTGGACCCTATGGGAACAATATCAAAGATCTTTTTCTCTAAAACCCCTAAGCCAATTGGAACCAAACTTGGCCACAATAGTCTTTGGATGGCCCCCTACAACATTGGTGTTTTTGAGGGCCACACAAAATCCAAGATGGCCGTCAGTGGAAAACATATTTTAACATTGGACCCTATGGAAATAAGTTCAAACATATTTTTCTCTGAAACTACTGAGTCAATTGGAAACCAAACTCGGCCACAATAGTCATTTGGGTCTTTACATTTGGTATTTTAAAATAACATCTGTATTTAAAATCAACTCCTGTGAAATCACTGGCCAATTGCAATGATATTTGGTATGTATCTTAGTCTTGGAGAGTACATGTCAGTCTGCCATATGACTTTTGTCTTTGACCTAAACTTAACCCTTCAGTGACTTACTATGTTGAACTTTTTGGATTAGGTCAGTTTCTCTAAATCTCGAATACTACAATGGTAGGTCAATGATATTTGGTATATAGCTTGATCTTGGATAGTACATCAGTCAGACTGCCTTATGGCTTTTGTCCTTGACCATAATTTCATGATCCATTGACCAGTTTTTGGATAAGGAAAATTTCTCAGGTATTATACATGAAAAGTCGATGATACTTGGTATGTTTTGTCTCAAAATTTTGAAATATGGTTTAGTTTGAAAGGAAATAATATTGAAATTTTGTGATAGAAATAAATTGTGTAATAGATTTCAAGCATTTATTTAAACATTAGACAATCTGTTGATTTTCATTCTGCAACAACTCTACCTAGGTGAGCTATACAGGCTCCTGGGAGCCTCTAGTTTGGTTAAAAATCTTTTCTTTTTCTTTTTAAAACTATAAGTATGTTGTCACTACTTTGAACAAACCGTGATTTAATACTTAAAAGGATTTTTATTTTGTTGAGTAGGTAGCTCAGTTGGTAGAGTGCTCGCTCTGTAAGTGGAAGGTTGTGGGTTCGAACCCAGGCCGGATCTGACCCAAGACTTGAAAGTGTGGTGACTGTTCTTTCTTAAAAAAGGTTGGCATAGTGTCATCTAACAATACAGTGATGCTCGTATTGTCTGAAACGGCAAATTGAGTGTGTTTATAAGTCTGTCAGCAATCAAACTTTTTAAATAAATGTTTGCACGTATTCATTATTTTATTCTTTAAAGACATATTTGGGTTTTTTCATTGCGCACCAAATCTGCGCATCCAGGGGAGACTACTCTGTTGACGTTATTGACTGTGTAAATGGTGCGACATTTGAAATGAAGGGATATACTAGCAGTATAGGAAGGTCGAGCGTAGCAACTGTAAACATCCGGTTTTCTTTTAATCAGTATTCGGCAATATAAATCGTATAAATCGTAAAATAAGTGATCAAATTGCCTCTTAGAAGAAGAGGGCGGTTTATTAAATTATCGGAGAAGAAAAGGCGAGAAGATAGTTCTGCCCACATGATTCTTGAAAATGAACAAAAAATTAATATGGTCCAACTGTTGACGAACCTGAATGTATTTCTCAACTACTTGCTTTGAAAAATGATTAAATGATGTCTATTACAGTAAACATAAACAAATGGAAACCATTTCATCACAACGTTGCAGCAAGTAGGTTCTATCTATCTTGTGTAATCCAAAACGAAAAACGGTACGGCCTATAATCCGAGTATTACAAGCACAGATGCACAAAATGTAAACTTACCATGGTATAGAGTTTTTCTCTTTGTCTGTACCACAAAGTAATGAAAATCCATGCAAGTTCCAAGAGATTTAGAATGTTGTCATGGTTGAACAAAACTGTTATATTTTGTTCTTTTCATTGGAGTTTTTGAATTTCTATAGATTCGCAGATATATTTACGATAATTAGGAATCTATTTTTAACATCCAGATTATATAAATCATTGATTAATTTGTAAATAATATGTAAAAACACTTTGTTTTGTGTATTGTTAAGAATCTGACGCTAATATTTGAATTGACTGAAAAAGAAAATCTTTTGGGAATTTCTTTTTCAATTTTTTCAATGGAAAATTTGAAAAAATCATAGGGGTAGGGGTAATTTTTTATTTTTAAATCCGAAAATACCCTGGTGACCTATCAGTTTTTCTTTGTTTTTGTGAAGTACATAGTTTGGTTAAACTTTTGGCAGATTTTTATAAGATTTCAAATAGTAGATTTTTTTTGGTAAATGAAAATGTATGAAAATTTTGAGAAAAAGGCGGTAAAATGAGCACTTTCTCCAATGTATTTTTTACCAATTATTTTAATAAATGTGTATTGAACCGCCAACTTTGGCATTTTTAAACATGTTAATATGGGTATGATGTATTTTTGCTGTTTATAACATTTTAGTAATTTTCTTGAGTTTATTTGAGGTTGATTTTGAATTTATACCGATTTTTGGGTAAAAATGCAAAATCATTGAATCCTGCATATTTTGAACAAGAGTTGTTAAAAAATTTAATGCGGTGACCTACCATTATTTTTGGCATATTTCTGTTTGCATGTTCATATAGAACAAACAGTGAAAAAATGAACGTGTTTTGAATGGTGGTTCTATTTCATAGCATATGCCTTTAAATGAAGACTGATTATAATTTTAAAAATGTACATTTCAATAAAATACATGTGAAGCACCAGTTTAAATGTGCACAATTGTTTGTTTGCTTGATAAATTTGTTTACATGAACATCATCAATGCAAGGTGCACAATTTGGTGATGTCAAACTTTCAGTTTAATTTTCACAGTTTGACATCAGAGCGCAACTGGACCCATTTTCCCTAGTGGCATACACATATAATTTTAATTTTCAAAAAAAAAAAAAAAAAAAAAATAGGATAATAAAATCTGTGTCAGAGTCTCTCTCAAAATATAGAATAGGATAATAAAATCTGTGTCTCTCTCTCAAAATATAGACAAATATATATATATATTTACCTTCATGTGTGTCACAAAATTTGATGTAACTTTTGAGTTTCCAGATATGGTGGATGTACAATAGATACATTTTGCTCTGAAATTTCTGGAATCATGTCTTTTGGAACATGATAATGTTTTAAAATATTGTTAGAGGTCATTGTCACAATTATGTGTGTATACACTAACAAAGAGCATACTCAAATGGTAACTATTTGTACACTGGTTAAAGTCATTCATATACCAGCAATGTGAATACTACTCACTTTATTTTTACTTTATTATTATGACCAGTGATTATGTGTAAAATAATTTTCATGTACAGTATAACCTCCTATAAGTCCACCTGTCTACAGCAACAGTTCTGAAGTATCTCCAATGAATTTTACTATAGAATGACCCTGTATCAAGTCCACCCGTTTAATGTGAATAAAGTCCACCCTTTTTAGTCCAAAATGAGTCCTTAATCTGTCTATAAAGTCCACTATTTCAATAAACTATTTTTAGTTTTTGGAATTTTATAATTTCTAAAAGTTCAAGCAAAAATTTTGTAATCAAGTAAGTCTTTTACATGTATTCCTAAAGAATGAAGTTTAGCAATATAAATATAATTATTATAATTTCAAATCTTTAGTAAGTGTATTAAGTAACATACAAAGTTTTACAACTTTCTGTTGTAAAGAGCATTATAAGTTCTTGGGTTATTAAAAATGAAAATTTGAGGAAGTCATTATTCTCATGTCATTGGCTGAAGCCATGACATTAGAAGATAGAAATAGTCTTTCTTTTCTAACCTATTGTATTAATTAGTGACACTTTGCTTCTTAACTAGAGATTGTAACTGGGACACCAGTTATGTATGATTCCCCACCGTCCATAAATAATATATGGCATATATCCGGTTAAAAGACCCTAGGGTCTTGCTTCTTTTTCAGGGTTTTCAACCGTCCCAGAATATAAGTGTTGTTAATCTTGATCACTCAGACGCTTTACTCTTTCCATCCTATAAATTCCATACACAAGATTTATTTCGTATAATACACCTGAAGTAACAGACCCTCTACGTGTTAAAAAGTATGTCTTTCCCATAAATAGGGTCTTTTAACTGGACTGTATATATAGCGCCGATCTATTTCAACACACTTTATAAAGTAGACACGCGACTACTTAAGTCCATGGGTATTTACTGATTTAAAACAATCACCTGATTAATAGATTTTAATACTGTTGTATATAGTTATCAGGTATACACCTGGTAAGGACAATGGGAACATTACATTTGCGCAAAAATTTTCATAACCCCTATATGAAATTTGCGCAAAGGGTGTATACTACTATTGCGCAAAATCTTAATTGCCCATGTTAAACTGTTAAATAAACACCAATTGACCAGCTAAGTTCACAGATTGGATACATGGGCCACAGTCAGACGAAATGAAAAGGAAAAAAATTGACTTTGTTAATGGGCAGTAGGAATTGTATACTAGTTATTAGTCGGTCACAGTATGTTAAAACAATCACATATAAATATTCAGCCAGAATCGACTTGTAAAGAGATACTTTTAAATGAAAATGACAATTTTTAGCCAGTGTTGACATGTAAATTGATATCTTTTACATGTTTTAACCAAATTTTAACAGACTTTTTGTGCTTTTATATGTCTTTGCTAACGGAAAGGGTAGTGTTTATTTAACATGGCAATTACGTTTTGCATGTTTATTTAACATGGCAATTACATTTTGTGCAATCCTTATATGGTTCATTCACGTTTATCCAACATTTGAAAAATCACTATTCACACTTATCCAACATTGGGTTTACGCACCATTGATTTAAGATATTATTTACCTGTAGTGTGATCAGCTAGTTTTCCTTACCAGAATAAAAGTTCCTTTAATTAAAAAGTATGAATAATATGTCATATTTTTACTGTAAGTTTAAAATAGCCAAAATTTTAACTAATATTAAATATAAATATGTTAAATTTTAGATATTCAAGTTTTATTTCCTACCTTAATAAATTTCAATAAAGTTATTTTAAAGAATAATAATATTTATTCTTAATTGGAATTAAAAATAACTATAAATAAGAAATAAATATGTCATTTTTTTAGTAATTAAAAATTTTCCCTACCTTACTAAATTTTGATAACGTAATATTTTGACAAATAAATATCAATTTCTCTCTAATGTTTTCATTAATTTATTCATTCATAAAGTTTCCAACATGAAGTGATCAGAGGTTGGATTGATTGAGAAATTGATTATAATGCTTAATCATTTAAATTTCATGCGTAAATTAAAAAAAAATGTTACAAAGTACCAGGTAAGTGACTGAATTAGTTGGATATGACTTTCTATTAATTTGAAGATACCACTTACATATTTAGAAGACAAAATGTATAAAGAAAACTTCTGTAAGCCACCTTGAATTTGTGTATAGGTCAATATGGGCATTTTCACTTGAACTTTGCACCCATTGACCTTTAGCTGCCCACACAATGACCCCTGGTGACATCTTGCTTGGCAACAAGCCGATTCTACCAAAGTAAAGTTCAAAGAAGGTTATGACATAACTTGCTACCTTTGAACAAGTTGTCCTCCCTACATTAAAAAATAAATGGTTTTTTCAAAATCCCCTACCAGACTAATTGTTTTTACAACTTGTTGGTAGAAATTTCCAAGGCATTTCATGCAACATGAATGCTGTTTCAATCTTTGGGTAGGGCTGATTGTTTTTTTGCGACGTTCTCTTTATAATGCAACAGCTTCATTTTGTACATCTCTAGGCAACAAAGTATTTTCGTCTATGTTTTGAAGTTCTGTCCGAATTATTTTACAGGGCCTTGCAGTTTTATCAACAGATCTGTTGTGTTTGTGGATTCTTAAGTCAGGTGGTGTTTATTTAACAGTTTAACATGGGCAGTTAAGACTTTCGCAATAGCAGTATGCACCCTTTGCGCAAATGTAATATAGGGGTTATGAAAATTTTGTGCAAATGTAATTCGCCCTATTTTATATTTTCAAATATATTTGTAACCAGGGGTCCGGAAACGATCATATTTGCCAGACATGTCAAAAGTTATTTTGACCAACATGAAAAATCACCAGTCGGACATTTTTGGTTTTCAGACATTTTCAATTTTACAACAGAATATTAAACGGACAAATCAGTTTTTGGTCCGACAAAAGTAAACTACAGTTAGTCTGTCTGTTGGTTTTAAAAACTCTTCCTGACTTCACTAAGTATATTGTCCTTTGGTGCATTACATTTGCACAAATTAATATGACATTTGCAGAGCTGCCAACCTTTTTTGTGCAATTGTGGGTCCAACCAAAATCTGACTGTGCCTGGGTGCATTCCTTCCAAAAGATTGGAAATTAGATTTACAAATTATGATGCATTTTCATGTGGTTTCTTTGAGAAATGGATACAATATAATGCACGTAGTGCAAATTTTTAACCTGCTCCCAGGCACAAAATTAATCTACTCAACCCTGAGTCAACCCATGTAAATCACTCTTATTCGCCATGATTACAGATGGATTTGAGTGGTAATGAATGAACATTGCAAATCCCCAAACCCTATGGTAATTTGCAGGTCAATCCCCATCTTCGAGGGTCAGCCGGAATTAATGTCCAAATCCGGGTCGACATGCTTATTGTAGGTCAGTTGGCAGCTCTGCATTTGCGTAAAAATAATACGATGATATGGGCAAAGGCTTATATAAGGGGTGTCTTCACATTTATCCAACATTTGATATTTTGATATGGGGAAAGGTAAATTTTATGTTGGATAAATGACATCAAAGGAAAATGGAAACAATAGGTAGGCTTGGGTACTGTGAACATGGAAATTCATTCCTTTACCTTTTTGAAGATTAATATACCTGGCTCTAGTTTCACAATAATTCTTTTATTAAGATTTCCCTTAATTTAAATCTGGAAAAATTGATACATTAATGATTTTGGTAAATTTTAAAATACCCTGGAGTTTAATTTGTGATTTTGAAGATCACATACAGCTTTGTCAAAAATGTTTATTCTAAGTTCCAAAGATTGCCAAAATTTGCTAAATATAAGTTTAGGAAAATCTTAGTAATAGAATGATTGTGAAACCGGGTCCATGATAAAATGAAAACTGAAGTTTTATTATTAATTAATTTTTTTTTTTATTGTTTTTGAGAATTTAAAAAAAAAATCCAACTTACTTATTTTGGAAAAATATTAAAATATAATAGGTAAAAATCATAATAACTTTTATTTTAAAAAAATATCCAAATTATGCTCCATTTCAGAACAAAATATTCTCCATTTTGAAAAAAAAACATTGCAAGTATGGAACCTTATTGGAAAAAATCCCAAATATGCTCCATTTTGGAAAAAAAGATATTCCAAGAACATAACCTTTATTAAGTAAATATTTTATTTTTCCATTCGGTTAAGCATTAAACAGGTGTCACATTTTTAACAGTAACATCATTTTTAAAACGGTTTATTCCCCGAACGCCTACTCGATTAAAACAACAAGTAATTAGTTTAGGGATTAAGAGACCTTTTTGGGGGACTTATCTTGGTTACCTGTGTTATTTACTTTTTCAATAACGCAGAAAAAAATAAAATAACTAAAACATAGAAAATTTTCCATTTTTAAAATAAACAGAATTCTAATTCAATCTAAACTGATCAATATTTAGCAAAAACTTCACAATACTATATAATGATAATAGTAATATAATTAATAAATTTATTCAGAATCCTAAAATAAATTCAATTTAAACAAGAGACAATTTATCAACTAGCACTAGTTTGCAATTAAGTATATTACAAATTGAAATAGATATAGTCAAATTTATTTTTTTTTTTTTATTTACTAGTATTTATTTATTGGTCAATTAGGAGAAAAGCTGTTGAGTATTGAATTTCCCTAATTGAAATTTAAATTTTTTTAAAAATCGTTTTATTTGAATAAAATAAATTTTAAATACATACAAGGAAGATAAAAAATAAAATATGCTGGGGCATATGGTGTTCCCTATGCATTCCTTTTGATATAGTAATCCCACACTTTTTTCACTTACAGGATAAGTTAGAGTTTCATATTAATTGACAATTTTTTCTAGAGAATTATGGCCCTCGGAATTAAGAAAAGTTTAGATTTTTATTGTCCAAGACCCAGGGAGACAAATTTTAAGTGATGAATTTTAAACATATATAAAATGTACATCATGCACAAGAATAAATATAAAATTCAATTTACTGAATGATAAACGTTCATGAAGTGGTTAATTGGAGAAAAATCTTTGGAGTGGCGAAACAGTTTGCATTCAAAAATTAAAAAATTCAGTGCTTCTTCCAACTACATGTTAAATATGGTATTTTAAATTACATTTTCACCATTTATTTAACAATGTATGATAGATATGGTTTCCAAAAAGAGTGTTAATTTTAGAGCAAACTATCATGCAAATATCTTATAAAATTAATTTTAATACAAATTTTTTTTAAAAGTTTATATTTAATAATACAATATATATTTTATGTTCGTTTTTCTTTACTTTTAATACTCAACTATTATACTTTTATGGTTTTCAGCATATTTGACTTTGCATTACACTGCATTCCTTTCAATTTTTTTATTTGTATTACATAACAGGTAAATTATAGGTAAAACTACAGGTAAATCACCCTTGAAAGACCCCTTAATCCCCATCTCTAATGAGATGTTGTTTTATGCGAGTAGGCGTTCGGGGAACACACCTTTAAAACCACTATTACCATATATACTCGCCTAAAACCCGCCCTGGGGCATAACCCGCACCCCTATTTCAACCCTGAATATCCCAGGACAATTTGTATTCGCAGAATATAACCCGCACCCAGAAAATATTTTGATAATTCAAGGCATTATAGAAGATCGACAAACCGGAAGTTATGGTAATTTTTCAAGTTGAAAGTAAATTTTGATCTTTATTGTATTTTGTTATTATTATTTGTGATATTTTTATATTAAATTTTACAAATAAAGTCTTTGAAATAAATAAATAATTAATTAATTAAGGTAAGTATTAGTAACGTTGTCACGTGTAACAGAAATTATAGCCATATTTTCAAAAGTTTTCATGAAAAATAAGATTGAGACGCTTGCACAAATTTGACCTTTACAAAATATGATTATTGTGGCAAATAATATTAGTATAAACACATTTGTGCATTTGAAATTGTTTAACTAAACTTTAGACTTATTGCCCATATTTTATAAGTATCCACTTTTAG
>CM037868.1:29090402-29235402 GCA_021292105.1 Anadara kagoshimensis
AAAGTATAACAAAGTTGTATGTTATGGTCAAAGGGGAGATAACTCGAGTAATGTGCAAGCATAATTTATTGTATATTTATCACCAACAATTACAGGATTTGTCAATGAGATGTCATTTTATGAATAGTTATTGTTAACTCAGTTCACATTAGTACATTTAGGTAAAATTTACCAAATCTTAAATTGCTGAGTGTAAGAATATATTTCATTACACTAGTCCTCATCTAGGGAAAAATATAAAATTGTATAATTTTAGATTTTAATTTTTATAAAAATTTACCAAAATGAAATGGTCATCTCTAGGTTCGGTAAGTGATGTGTGCAAGTGTAATTATATAAAGAAATTATTAATATATAAGTAATTTACACATACAAAAATTAGAGTAGAAAATTGTTTTTTTTCCTCGCACACTGTAATAAACTGTCACTTATGTCGGATAACATAAAATGTAAGTTGGTTTTCGAGTGCACTTTGTAAGCTAAAAATTGTTTTTTTAAAACAAAATTCACATGATAAGTCTATCAACTGAAAATTAAAACTACGGTATATAAAATAATTACTATTATAGAGTTGAATGTCCAGTATATACATAATGACACCGAGACAAAATGATCATAAGTAATACAAAATTTAATTGATATAACTTCTTACAGAAATGTATAGCTATAATATATAATTGTATAAATGTTCCATATAGAACATGGATTAAACACTACAGAAAGATTTTGTGAATGATGCACAGTTTTTGTATGTTTAATCATACTTGTCTGGATCATAATCATACTTGTCTGGATCATAATCATACTTGTCTGGATCATAATCATACTTGTCTGGATCAGGAGGGTAATCAATGATTTCTGTCAGAATAGAATATAATGTTTGTTTCGGTACTGAGATGTCTTCTTTTTCCTGAATTTGCTTTTTCATTATAAAAATAGAAAGTTGTTTTTAGCCTTTATGTTTCCTGGAAATAGTTTTCTTTTGATTGCAAAACTTAACCAAATGATTGGCATCACCACATTTGAAACACTTTTTTGATATACATATTTACCGTGGTGTAGGTTTCTGGCCCGTGGATCGTAGAAGTGTTGTGAATTCCTTGGTAACCTCTGGTACTTTTGCCACCACGGCACCAAAATAGGTAGACTAAGGTCCCTGTGTAATGAAACAGCTACAGGCATGATATATAAATACTGAAGGCTACTGGATGATACTGGTGCTTTATTAACTGTAGTTCATAGTAGTAGTTGTGGTGTGAGTGGTGCCTGTGTCTCTTTGAAGGTATTCCAACAACCTTGGACAGTGGGTCCCAGAACTGTATTCAATCCTGTTGTATCTGTATATATCTATGCCCGATTGTGAGTGTGGTGCCCAGGGTTATTATATGTGACTTGCTTGCCAACAACCTGGAGATGACCAACAAAATAACATCATATCCATTCTGTTTTGTTTATCATTAATGTTTACAGGATTTGACAATGAGATGTTATTTTATGAATCATTATTGTTAACTAAGTTCACATTAGTACATGTAATAAAAATTTATCAAATCTTAAATGGCTGATGTAAGCATATATTTTATTACAAGCTGAAAAATTGCTGATACAAACTACCTGATAATAGCTGGGGATCTGGTATAAAACCAGTTGATTATTGCTCATTTTTATCACATATAAATTTTTCTGCTTTTTAATTAACAGGAATTTGTTGCATAACGGAATGTGGCCGACATCATTATGGAACTTGGGTGTACTTGTATTAATTCTGTCAGTATGTATGCTGTGGAAGTCGGACCTTACTCACTCATTACATGCCAGACTTTGGCAGTTTGCTGGTTTTATTCACATTCCAAAAGGTATGGTTTTCTTTTATATAACATTTTACAGTTTTCTTCCAAAGTTGTATTAACCAGGGCTTCTATTAGATCCTTAACTTTCAGTGGTCAAATTGACTTTCTCAAAAGTTCAAACAGATATATATAACTTGTTCTTCCTGAAAGTCAGGAGTCTTGCAGCAGTTAATTGGGTGTTTAGAAAAAAGATCTTAAACTTTATTTTATTTTAGTCTTTATAATGCTGCTTAAACTGCATTGCTAAATCACTTTTGGTGAAGGGCACTTTGTGTCATATTTAAAACTTCATCATGACTGACTAGATGAACATCTCTAAACAAACTGTAGATGATAAAAGTTTCAGTATACATGTATTTATATTATTTGTGACCCTTTAAAGAAATTTCTTGCAAAGTGATTGATTAACTTGCTGGGGTGCATAGATCTACCAGGGACGATATGTTCAGAAATCTACAGGGGTACAGAAACACATGATACATTTAGCAGAATATGGTATTGGTGTTTAAATAGTGCCACTTTGAAGGTTAACAAAAGGTTGTATATAAGTTTTAGCAGGTTATGTGGTTCAGGGTACATGGGGCTGTATAACTTGCCAAACTTTGTATAACACATAATATATATATGCAGGGATTTATCAGGGTCTTTTGGGAAAAGGCCCTGAACTAAAAATTGGAAAAACTATCAACTTTATGCTCATTTTGGGAAACTTCGACATCATGTCAGAAGTCTGTTTACTCGCGACCTCGGAAGCCTTTGATGTAGAAGCTGTATTTTCTTCTTCTTTTGCAGATGTTGTTTTAAAATAATCTAGAAAATTTTACTTGATTTTGCTGATGAGGTTGGATGGGGGCGGGGCTTTCACAAAATTTACTTACATTTTCGTTTAAAAACAACCCAATTTTCTAATTGGGAATTTTCTTAGCCGATTTGGGGGAAAATCAACTGTTTTTCCATTGGGAATAGGGCCGAATTTCGGCCCTAAATAGGCCCTTGATGAATCCCTGATATGGCATGTTCTGCTAAGTTCATTTTTCAAAACCATATTTTTTGTTTTTTATTTTAGATGTTCCTGATGTAATGACAGCTGTGTTTGTGTCCAGTTTAGTTGGATTTCTGTTCTTTCTGGTACTGTTATATGTTAGACGCTATTTCCTTAGATTTCTCCTAGCTTATAGAGGATGGATGTGTAAGTTATCCTGTAGTAACATCATAATGATATCATATTATTTCTTTATTTGCAATTAGTTTTTCTTGAATTGTCATTTTTTTTTTCAATTTTACTTGATGAGATGTGATTGTAGTATAAGTTTAAAAATCAAAGAAATTGAAAATTCATTAAAAGAATCCAAGATGGCTGCCATTTTCACTGAAAAAGTGCCCATTTTTGGAAACTTCAATCATTCATATCTCCATTAGTTGTTGGGCTATCAAGAAAATTTAAAGATCAAACTAATCAGCTGGATAAGGTCTTTCTATTGATATTCAAAAAATAACATTTGTTAAAAAAACTAAAATTGATGTGGCATACCTACATATTTACATGTATGTAATAATCATAACTATCAAAGGATTTATAATGGTGGACTTCAGAAATATGATGCTGTAAAACATGACTCGAAATAATCCAGCCTCTGATGAAAATTTTCTGAAACTAATCAGACAGTATACAAAATTGTAATCTAAGGAAAATAAATGTTGTCTTCCCCTTAGAATTATAGTTGGCCAAAATTTGACATATCCTTACCTAACCTGACTTATTTATATCATTATATAATGGAATTTTCTGATGTAAGAAACAGACGAAACAGCAATACGGTGATACAAAATGTGTGATTTAGGTTTCAATTAAAAAAAGCTGGGGTTGGTAGATACAAGATTACTTGGAATATATTGGTCATTAGAAACATACATTTTGCTAAATGAGACCTATTATTGTTATTATTATTATTATTATTATTATTATTATTATTATTATATTAAATCCTTGTGTAATTAATGATATGACAGATATTTCACTTGAGGAAGAGTGTTCTGACATTTTTATTCCTGGGTTTCATTGCAGCTTTCTTATTATTTTTTTATTTGATTTATAGATGAACAGCCAAAAACTCAGTCTGTGAGTACTTTGATTTGGGCCGTGTTAGTCCGTATTGTTAGTGGTTATAGTCCCACACTCTACAGCTGCCAACAAAGCCTTCCAAGAATGCCAGTGCCTTCCTTAAAAGATACTCTAAGTAGACTTTTAGACTCGCTTAAACCATTATATGGAGAGGATACCGAAGAATGGACTGAGTTAGTACAAGAAGCTGCCAATTTTGAGAAGACAACAGGACCAAAATTACAAAGTATTCTTGTCTTAAAATCTTGGTGGTCACAGAACTTTGTAACGGATTGGTGGTAAGATTTTCATACTAGATTAAATACTTTTTATATTTAATTTGGTAGTTGGAATTCTGTGTTACATACCAGTCAGGATTAAACATAACATATGTGTACACAGACAGTTCTGGAATGATAAAGCATACTAAGAATGGCTCCTCACCCTCTACCCCTTCTTAGGAAATGAAAGTAACTTGTACATTTTGATGAGAATATAATTTTGGCTCTTTGGCTCTGTACAGAGTAATGTAAATGCAATAGCCATTTTATTTATCCATCATTTAAAAAGATGAATTTATTTCAATGTTTATATGTTCATTAAGTATTGTTGTATACAAGGTGCTGTAATTAGCAATAACCAAGTAATATAAGATGGTAAATTAAATAGAGTAGTTTTACTTAGAATTCACTTTCTGTTATATCTAGTTCTTAAGTTTATATATACTTGTATATATTATTATGATTATTGCTATTACTAATACAATCTTTTATTTTAGGAGAATATTTTTTATCAAATATATTTTTTAATTATCCTTGGATTTTTTTTCAATGATTGACCAACATAAACAGAAAATATCCATTTGTCCTGTTGGACTTGTTTAGTGCAAAACTACTATAATTGCACTTGTTAGACTGATTCCATGGACAATATGAGGTTAGCCTGATGACTAAAAATTGCTCACTAAGTTATGGTCAGTCAAATCAATTAGAGTTTAAAAAGTGATTGATGAATATTCATATGATTTTGGTTTCAAAAGTTGTAATACAACCACCAAAACCTGGACTCCACGGCCCCTATAGATGTATTGGCCTCATTTAAAACACAGTGTAATTGGGTACATTTAAAACATTAAATACCTGTAATGATATGACCAGATGACTTACTGATAAGAACTGCATGTATATACAATATACAAGATTTCACCAGTTAAAACCAAACTTCTATCTTTAACATGCCTTCTATCATACATGCATCAGATAAAACCATTTACAGTTGATTTTATCGCCAAATTTAAATACGATTAATTTTTGGCCATGTACATGTACTATCAGTGAAATTTTTTATAAAAATAAACATGACCATTGGAAAAAATGTGTATCTGAATTTAAAGAATGTGTATCTGAATTTAAAGAATGTGTATCTGAATTTAAAGAATGTGTATCTGAATTTAGTTTGATATGTAAAATGCAAGGTCAAGTAAAGTATGTGTTACCAAAAACAAACTTACCAATACATGTCCAACCCCAATCTCAGGTAAGAGATATGGTAGAAATGCACTGTTCTGATGATCCTATATACCCAGGTTAGACTGTAATTTTAATAATGTGTTTAACATTTAATGATGTTTCTAAATAAATAAACAAAACAAAACACATATACTAGCTTCCAGCCATTGTCACTGGCTATGTGCATCATCATAATCTTTTTCAGATCTGTTATGTATATGTAATTTGTTAAAATAAATTAATAAATTATATATGTATTAATCAAGCTTTGCTACTATGATGATTAAACCAAAAGTTTACAAAACATATGATATTCAGGATAAATGATTGTAAAAATAAAAAAATTAGTTAGCATACTGTTATCTGATTGTAAAAATAAAAAAATTAATTAGCATACTGTTATCTGATTGGTTGATGTTGTTCTCGATTCCTATAATATCAATTCCTTACTACTTCACTACTTGATCATTTTACTCTCTCAGCTCATTTTACATATTTTGTATGAAGGAAGATAAATTAACATTGCATTGAAGTCACAGAAAAAACTATATGTATAAACTAATTTTGTCAAAGTATGTAGAATTTTAAATAAGTTTATACTTTGTGAACATGGTGCTGATACGTATGTAAAATAATGTTTGATGATCTCTAATTGTTGGGCCTCGGTAATCAAGTAGTCTAGATCACCGGACCTCTTATTGCTTAAGTTCCATTCCTACTTGGGCAGATTCTTATGTGAGAAAGTTTGTCATTTCACTTGCCTAATGCCATTGGCTTTCATTGAATACTCCTGTTTCTTCCACCATCCATGCTTCATTACAAGGTTTATTTTACTGTAATACATTCATTATCAGCTAGATGGACTGGAGCAAAACAGAAACACAGATTGTTTAACTCATGGATATACCATATGGTCTGACTTAAATCCAAGGTCACATATATACACTTGTCACAATAAACTAACAACTGGATTGTCTGCTTTAGTTCCGTTGTAAAATGGGAAATAGCCTACACAAAAAAATTCTGAATGGAAATTTTTCATGTTCATCAAAGTACTGTTTTGTAGAACATGTCTGGAAAATATGACTGTTTTTGGATCCCTGCTATCTACATAAGGATGATTCCATCAGGGTCTGAATGTTGTTTACATGTAGATAAGTTTATGACGATATGTTTATTAATATGTCCAGATTTATTTATTATATTTAAATGAGTATTGACCTAATAACCAGTATCGATACTTATTTTACAGGGAGAAGTATGTATATTGTATGAGTAGAAGTCCACTACCTGTTAACAGTAATTACTACATAATGGACCAAAGTTACTACACACCGTCCCCTTTACAGACAGCCAGGTAAATGTGTTTGTGTCAGTGTGTGTGTGTGTGTGTGTGTGTGTTCTAAATGATTTTATTCTTCCTGTTCAATCAGCACCATCAGTGCTTTGATTAGCAGTAAACCATAACTATGTTTTCAGTTTGTTACATATATAATTATATGATTATGCTATCTTTATTACAGAACTGCCAGTGTTATCCATCAATTCCTAAAATTTCGACAACTCTGTGATCGTGAACAGCTGGAGCCTTTGGTTCTCAGAAATACCATTCCAATTTGTATGGCACAGTATGAAAGAATGTTTTCTACGACCAGGTCAGTACTTCTATCTCAGAAAAACCATTCCAATTTGTATGGCATAGTATGAGAGTGGCCGGTGATGGATATTTTTAAACTATAGAGTAATATTAATGGATTTGTGATGTTATGCCTGTGATTGTACCGTTTTTGGATAAGGACTCATTTGCAGTGTTCAATCTAGAAATTGGACACAGGGGGTCATGCTGGCCCAGGCAACCTTTAACAGGGGGTCAATGCCTAATGACGAAGGACACAACGTTATGTTAACCGAAAGACAACAATTTCACATCTTTAATATGGTAAATAAGATGACAGTAAGTATTGTAATGATAATCAGACAATGAAAAACACAAAGCAGTAGTCATGCGTTGTTTTTTTCGTCATAATTTAGCCACTCCTTGTACTTTGTACTGCTAACCAACCATGATGAAATTTACGTGCAACCGTAACACCTGCATGACAATGCCATTGATTGCTGATGTTTCATCGTCATTTTGTGGGATGGTTTTTTGTACAGCGTGAACAAAGTGAACGTGTACATTGTCATCGCTTTCTTCAAGATATCGAGCTTCTTTGCTATGAAATTATAAGATATGAGTACACCTGGAAATAGTGCGCCTGGTAAATGAGCGTTAAAGAAGTATATCTGTTTTTATCGTGAGATACGTATTCTGAGACGGGTAATGCATTTGGTTACATATGCAAATTTGGAATAAATTTTCGGAATACATTTCGGAATCTAGTAAAATATTGCGACGGGATGCATCTAATAATTTCTGCAATTTGGCGAACTGATCTCATGTTTACAATAAAAAGTAGTTCGAGAAGTTTGCGTCCTACGATGTAAAATCATAACGTTTTATGAAATGAACAGCAACGGCAGTTGTTTAATTAATTCTTCGTGAAATCTACGGAAATTTAAATTTATTTTGAAGGTTATGATAACGTATTTTGATGTTGAGGCAATTGTGTCATATTTTAAAATGTTTATCGATTAGATTTTACTTTCGTGAAAGGGAGATAATTCGTAGTGTTGTATGCAAATTTTAAATACAGTCGTTTTACCAGTTCCGAACAGGGTTTCATATAAGCGCTACTGCAGACGTCATCCACAAGCAGAGGAAATAAAATTTATGTAGTATAATAATACAAATGTTTACTGATTCCAAAATATCGACACCCGTCCTCAAAAACATGTGGTAGTATGTTTTCTTGAAAAAAGCATTTCCGTGATCACGATTTGTTTACATCGTTAAACTAGGTCACCAACAATCTGTCGACCTGTCCTGCACATACATTTAGGAAGCGGTTGAAGTTTATATTATTTAAACAATTAATGTTCATACATTCAAGTAGAAGCAAATTTAGAAAGTTATTTTGCGATTCCTTTAATTGAACGGGATTGAAATTTTAGATTATTCGGTAGTAAAAATTCGGAACTGGTAAAACAACTGTATCCTCGACCGTCCGTGATTCGAGACTCTAATAGAAAACGAACTAAATTTGCTAACGCAACAAAAATTTGAGAGCTGAAAAATAGACAACAGAATTTTCTGGATAGTTTCACAGTAAATACCTAAATTTTGTCTTTAATGCATGAAATCGTCACTGCAGAGACGATATTCGCGTATAATTACTGAAAACAAAATGGCCTCGAATCTTAGGACGCTCTCGATTTTAGGACGGTCGACGATACTTCACCATTAACATGAAACGGGAATATTGTGAGTGATAATCAGCAGTTAATTAAAACCCAGATTAACAGCAAATGATCCATTACATACAACCGCTAGAATGTACCCCCTCATAGCGACGGTAGGATCTGCAAAACTCTACTTTCTCTCTATCCGAAATGACAAAACGATCGGGTACAACTTTTTTAAATTTTAATTACCGATTGTCTTTTTCATATATTTATGAAATTATTATTTCTACCATTTAATTCAGCAATTCATGGTTTGGTACATTGTTTCTTTTTCCAAAAAAAAAAAAACCATCCGTCGGACTATGCATAGATCAAACCCCCCCCCCCCCCCCCCCCCCCCCGAATTTTCGGTTATATTCTGTCTTGCCACAACACAATTTTCCCAACTACGCTGTACAACAGCACGACAGTGCTATGTTTAATTAGTGATTTTCGCTTGTTTCCCCCTTGGGGGCAAAATATGCAAAACTACACTTCATAATCAGAAACAAATATACTAATCCATATCCGAAATCACAATCCAGAAGCAAAGTAAAAACTTTGGAACTAACATCTGAACTGTCACTTCCAATCACTTTGATGACTAATAATCAACATTACTTTGGCGCTTGAAAACGAGTGTCTACGACTTCCTTACATAAAGCGCACTACTAACAAAACCACCACAGAAAACTATGACGTCATATATTTTTGTGTGATTACATATTGTGATAAACAATACTGGGACGATCTCGGAAAATAAAAATTCAACGCACCCGTTTTGGTCCGGGGATCGTTCCCAGTGCATCAAACTGACGAAAATCGCGGGAATGCCGCAATGGCACGCTCTAGATTGAACACTGCATTTGGTAGTTTTTGGCCCATATTGAACCCAAATGGCTTTCTTGATCTACATGTACATGCCGAATAAGGTTCATTAATCAGCATAAATTGAAAATCAAAAATTTTGTTGCTTCATTTGAGGGACATTATATAGTATGGTAACCATGGTAATGGTATCCTATTTCAAGCAACATCAGTGCTGTTTTTGTTAATATTAGACTAAGAGATAATATTTCTCTTACAATAGGTAGTAATTGATTCTTTCTGCTATACAAAGTTCACAGAAGGAATTAAAGAATAACATTCATGGATGTTAAAATGTAACTTTCTGCATGTAACATAACCATAAGGACTTTGATTTGATTTATACATTTATAAACTATAAACCTGATGAAATCTGTGTTTCCATTCCCTGTAACCAAAATTGCCATTGGCTTCTAATTTCTGAGAAATTCTTTCAGAATTTAACCTATTTTAGCAAATGTGTGTGGAAACACATTACTACTTTGGAAATTTTTGCAATAATTTTCTTGTGTGATGATGACATGATTGATGATAAGAATGTTTTCTATCTCTTCAAATATAAAATGCAATTTCACAATCCACAACATATTGTTATGGCAATACTGGTAGATATGGTAGATGTAGATATACATATAGTTACAAAAGAACCTAAAGTACAAAAACAAAATCTGTCCATTAAACATCAAAATAAATATATAATATTATTTGTTGTTATTTCAGAATACCTGGTGAAGATATTGATGCTTTAGCTCATTTTGATTCCTCTATATCAAAGGTAAGATAGAATTAACATAAGGGTTTTTTGTGATAATTTTGACCATACTGTCTTTTTTCTCAACTTGGATTTTTTGTAGTTTATAGATATTTTTTGTCTATATGATTAGGGTAACTGTAGAAGAGTCCCTATAAATTATTTCGATGTAGCACCATTAGGAAAAGTACATGTAATACAATGTATTCAGCTTGCATAAACTTTGATATTGGGGCCCAAAAGAGGATATTGTAGATGGAGGCCAATGCTCAAGAGGGGCCATAGAAATGATGTAAAAATATATTTATTAGAGCTCAATTTTTAAAAAGTTTCAACAGCTTTGCTGTTGTGCTATAAAGAGGAAAATTGTTTATAAACTAAAATTTTAGTTTTATTTAATTGTTTATCATTAATTTAGAATTTAGAAAAATGATTTCCTAGCTGCAGTTATAATTGCCGATATCTAGTATAAAAGTTCTTAGTGTTATTTGTAAAATATTTCAGCATATAGCTGTGTTTAGGAAGGGTATTATATATAGAATGGATGTATTTGATCAGACTTGTAAACTGATGACTCCGTGTATGATAGAAAAACAACTACAGAAGATTATAGATGATGCTGATTTACATCAGGGTAAGTTACACTTTAACATCTCTGCACTTTATTTTCAGCAAACTGTTGCCAATGAGTTTTAAGGTATCACACAGTCAAGTGTAAATGTATTAATTTTAGTGTGTATGCATTTTAAGCAAATTAAACATGTAATTTGGATATATTCCCATGGACTAAGGTTTAATAGTGTAAATCTCATGGATTATGTAGTATGATCATATTTAATTTGGTGGTGGGTTTTGGTGGGTTTAAAGTAGCACTACTGTATCATTGTAAAAATTGCTAAAATTAGTACACACCTAAAATTTACACTTTTACAGTAATAGTATAAGAGGAGTTGAGTAATGACATTTATAACATTTAAAGTATTAATGTGTCATGTGCCTTATTGAAGCAAAAACATTTTTATTGCACATGTTGTAAGTATTAAATTATAACAGAAATCAGTTTGATTGTTTAATAATAACACAGTTATCTGTGTATGTTAAAAATAATGAATTCTCTGTGTGTGTTAACAATGACAAATTATCTGTGGTGTTTGAGAAAAAATATTGTATTGGTATACAAAATTATTGTACTTAATCAATTTAATTGTAGATGATTATATTGAAGCAGCTAAGTGTATACCAGTGTTAACTGGGATAGAAAGAACAACCTGGTCCAATATTAGGTCTCAACATTTCTCTGATGGTATAAATAAAGAGTCTCTAGATGTTATAGAAAAAGCTATCTTCTTTGTAAGTATCTCTCTCTCTCTCTCTCTCTCTCTCTCTCTCTCTCTCTTGCAATCCTGATTGAAAATACATGTATATATATTAAAATAAAAACTTATTTAGTATGGGAAGAAAAGAGAAAAGCATTTAAGCTAACACATAATACTTTATGAACCTTTTCTAAAGTAATTATTTTCTAAGTAAATCCTTTAATTAATACCTTGTCTGATCTATTTGAGCATTTCACAGTAAAAGATCAGTTAGATACCAATAGTTGTATTTCTTCTTGATTATCATTATATCGATCTCGCGTACACAAAGTCCAAAAAATGCTACTGTCATACAGGTCCAATGTTAAATGCATTAAACAACCTTTATAAAAAACAATCTTTATGAAAGATAATCTATATAAAATAATGTTTTGACTGAATTTAGTAAAATAAATGTTTCTTTTTAAAACATGAACAGGTGTAATGTACATGTACATACTTGAAGACATTTATTATTCAACACTCACCTTGATACATAAAATGCCTGGGGTCAGGTTTTAAAATTTATGAAATATGATATTATACTATTTGTTTCGGTAAAACAAATTTTTTTAACATTTATGAACTTTTGATATATATTTGAAGGCTTATTGTACATATTTATTTGTTGCTAGGTAACGCTTGATACTAAAATAAACAAAGATTTATCATCTCAGGGTAAAGGATTATTACACAATGATGGTAAATCCTTGTGGTTTGATAAATCAATAAATATTGTTGGATTTCCTGATGGACGATTTGGACTTAATACAGAACACTCCTTTGCTGATGCCCCAGTCGTTGCTCACCTGGTCGAATATAATCTCACTAAAGAGTAAGTATTTATGGTTGTCATTGTATCATGTATATAAAACATCTTGAGGAATCTTCAAGTGATCCTGTTGAGCAGGCCCTGGTTTTACAATCATTCCTTGACCAAGATTTTCTTAACTTCAATGTAGCTAAATTCGGCCATGTTTTTCAGAACTACAAATTAATATTTTTCACAAAATCTGAATACAAATGTTATACACTACATGTAGAAGTGATCTTCAAAATGATACCTTAAGTTCCTAAATATCTTAAAAATTAAGGAAAATTAATTCTTCCATCTTCCTATGTTTGAGATAAAGATTTCTGCTTGAAGAAACGATGGTAGAAATTTCTATCATCACCTCCACATATGTTTATCTATCACTGTTTATCTTCACCTACATGTCCAGATTTTCAGTGACGTCACAATCAAAGGACAATTGCATAACATCATTCGGTGGGGACATGACGCCATCTTGTGGGAAAATGCACAACATCCGAGTCTCCAAATTTTAGAAATTTACATTATGTTTCAAATATTTTTCTGGAAGAATAGAATAAATACCTTTTGTTTTCAAGTTTATAAACTAAAACCAGGTACATTCTGTCTGATGGTCATATTAATTTTTATGGAAAAGGTTAAATAACAAAGTTGGATTTACAGAGACAGTGTCATTGTCAATGCTACTCATATTTGAAGCCAAAAATTGTCATCAAAATAGAAGAAAAAGAATCAATTATGAGTTTATCCATGTATGATAGGGAAATCTCACCCTCGGGGTTGAATATTTCTGCCAGACTCTGCAACCCCTCAGGTGAGATTTCCCTATCCTAGATGGATACTCATAATAGAAGAAAAAGAATCAATTATGAGTTTATCCATGTATGATAGGGAAATCTCACCCTCGGGGTTGAATATTTCTGCCAGACTCTGCAACCCCTCAGGTGAGATTTCCCTATCCTAGATGGATACTCATAATAGATTCTATTAGGAATGATTGTTAAACCAGGGGGCCAAGTAAAAATAGCTCACCTGGTCAAGTATAATTTTACAAGTGGTGTAAATATTAAATGGTTGTCGTAGGAACTGTATAAAACTATTATAATTGGAAGAATCTAAAGCAATATTACTGAGCTATAAAACTTTACTTTAACACTGCAATTACTCAGTCAAATTTTGGCATTTCGAAAAGGGATTTGACTTGAATGAGAAGCTTATTATGAAAAATCATATTTGTTACTTCTTGACATTATTACCTGCACATTGGCGAGTTAGCAAAGATATAAGATATTAAGTGTTACAGTACAATAAATTACACTATTATATTAATGGTTCACATCATGGTGTGGAGGGGAAGGTGTAGATGGTAACCTTTTTAACCTTTTTGTATATATAACCACGTTGACAGGATTCTCTTTGAAGATCAGATTTTCTTTATCATGCTATATGTGCATCAAAGTTTTATGTTTAAAAAATGTTATAGCATGGAATATTTAAATATTAATATTGTATTTCTTTTGAATTTAATAATAAACAGAATTTTCTTTGTGTTTTGTTAGCTTATACAATAAATTCACAACAAGGATTCATTTTCAGTACATCTAACTTACCAGCTAATATTTTGGTGACTTTGTAACAGAATATCATCTACCCGTCTAATGAAAATATGTTAGTCATAAGTGTAATTGTGTCCCTTAAACGAGGGGGGAGGGGGGATATAGTGTTTTATACATTTCTTCCACCAACATCTTTTCTGTCACTTTTTTTTTTCAAAACTAATTGACAGATCTTTATGAAAAAAAAATCTTTGGGTGGATTAGATGTGCCATTAAAAGTTTATATATTGATCATGCACATGGTTTTCCCAGTTGGGGTTTGTTTTGGGAAACTTTTGAAATGGCATTCAATTTCAGTTATAACATGTTTACAATGGGTTTGTTTTAATGGGAAATTCAAAGGAAATTTATTGTTTTTTGTACGGCGTTTCACGATAGTGAACGCATACTTTGCTATTGCTTTCTTCCAAGATATCGGGCTTCTTTGCTATGAAATTATAAGATATGAATATGCATGGAAATAGTGCGCCTGGTAAATGAGCGTGAAAGAAATATATCTGTTTTATCATAAGATATGTATTCTGAGATGGGTAATGCATTTGGTTACATATGCACATTTGGAATAAATTTTCGGAATACATTTCGGAATCTAGTAAAATATTTTATTGGGATGCATCCAATAATTTCTGCAATTTGGCGAACTGATCTCGTGTCTCGTGTTTACAATAAAAAGTAGTCTGAGAAGTTTGTGTCCTACGATGTAAAATCATAACTTTTTATGAAATAAACAGCAATGGCAGGTTGATTTAATTAATTCTTCATGAAATCTATGGTAATTTAAATTTATTTTGAAGGGTATGATAACCTGTTTTGATGTTGAGGCAATTGTGTCATATTTTAAAACTGTTTATCGATTAGATTTCACTTTCGTGAAAGGGAGATAATTCGTACAGTGTTGTGTGCAAATGACCACATGTTGATTTTAAATACTTTAACATGAAACGGGAATATTGTGAGTGATAATCAGCAGTTTATTAAAACCCAGATATAACAGCAAATGATCCAGTTACATACAACCGCTAGAATGTACCCCCTCATAGTGACGGTAGGGTCTGCAAAACTCTACTTTCTCTCTATCCGAAATGACAAATGATCGGGTACGACTTTATTAAATTTTAATTACTGATTGTCTTTTTCATATATTTATGAAATTATTATTTTCTACCATTTAATTTAGCAATACATGGTTTGGTACATTGTTTCTTTTTCCAAAAAACATCAGTGGGACTATGCATAGATCGAACCCCCCAACCCCAACCCCAGGGGGAGTTTTCGGTTATATTCTGTCTTGCCACAACACCATTTTCCCAACTACGCCGTACAACAGCTCAGCAGTGCTATGTTTTTATAATTGTATTGTACATACATCAGAAGTTTCTACATTACCCATATTTCAATTTGTTTGTATTGGTTTTTTGAATTATACTCATCATGAAGGACTTCAGCGAAACAGTTAGACATGCACCTTGTACTAATTTGATTTAGTTTAGTATAATTAAGGGCTGTTTATTCAGTATTGAGCTTTTGAATGAAAGAATGATTTGGTAATAAGAGCATGGTCCTGTTACCAACAGTTGAACACCTGGTCTTCTGGTCAACACCTCAAGTCATCTGGCACACCTCATGTCATCTGGTCAACACCTCTTGTCATCTGGTCAACATATTTCTGTCGCTATCAAATGTTATACTTTATTATTTGATAATTTGTACAAACCTGTCTCTATTACAGTTATGTGAAATCTGTGAAAACCAAAATTCTAGATGTGAAATCTGTGAAAACCAAAATTCTAGACCGATTACATGTAGACAGGTGTTTATCAATAAACAATGTTTATCTTATGACCTATCAAATAGTTAAAACACCCATTCTCATTTTACTATTTCAACACACCAAATAGACCTATAATCCACCTAAATACATGTGTTTTACACTAGAATGGATATGAAAGTACAGCAGTTTTTGTTACTTAATCAAACTAGTTAAGTTTTATCATCTGTTGATCAGTGTCATCAGTAATTTTTATAATTTGTTTTCCATAAAAGGATTTTAGATTGTTTCAATCAGAAACATCAGCGATATTGGAGGTGAGTTTAGAAATGTTTTAAACATGTAGAAGGTACCTAAAGGGGAAGATATCATTTTTTAAATGAAATTTAATGTTAAAAATAAGTTGGTTTTTCAAAAATTTTCTGATTAAAAGTTTAAGAAAAATACAATAAATAACTTAGCTGTTCTCTGAAGTGAGACATTACAGATACGGAAAGCTCAACCAAATAAAACAATAACTTTAACAAGTTTTTAGTTATTCCTCTTTACTGGTTTTTTTATTTTTAGCCAGAGCTATTCATGAGCTTTTCAATATTTGTCTAGATTTGGCCATATTATTGTTATGATTATTTAAATATTTAATTTAAATCCTGGGCATTATTGTTTACGTTCTTTATTTTAAACCTTTTCTCCTTTTTTTGGCACATTGTTCCGTTTTTGGTTGCCTTCTTTTTCGAGTGACATTGTGCATTAAATTTTAAGGAATTGTTTATTGGTATATTATTTTCTTAACACATTTTTTTTTCACATTGAAGATAGATAAATTGTTGATTTTTGTTTCTCTTTTTAAGAATTGACTGTAATTTTTTCCTGGTTCATCAAGTAATGAACCAGATTTTAAAGCTAGCAAATCTGATGAACTGTTCATCAGATTTGCTAGCTTTAAAATCTGGTTCATTACTTGATGAACCAGGAAAAAATGGCAGTCAATTCTTATATTTACAATTTATTCTTTCTTTAAGAGAGAAAAATTGCAAATTCCGTTGAATGAAATAAATTCCAATGTTTTGAAAAAAAAATTTTAACGGCGTACGCGACCTGGACATGGAACAGCTGTTCAGAAACATTAAGCCCCGCCCATTTGGATCATGTCTGGAAGAAACAAAATAGGTCATCAATCTTGGATAATATTTCAAACAAATTTTATTTCAGTCAATGACAAAAAATTACATATTCATATTTATGGTCAAGTTACAGTTATTGAAGGTAGAGCTTGTTAAAAAAACAGACTTAATAAACGATAGAGTGCTTGACATCTGGACTTGCGGATTGGTATTTGACTCAGGAGTATTGGTATTAATGCGCGATGTGAAAAACCGATGTTTATGTGAATCTTGAAAAAAGAAATCAAACTGGGTTATTTTTTTATTGTAAATATGTATAAATGATATCTTCGTCTGTAATTTTGATTTGGTTTAAGCCTATTTGTAATTCTGTATGATGGTGTATGAAGTCTGCATGTATTGACCAGTATTAGTCCTATCAGTATCAGCATGTTATTGTGTATTTATTATTTACTTATTAGCTCACCTGAGCTGAAAGCTCAGATGAGCTATTGCAATGGTTCCCCGTCCGTCGTCTGTCGTGCGTCGTGTGTCGTGCGTCGTGTGTCGTGCGTCGTGCGTTAACTTTGTACATTTTAATCATCTCCTCTGAGACTACCAAGCCAAATTTGATGAAACTTAGTGATTATGATGCCTAGGTGAAGGACTTTCAGATTTGCACAAATGAAAGGATTATGTCCCCTTGGGGCCCCATAAAGGGGGGAATTGTGAAAATCTTTAAAAATCATCTCCTCTGAACTTACAAGAGATATAGCTTAGATATTTCATGTGAAACATACTTAGGGCACCTAGTTTCAGATTTGCACAAATCGTAACTGTTGAGGCCAAAATGGGGAAATGGCAAGGTACTTAAGGGGAAAAATTGCTAAATTGAATGTATTTGTCAATATATCTTGAAAACTATAAACTTTTTGTATAGGCATGTATATTGGAATATTGTAGGTATTGGCCTAACGATCATTTTGATATATGAATGAAGGTCATAGATTCAAAGGTCAAGGTCATAGCTGCAAATGAATATTTAAATGGTTAATTATCTCAAAAACTATAAACTTTTTGTATAGGCATGTATATTAAAATATTGTAGGCATTTGCACAACGATCATTTTGATATATGAATGAAGGTCATAGGTTCAAAGGTCAAGGTCATAGAATTGAACGAATACTTAAATGGTTAATTATCTCAAAAACTATAAAATATATATGAAATATATATGTATATTGAAATATTGTAGCTATTGGCCTATCGATCATTTTGATATATGAATGAAGGTCATAGGTTCAAAGGTCAAGGTCATAGAATTGAACGAATACTTAAATGGTTAATTATCTCAAAAACTATAAACTTTTTGTATAGGCATGTATATTAGAATATTGTAGGCATTTGCACAACAATCATTTTGATATATGAATGAAGGTCATAGGTTCAAAGGTCAAGGTCATAGCTGCGAACAAATATTTGAATGTTTAATTTTCTCAAAAACTATAAATTTTTTGTAAAGGCATGTATATTGGAATATTGTAGGTATTGGCCTAACGTTCATTTTGATATATGAATGAAGGTCATAGGTTCAAAGGTCAAGGTCATAGCTGCGAATGAATATTTAAATGGTTAATTATCTCAAAAACTATAAACTTTTTGTATAGGCATGTATATTAGAATATTGTAGGCATTTGCACAATGATCATTTTGATATATGAATGAAGGTCATAGGTTCAAAGGTCAAGGTCATAGCTGTGAACGAATACTTAAATGGTTAATTATCTCAAAAACTCTTTGTATAGGCATGTATATTGGAATATTGTAGGTGTTGGCCTAATGAACATTTTAATATACAGATGTTTCAGCTGTTTACTAATAATATATTATGTAGCTAAACTTTAGAGTTGTTATATAATATTATTATAATTAATTTGCAAAAATACTTGCATATTATTGGCCATTACTGCTGAAAATTTTGATATTCTCTTTGATTAATGTCATTGACCATTGAACCTCTGCATAAGATATGTACTCTGCCTCAGGTGAGCGTTAAGGCCCATGGGCCTCTTGTTTATTTTTATATGAGAATGTTCTATTAAAATTACATGTAATGAATTTATTTTTATACCTAGATAGTCTGACACTTATATAGAATATAGCAAATAGCAGGGTTTCAATTTTAACATTCTCTGTTTGTGTTCATATGTCCACCTGTTAGTTGTTTAGTTTTTGTTTTTGAGCAATAACTTTTGTTATCTACAACAAAAGAGTTTATATGATACAGGCCTTATTTAGCACCCAAAATACCATGCACAAATTTTCAGTTTTCGTTGCTTATTAAGTTGCTGGTAACTAATTATGGTAATACAGACAATTTTTGCTTTAAATATAACAAATGTTTTAGGGAGATTAAATTTCAATGTAGAGTAATAAAGATATTGAAATTTAATTCCAACAAAAATATTAACTTACCAGGTTAGAAATTCACTAAATGATCCAAATATATGTGTAAAATTGAATTATCTGTTAGTGAAATTCAGTAGGGAAAACTACCAGAGAGCTGTATTCTGCATGCTCTTTGTTTGGACACCCAAAATATTGGATATATTATGTAATGTGATGGGTTTGTATAGACATTTATTAACACAGCTAAATAATTAGTATAACCTGCATGAATGACCAATAAGCTGATGTCATATCCTGGTATGTCTGCATGATTATCTAAGTGTTTTTGGGCCTCATGTTAGCTAGATGCACAGATGAGCTACATTGTCTTATATTAATTTTCAGTTTAATTCAGTAAACAGTAACAAATCTTTATAGAATTACCACCTCTGTGAGTTAAAATATATAGACTTTTAGACAGGTGGTCTTTATATAGAGGTTTTTTAGTTGAAGTATGAAGCAAAGTAACCTTAAATCCCAGGTTTTGATGGACAAGTGGTCATTATAAAGAGGTGATCACTTTACATGTAACAGGTTTTAATGGACAAGTGGTCATTATAAAGAGGTGATCACTATACATGTAACAGGTTTTTATGGACAAGTGGTCATTATAAAGAGGTGATCCTATACATGTAACAGGTTTTTATGGACAAGTGGTCATTATAAAGAGGTGATCCTATACATGTAACAGGTTTTTATGGACAAATGGTCATTATAAAGAGGTGATCACTATACATGTAACAGGTTTTTATGGACAAGTGGTCATTATAAAGAGGTGATCCTATACATGTAACAGGTTCTAATGGACAAGTGGTCATTATAAAGAGGTGATCACTATACATGTAACAGGTTTTGATGGACAAGTGGTCATTATAAAGAGGTGATCACTTTACATGTAACAGGTTTTAATGGACAAGTGGTCATTATAAAGAGGTGATCACTATACATGTAACAGGTTTTTATGGACAAGTGGTCATTATAAAGAGGTGATCCTATACATGTAACAGGTTTTTATGGACAAGTGGTCATTATAAAGAGGTGATCCTATACATGTAACAGGTTTTTATGGACAAGTGGTCATTATAAAGAGGTGATCACTATACATGTAACAGGTTTTTATGGACAAGTGGTCATTATAAAGAGGTGATCCTATACATGTAACAGGTTCTAATGGACAAGTGGTCATTATAAAGAGGTGATCACTTTACATGTAACAGGTTTTGATGGACAAGTGGTCATTATAAAGAGGTGATCACTTTACATGTAACAGGTTTTAATGGACAAGTGGTCATTATAAAGAGGTGATCACTTTACATGTAACAGGTTTTAATGGACAAGTGGTCATTATAAAGAGGTGATCACTATACATGTAACAGGTTTTAATGGACAAGTGGTCATTATAAAGAGGTGATCACTTTACATGTAACAGGTTTTAATGGACAAGTGGTCATTATAAAGAGGTGATCACTTTACATGTAACAGGTTTTAATGGACAAGTGGTCATTATAAAGAGGTGATCACTATACATGTAACAGGTTCTAATGGACAAGTGGTCATTATAGAGAGGTGATCACTATACATGTAACAGGTTTTAATAGACAAGTGGTCATTATAGAGAGGTGATCACTATACATGTAACAGGTTTTAATGGACAAGTGGTCATTATAAAGAGGTGATCACTTTACATGTAACAGGTTTTGATGACATGGAAGTGGTATTTATATACATGTTTTCATTATAAAGAGGTGATCACTATACATGTAACAGGTTTTGATGACAAGTGGTCATTATAAGAGGTGATCACTATACATGTAACAGGTTTTAATAGACAAGTGGTCATTATAAAGAGGTGATCACTATACATGTAACAGGTTTTAATAGACAAGTGGTCATTATAAGAGGTGATCACTACATGTAACAGGTTTTAATGACAAGTGGTCATTATAAAGAGGTGATCACTTACATGTAACAGGTTTTAATAGACAAGTGGTCATTATAAAGAGGTGATCACTATACATGTAACAGGTTTTAATAGACAAGTGGTCATTATAAAGAGGTGATCACTATACATGTAACAGGTTTTAATGGACAAGTGGTCATTATAAAGAGGTGATCACTATACATGTAACAGGTTTTAATGGACAAGTGGTCATTATAAAGAGGTGATCACTTTACATGTAACAGGTTTTAATAGACAAGTGGTCATTATAAGAGGTGATCACTATACATGTAACAGGTTTTAATGGACAAGTGTCATTATAGAGAGGTGATCACTATACATGTAACAGGTTTTATGGACAAGTGGTCATTATAGAGAGGTGATCACTATACATGTAACAGGTTTTAATGGACAAGTGGTCATTATAGAGAGGTGATCACTATACATGTAACAGGTTTTAATGGACAAGTGGTCATTATAGAGAGGTGATCACTATACATGTAACAGGTTTTAATGGACAAGTGGTCATTATAGAGAGGTGATCACTATACATGTAACAGGTTTTAATGGACAAGTGGTCATTATAGAGAGGTGATCACTTTACATGTAACAGGTTTTGATGGACAAGTGGTCATTATAAAGAGGTGATCACTATACATGTAACAGGTTTTAATGGACAAGTGGTCATTATAAAGAGGTGATCACTTTACATGTAACAGGTTTTAATAGACAAGTGGTCATTATAAAGAGGTGATCACTATACATGTAACAGGTTTTAATGGACAAGTGGTCATTATAAAGAGGTGATCACTATACATGTAACAGGTTTTAATGGACAAGTGGTCATTATAAAGAGGTGATCACTTACATGTAACAGGTTTTAATAGACAAGTGGTCATTATAGAGAGGTGATCACTATACATGTAACAGGTTTTAATGGACAAGTGGTCATTATAAGAGGTGATCACTATACATGTAACAGGTTTTAATGGACAAGTGGTCATTATAGAGAGGTGATCACTATACATGTAACAGGTTTTAATGGACAAGTGGTCATTATAGAGAGGTGATCACTATACATGTAACAGGTTTTAATGGACAAGTGGTCATTATAGAGAGGTGATCACTTTACATGTAACAGGTTTTGATGGACAAGTGGTCATTATAAAGAGGTGATCACTATACATGTAACAGGTTTTAATGACAAGTGGTCATTATAAAGAGGTGATCACTTACATGTAACAGGTTTTAATAGACAAGTGGTCATTATAAGAGGTGATCACTATACATGTAACAGGTTTTAATGGACAAGTGGTCATTATAAAGAGGTGATCACTATACATGTAACAGGTTTTAATGGACAAGTGGTCATTATAAAGAGGTGATCACTTACATGTAACAGGTTTTAATAGACAAGTGGTCATTATAAGAGGTGATCACTATACATGTAACAGGTTTTAATGGACAAGTGGTCATTATAGAGAGGTGATCACTATACATGTAACAGGTTTTAATGGACAAGTGGTCATTATAGAGAGGTGATCACTATACATGTAACAGGTTTTAATGGACAAGTGGTCATTATAGAGAGGTGATCACTATACATGTAACAGGTTTTAATGGACAAGTGGTCATTATAGAGAGGTGATCACTATACATGTAACAGGTTTTAATGGACAAGTGGTCATTATAAGGGTGATCACTTTACATGTAACAGGTTTTATGGACAAGTGGTCATTATAAAGAGGTGATCACTACATGTAACAGGTTTTAATGGACAAGTGGTCATTATAAAGAGGTGATCACTTTACATGTAACAGGTTTTAATAGACAAGTGGTCATTATAAAGAGGTGATCACTATACATGTAACAGGTTTTAATGGACAAGTGGTCATTATAAAGAGGTGATCACTATACATGTAACAGGTTTTAATGGACAAGTGGTCATTATAAAGAGGTGATCACTTACATGTAACAGGTTTTAATAGGACAAGTGGTCATTATAAAGAGGTGATCACTATACATGTAACAGGTTTTAATGGACAAGTGGTCATTATAGAGAGGTGATCACTATACATGTAACAGGTTTTAATGGACAAGTGGTCATTATAGAGAGGTGATCACTTTACATGTAACAGGTTTTGATGGACAAGTGGTCATTATAAAGAGGTGATCACTATACATGTAACAGGTTTTAATGGACAAGTGGTCATTATAAAGAGGTGATCACTTACATGTAACAGGTTTTAATAGACAAGTGGTCATTATAGAGAGGTGATCACTATACATGTAACAGGTTTTAATGGACAAGTGGTCATTATAAGAGGTGATCACTATACATGTAACAGGTTTTAATGGACAAGTGGTCATTATAGAGAGGTGATCACTATACATGTAACAGGTTTTAATGGACAAGTGGTCATTATAGAGAGGTGATCACTTTACATGTAACAGGTTTTAATAGACAAGTGGTCATTATAAAGAGGTGATCACTTACATGTAACAGGTTTTAATAGACAAGTGGTCATTATAAAGAGGTGATCACTATACATGTAACAGGTTTTAATAGACAAGTGGTCATTATAAAGAGGTGATCACTTTACATGTAACAGGTTTTGATGGACAAGTGGTCATTATAAAGAGGTGATCACTTTACATGTAACAGGTTTTAATAGGACAAGTGGTCATTATAAAGAGGTGATCACTTTACATGTAACAGGTTTTGAATGGACAAGTGGTCATTATAAAGAGGTGATCACTTACATGTAACAGGTTTTAATGGACAAGTGGTCATTATAAAGAGGTGATCACTATACATGTAACAGGTTTTAATGGACAAGTGGTCATTATAGAGAGGTGATCACTATACATGTAACAGGTTTTAATGGACAAGTGGTCATTATAGAGAGGTGATCACTTTACATGTAACAGGTTTTAATGGACAAGTGGTCATTATAAGAGGTGATCACTTACATGTAACAGGTTTTAATGGACAAGTGGTCATTATAGAGAGGTGATCACTTACATGTAACAGGTTTTAATGGACAAGTGGTCATTATAGAGAGGTGATCCTATACATGTAACAGGTTTTAATGGACAAGTGGTCATTATAGAGAGGTGATCCTATACATGTAACAGGTTTTAATGGACAAGTGGTCATTATAGAGAGGTGATCACTTTACATGTAACAGGTTTTAATGGACAAGTGGTCATTATAAAGAGGTGATCACTTTACATGTAACAGGTTTTAATGGACAAGTGGTCATTATAAGAGGTGATCACTATACATGTAACAGGTTTTAATGGACAAGTGGTCATTATAGAGAGGTGATCACATACATGTAACAGGTTTTAATGGACAAGTGGTCATTATAGAGAGGTGATCACTTACATGTAACAGGTTTTAATGGACAAGTGGTCATTATAGAGAGGTGATCACTATACATGTAACAGGTTTTAATGGACAAGTGGTCATTATAGAGAGGTGATCCTATACATGTAACAGGTTTTAATGGACAAGTGGTCATTATAGAGAGGTGATCCTATACATGTAACAGGTTCTATTGTACAAAGTTTTTTTCTTATATTTTTTAAGGATTATATATATAAGAAATTCTAACATGACTTGTATTTTTATTTCTTCATATAAACATGGAAAGAGCCAACGATGGTAAAACAAACAGTATACCCATGGCTGTTCTGTTTTACCCTTACTCACTTTGTGATGTCTTGCTAAGTATTGGTATCAGTGATTGTGATGTGATTTCAATCATAAAATCATAAAATCATTGTAATCTTTACAGCCAAATTGTGTCAGTGAACTTTTTTTAAAAAAAAAAATAAAACCCACTAAAGTATACTTCCAAGGAACGAGGTCACAGTGCGTATTTCAATGTTTTTTATTTGAGTCATGTTAGAATAGAAATAATTAACATTTACCCATGGTATATCATCAATAATTAACATGCAGCTTAAATAGCAATTGGTGGCTTTGTCATGATTAACCAGCTTATATAGCAATTGGTGGCTTTGTCATGATTATTTAGACAGACAGTTTTGAGTTGATTTCCAAGTAGTAACTTTATTACAATTTCAAATTCATCAGGTGAGCAGTTTAAGGTCATTTAGTCTCTTATTGCACTATGTATTGTAGGCTTATTTAGGACATAAGTCTCTAGATATTAATAGAATCTTACACCGGTAACAGGCTAAGACAGAGATATCTCAAAAGAGGATGAATATTTTCTTGTCCAGAACGAGCTTTAGCGAGTTCTGGACATTGAAAATATTCATCCGAGTTTGAAATATCTCTGTCTTACCCTGTTACTGGTGTAGGATTCTTTTTCTCACACATTTGCAACATAAAACATGATTAATAAACATAAAATTGCATAAAATGTGAAGTTTTCATGTCACCATCCGTGCCTGCTGAAAATGACGTAATCAATTTTTGTTGTCGTTCTCACGTAAAATGATTGTGACATCATCAATTAAACGTGTGTAAGTGATTGTGACGTTGAGAAATTGTTGGTTGACTTCAGAACTTTTCTTAAGTCCTTTCAACGATAAATCAAGAGCAGGTATAACTACGCGGGAATTTGGCGTGTAGCCTGTCTCAACCCTAGGGTGAGACAAGGAAATTCCACATGGGTAAAAACGCGGGATTTCCATGTCACAGGTGTGAGAATAGTATGTATTTATTTATACATGTAACAAGACTTATCAAACCTCATAACAACTTAGACAGGCTGTTATGTAGAGGTAAGCTATTTGTGCTGCTTATATATATGCTTTGGTTAAATTTTTCAGGGCTTTGGATCCATCTTTTACTGACAAGGGACATTGTACTCCACAAGAAAACGAACCCACAATACCAAAATCTTTACAGCCAAGTCGTTTGATATGGGATGTTAATCCTACTTTGGAGAATAGCATTATGTCTGCAGTAGACACAGTGTCAAAGGTACAGTATTAATGCATTTAAACCTGTCTATAAGGCAACACAATGAACTCAGGAAAGATTGTTGTTATATAAGCAGGTGTTGTTTAGATATATAAACTCAAACTGATGTATAAAAATGAGTCTTTACAAAAAGCCAGTCAGTGCTTAAGATATGTTAATGGGGAGTAATTTGAACAAGACTCTGATGATCCCTTACCGTAATTTAATACACTATCAATGCATATAACTTACATTACAATAATAATCATATACCTTAGCTATAAATATTTCCAATTTCACACCAGTAGCTGATGATGTCTTGATATAAGTACAACTGAAATGTTAACACCTTGTTCTTCAGATCCAAATATCATTTTCATCTACATAAAACATGTTAAACCTATGTTTGAATTTTGGAATGATTTCCTTGATACAACAAAGCATTAATAATTCTGGCATTATAAAGGATTTAGGGAGACTTATAAAAATCATAGAAAAACACAATTTTGGGACTTAAAAATACTGTGGTGACAAGTGAGGTGGCAAAGATAATCAGAGCATTACAATGACGGCTTTGTAAATTGATATATTTCAGAATATAGATGACTTAGATTTGTGTATCAGGGACCATGATTCCTACGGCAAAGGCTTTATAAAAACATGCAAGGTAAAACTATACTGAAATGAAATTAATTTCTATATTTATGTAGTTAAAAATGTCCAAATCCCTCCGTTTTATTTTTAGTGAAGTTTCAACAAAGTTGAATTTTACTTTTAATTTAGTCATGCGGGTGAGCGTGCATGTGGGCATGCAGCATACTGATTTTTTATGAAATTTTGGGCTATGGACTTTAAAATAGCAGTTTCCAGACGTCTTGTTTTCTAATTGCTTGCAGATGTTAAACTAATATTAAAGATGTGAGACTACCATCCTGAGTAACAGATCAAATGTGAGTTTTGTTTGAGCTCATACATCAAATAGAATATGATATTGCAACTGAACTTATGCACTCTGGTGCCTATTGATTTTTACCATTGCTTTCTGATGTTAGTAAGACATAACTACAAACATTGAGAATATGATATTTGTTCTCTGTAACTATCTGTATTGTAACATAAAGTACAAGTCAGTGTTTTAATACAAGTTTATAAAAGTTTATCATTGTGACAATACAAAGTGACACTGTTTTATTTATTTTTGTACAAGGTTAGTCCAGATGCTTACATCCAGATGGCATTACAGATTACTTACTACAAGAATGCTGGGAAATTTGTCCTCACATATGAAGCTTCAATGACCAGACTATATTTACAAGGTAGAACAGAGACAGTCAGGTCACTGTCTACAGATTCTGTCAAGTTTGTTAAGTAAGTATAGTTCCAGTATCTTTTGACTAAAACTATGTTTTATGCTCCAGTCAAGATTTTTTCACTTATATTGAGACAGTCATTTTAGGAATGGAGGGAAAAAACCAAGAGTTCCTTGAGAAAATCACCAACATTTTGCAGATGAACTGACAAACTTGCTCACACTAGGATCTGCCCTGAGTGGGATTTGAATCTAGGCTGTGATAGGCACTGAATTGTAATCTAGGTAGTGATAGGCATTGAATTGTAATCTAGGCTGTGATAGGCACTGAATTGTAATCTAGGTAGTGATAGGCATTGAATTGTAATCTAGGCAGTGATAGGCATTGAATTGTAATCTAGGTAGTGATAGGCATTGAATTGTAATCTAGGTAGTGATAGGCATTGAATTGTAATCTAGGCTGTGATAGGCACTGAATTGTAATCTAGGCAGTGATAGGCATTGAATTGTAATCTAGGCTGTGATGGGCATTGGATTGTAATCTAGGCAGTGATAGGCATTGAATTGTAATCTAGGCAGTGATAGGCATTGAATTGTAATCTAGGTAGTGATAGGCATTGAATTGTAATCTAGGCTGTGATAGGCATTGAATTGTAATCTAGGCAGTGATAGGCATTGAATTGTAATCTAGGCAGTGATAGGCACTGAATTGTAATCTAGGCAGTGATAGGCATTGAATTGTAATCTAGGCAGTGATAGGCATTGAATTGTAATCTAGGCTGTGATAGGCACTGAATTGTAATCTAGGCAGTGATAGCCACTGAATTGTAATCTAGGTAGTGATAGGCACTGAATTGTAATCTAGGCAGTGATAGGCACTGAATTGTAAGCAGGTTCTTTAAACCACTTGGCCACCAAGGCCTTGTACTACTTATAATAGAAGTGGATTAACTCCCTTTGTCATCTAAATGAGAGAAATTGGTGTGTATTGTTTGTTGCCAAATCATTCAACTCCACACATAGATTTATAGATCACATTCTTTATCTTTATAATTCTAAATTGGGAGACTCTGTTAATGCCATATATTATGACAAACTTGATGACTTTAATTTTTCTACGTCAAGTTTCCTTTTTTGTGCAACAAAATACCTGCTTCTCATGTCTATGGGGTATAAATTATTTTCATAATTAATACACTATTATAGAGCTTGTTCCCATTGAAGGAACTTTATACAGCAAAGTAAGCTGCTTACAAATGAACTTTTGACTCTGGTATATTACAAGCCTTGGTTTATGAAGCCTCTCAAACACTTACCCATCCTCACTTCCCTGGTAAAAGTTTATGTGTTATTTTAAGTGCCAGTTTTCAAAGTTTTTGGTAAAATATTTTGGAAAGGAAATGAATAACAGTATTTAAACTCAAAAAATGCTATGTTTAAGGAATATGCAAAAAAAAAAAAAATGGACTGCAATACCTGTAAATTCACAGTATGAGCAAATCTTCCTTCACATACTCTATAAGTAGAAATGTTGACTGGTATGATTAGATTTTTCAGGGTTTTGGCATCAGGGTTTGTTGATATACCTTTAATGATGTCCATGTGTTTATAGAGATATTTGTAGTTGTTTAGTGACTGCATAGTATTATATACTTACTATATTTTATAAGTACAGTTGTCTAACACTTGGATTAATTGTAGAGCATTCCTAGATAAATCAGAATCTAAAGAAACCAAGATTGATTTATTAAGAAAAGCATGTGAATACCATCAGGGTTTATACAGAGATGCCATGAATGGACGTGGATGTGACAGACATCTGTTTGCTCTTTATGTTGTCAGTAAAGGAATGGGATACGTAAGTATAATGTGAAATTATATCTCAAGACAGGGACTCACAACTTATACATGTATAAAATTGATGTATGGTGTGGTTACAAGTCCAACTTTATGTAGGAAACACATTGTACTCATTCATAACATGGAAACTAATGTGTTTTTAATATGGTTGAAAACTTAATTTGCAAGTTTCCAAAGTTTTAACTTTGTTTTTTGGATTGTGATTTGAACATGGATTGGTAAGTTCGTTTTTGATGAATGAACTTGATGTACATAACTTTGACATCTAAAACTACTAATATATATAATAAAAGCAATGCAGAATGTGCTATAAAAATAAGGATCAAAATCTTTATCACTACCACTTTGATTGGAGATGTTCATCTAGTCAGTCATGACAAAGTCTTCATTACAGGACAAAGTGAACTACACAAGTAACTAGGTGCTTAAAATGTTTTTAACCTAAAATGTACTGCTATATAAGGCATACTTTCTTGTATTTTAAAATATTAATTCTCTGTGTCAAGTATACTGACTTTGTTTTGTGTAAGTTTTCAGACATCATCACAGCTTGCTGAAGGTCAATGTTTGTAGTTTTCTCTCCCTTCTGGATTGATTGTATAAATGAAATAATCTTAACATGGACGCAAAAATTCATTTTGTCTAATTTTCAATTGGAAAAAATGAAATCATTGCTTATAATTATATTTTTAAAAATAAGAAAACCAAAATAATGCTCTACGATCTTTGAAATTTTTTAACCTTGGTGTATGAATTTATATGCAAGAGACTCGCTTAGTTAACACGATCATATCATCTATCAATGAACTAGTTCAGAACGCTATGTTTATACTTGGTACAGTCACTCACTTATTTCTGAATTCAAAGACCTATGCAATTGTTAAATGTGGAGTTTGACATAAACCCAGAGGACAGAAAATTACAGGGATTTAATGAGAGTGAATTTTCAGAATGATGAATGATGGTCTGTGAAGATAATTTGGGAAAAATCGACCGGTGTTTGTTTGTTTACATTCGCAGAAGAACCATTCACTTCTGGTTTACAAAAAGTAGTCCCATCCAAGGATTGATGGAACAGCCTTGCTCCAAATAAGGATAGTTACATGGGAACTGGACTTGGATGCTGACCAATCAAACAATGCATGACGTAATAGGATGACATTCTGTGACGTAATTGGATAGTTACACGTTACCAAATCAGAGGTCTTGACCCCACACTGTATTCAAGACCAATTGCATGCCAGTAAAAACAAATAGGTTCATCTTAAGAGGGTGAATTCCAATTGCAAATGTTATAATTGCAAGAAATCAAAGAAATTAAATTATAACAGCTTAATGTAAATGTATTCTGTTTTGTTTCTATTAAAGGATTCTGAATTTTTAAAGAAAGCGTTAACTATACCTTGGACACTTTCTACATCTCAACAACCGCAGCAACAGATAGCATCATCACCTGATTGTAATCTCCCACAATACAGACACATGGTAAGTGCCTCTACATCTTAACAACCCCACCGACAGATAGCTTCATCACCTGATTGTAATCACCCACAATGCAGACACATGGTAAGTGCCTCTACATCTTAACAACCCCACCAACAGATAGCTTCATCACCTGATTGTAATCACCCACAATACAGACACATGGTAAGTCCCTTTACATCTCAACAACCCCACCAACAAATAGCCTTTTCCGGAATTGTAATCACCCACAATACAGACACATGGTAAGTGCCTCTACATCTTAACAACCCACCAACAGATAGCCTCATCACCTGATTGTAATCACACACAATACAGACACATGGTAAGTGCCTTTACATCTTAACAACCCCACCAACAGATAGCCTTATCCCGGGATTGTAATCACACACAATACAGACACATGGTTAGTCCCTTTACATCTCAACAACCCCACCAACAGATAGCCTTATCCCGGGATTGTAATCACACACAATACAGACACATGGTAAGTCCCTTTACATCTCAACAACCCCACCAACAAATAGCCTTATCCCGGGATTGTAATCACCCACAATACAGACACATGGTAAGTGCCTCTACATCTCAACAACTCCACCAACAGATAGCCTTATCCCGGGATTGTAATCACACACAATACAGACACATGGTTAGTCCCTACATCTCAACAACCCCACCAACAAATAGCCTTATCCCGGGATTGTAATCACACACAATACAGACACATGGTAAGTCCCTTTACATCTCAACAACCCCACCAACAAATAGCCTTATCCCGGGATTGTAATCACACACAATACAGACACATGGTAAGTCCCTTTACATCTCAACAACCCCACCAACAAATAGCCTTATCCCGGGATTGTAATCACCACAATACAGACACATGGTAAGTCCCTTTACATCTCAACAACCCCACCATCAAATAGCCTTATCCTGGGATTGTATCACACACAATACAGACACATGGTAAGTCCCTCTACATCTCAACAACCCCACCGACAATAGCCTTATCCTGGGATTGTAATCACACACAATACAGACACATGGTAAGTCCCTTTACATCTCAACAACCCCACCATCAAATAGCCTTATCCTGGGATTGTAATCACACACAATACAGACACATGGTAAGTCCCTCTACATCTCAACAACCCCACCAACAAATAGCCTTATCCTGAGATTGTAATCACACACAATACAGACACATGGTAAGTCCCTCTACATCTCAACAACCCCACCAACAAATAGCCTTATCCCGGGATTGTAATCACCCATAATACAGACACATGGTAAGTCCCTTTACATCTCAACAACCCCACCAACAAATAGCCTTATCCCGGGATTGTAATCACACACAATACAGACACATGGTAAGTCCCTTTACATCTCAACAACCCCACCAACAAATAGCCTTATCCCGGGATTGTAATCACCCACAATACAGACACATGGTAAGTCCCTTTACATCTCAACAACCCCACCATCAAATAGCCTTATCCTGGGATTGTAATCACACACAATACAGACACATGGTAAGTCCCTCTACATCTCAACAACCCCACCGACAAATAGCCTTATCCTGGGATTGTAATCACACACAATACAGACACATGGTAAGTCCCTCTACATCTCAACAACCCCACCAACAAATAGCCTTATCCCGGGATTGTAATCACACACAATATGGTAAGTCTTCCCCACCCTTTACTGCCTAAATATTTCCTAAGTCTATTTACAGGAATAGCTATCAGATCACCACAATAGACATGAGTTATTTTGTCATAGATATGTTTTCCAGTGTCATCAGCACCTACATTATACAATTATTTTCTTTTGATGAGGCAGATATGACCCATATCCACCGATATCAAAAGACAGTAATTATTTTTTATTATATGACACTTCAAAATGACATATAAAAATTTTGATTTCAATGTAATCAGCAAAGTGATCTCAACATTAGCATTATTGGAGATGTTTATCAAGTTGGTAAAGCTTTCTCTTTTAAATAACTTCTTATTATGCTCACTGTACTGTGGATTTCTTTGTGTTAACAACTTCTTTTGATGACAAAATCACCTCAAGCACTGAGGTTTCTACAGAAGCAAAACATTTACACCACTTGTTATCCACCATTTAATTTTGTGTTGCCAGATTGCATCAAAGACAACATTGTGTGCTATCTTTTGATTGGTTGGATAAGTAAAACCTGACAGTTTCCAGAAAGTTCCTATTCTGTTTTTGACTGAAAACTGGTTGGCCAAGTTTTTGTTTCCATTTGTTTAACTGTTCTGACAACTATTTATGGACTTTATGAGACATTTTTCATTGAATATGACTATATGTACTACTGAAATTGACCAGAGAAAAGCAAAACATCCAGTCATATACTAATAATAATGTTTGAATTTCAAGGTCTTATATTCTACACAATGCCATCAACATAATAATATTTTGCCAGAAGTAAGATTGTTAAAGTTGTGGGGTCAGTGTTAGTTTTACGATGTCATTAGTGCCAACATCAATGTTGAGTTTTATAGAGTTTTTTTTAAAGTCTTATTAACAAATACCATCTAGGTTGGAATAGTAATCAAGTAATTCTTGTTTTATATTTCAGTTGTGTCCCGGTGGAGGGTTTGGACCAGTGTCTGATGATGGTTATGGAGTCTCTTACATGATACCGGGAGATTCTAAAGTATTTTTCCATGTTTCTGCCAAAAAGTCTACCCCTGGTACAAGTGCAACAAAGTTCATGGATCAGTTGTTTGAAACTCTGGCTGAAATGAGAGAGATATTTGTAACAGAAAATGGTATATGATTGTAAGTGATAGTGACGTTTACATTCTATTCTCAATGTTACATAGATATGGTATGAAAATTTGAATGGTGTGAGGAATGGTATGAAAGTCACTGCATGGTTAGATTTTTAGATTTTTAACCTTTGATATATGATATCATTGGGACAAATGTTCCAGTAGATTTTTAATACAGTAAAACCTTAATGTAAACTCCATGGAAGGATAAAAAGTGGTTTCAATAAACTGGGAATTTTATATAGATGATAATTATTTGTAAAGTACAGTACATTTGTACAGTATACAGTTATTTCATGGGTGTTTTAGGAACAGACATATTTGTTGTCCCGAGGTTTCAGGGTTTAACCTGTGAAACTGTTGCCCAAGGCTAATGGGTCATCCCAGATACCTAGGGAAGACATATTGGGGTAGTTTTAGACAGGGTACAATAGATGAATGGGGTTTATATAGATGATAGTATTACATCAAATTAGTACATTCAGTTGGTGTAACTTTGGACTGGTGGGGTTTATATAGAGATGGACTGTTGTGCAGATTTCATGACAGAAAACATAATTTAAATTTATACATATCATTATAATCCAAAATTCATACAATTAGACATACTATACATTAAGAAGAAACATTAGCGGTAGGAAACTTTTGTGGTTTTAATCTTATAAACTATTTAGTGGTAAGAAATTCTTACGATTCAAACTGTGGGAAAAGTGTACTAAGGGAAATAAGAAATTTTTGCTTACAGTACATGACACATTTGGTTACAGAATATCTTAAAATTTAACAAAATAATTACAATATCAAATTTGTCAGATTTAAGTAAATGAAAATCTTGGTATAAGAATGATTGTGAAACCAGGGTCAGTCAGTATTTAACGGTTAAGACTAGAGTTCTCATTTTTATATCAAATTTTCTCTTAAATTAAAAAAAAAACCATGGTTTTTACAATTTTTAAGTGTGTTTTTAATTTTTAACTAGTGTCTAATTTTCTTCATATAAACTAGGTTTCTTCAGCAGTGATCACAAGGTGTGATGATGTTTTTATTTACAGTGCTGAAATAAACCAGCTACTCAATTGTATCTATTAATTAATATATAAAAAATTAATTTGACAGCTTTTTAAACATCAACTTTTATGATTGAAAAATTGAATTTCAATTTGTTTTTAGATGGAATATAAACTTAGTACCTTTTTTTAACACTTTTACATAACTGATTCAATTATACAATGTACAAAAATATCACCAAAATTAAAATTTAGTCCTTAAATCCATAAATGAGTAATGGTTTGTTATGCCACAATCAAAAGTATTTCACATACATGTTTATCAAGGCAGTTGGTTAAAAAATTGTGTAGGAAAACAAACCCCCTGAAGAAAACCACTGACTTTGGTCAGATAAACTGACAATGTTCTCACACTAGAATCTGCCCAGGTGAAATTGTGGTGAAAGATGCTCTGAATCATAAGCATGTGTATTGGACCACTTGGCTACCAAGGATCAAAAATCTATTGATATACATAAAGAAACAAAATCAAAAAGAACAAATGTCATAAACAATATATATCAGTAGAATTAAGTCCAGACTATCACACTGTCAGATAGATAAAAAGTTAATTTCTTCCATCCCAGATAGAAAAATCCATAAAAAAGTGGGATAAGATATCTCCATTTTGTTCCCCTCTACAAGATAGTGTACTCGCTCTTTTTCAATATTGAAGGTGTATCAATAGGTTAACACTGATTTTAAATTGCAAAATTGTACTTTGTGGTGCAAGAAAAAGAATTAATCACTACTTGTACTGCGAGATAGGGGATTCTCAACCTTTATTTTGATATATAGATATATTAGATATTATATACACAGCAACAATTATTATGGACCAAGTATATTAGAACTCGGGTTGAGGTTTCTCTGTCTGTCACCATAAGTTGTGATAGATTCTATAATTGTTATATTCTATAGATGTAATTTGTATCAGACATATAATAATTCTGACACAGACACAGTTACAGTTATGATATGATTAATCTGGAACAATATATATATATATATATAGTCGTAATGTAACTCATTGTTATAATCAGAATCAGGATGATACATATCTGTCTCATATATAGCCTGGAAGAATGTGTTTGATGTGTGTACATTATGTTGGTTGCCATGATCATGGGATTGAAGAATTTTTTAACACTTTTTAGCAATAAAAAAAAAATGTGAGGAATCTATCACATTGATGAAATAGTAAAAAAAAGAAATATTTTTGGGGTGAAGGGAAGGGGGGGTTATTACAAATTTATTTCCAGAAGAAAATATTTCTGGTTGAATTCACCCTTTTATACATAAAAAACTATAATTTATTTTCCCGTGAAAGCTGATTAAATTTTACAGAATTACTATTTTTAAGAGATTATAGTCACATAGAATCTCAGTTTGTGTATCTGATGTACACAGTGTATTATGTCTCTCTGTAACAAAACAGCGGACACAGGTAGATAAAGTTGTTATATTTTGTAATTTTCAGGATACAGCTTTATGTGACATTACAGTTTTGTTTTCTGTAGTGTTGTCTACAGACAGTACCAGTAAATTTATTGATATTTACTTGAGGATTTAACCTTGATATATGCACTAGATGGAAGTAATTATAATCTTTTAGATTTTCAGTTACTGTAAACTAACATTTATTTGCAGATATTAACTTTAGCAATTCTCTTACCAAAATCATTTTGTAACTATTAACTTGTTACAATATGGACTATAGCTGAATATTTGTTATAAATAAAACCATTTTTGTACAGCGTTACACGATAGTGAACGCGTACTTTGCTATCGCTTTCTTCCAAGATATTGAGCTTCTTTGCTATGAAATTATAAGATATGAGTACACATGGAAATAGTGTGCCTGGTAAATGAGTGTGAAAGAAGTATATCTGTTTTATCGTGAGATATGTATTCTGAGACGGGTAATGCATTTGGTTACATATGCACATTTGGAATAAATTTTCGGAATACATTTCGGAATCTAGTAAAATATTGCGACGGGATGCATCTAATAATTTCTGCAATTTGGTAAACTGATCTCATGTTTACAATAAAAAGTAGTCTGAGAAGTTTGCGTCCTACACTTTTTATGAAATGAACAGCAACGGCAGGTTGATTTATTTAATTCTTCGTGAAATCTACGGAAATTTAAATTTATTTTGAAGGTTATGATAACGTATTTTGATGTTGAGGCAATTGTGTCATATTTTAAAACTGTTTATCGATTAGATTTCACTATCGTGAAAGGGAGATAATTCGTACAGTGCAAATGACCACATGTGGATTTTAAATACTTCACCATTAACATGAAACGGGATTATTGTGAGTGATAATCAGCAGTTAATTAAAACCCAGATTAACAGCAAATGATCCAGTTACATTCAACCGCTAGAATGTACCCCCTCATAGCGACGGTAGGATCTGCAAAACTCTACTTTCTCTCTATCAGAAATGACAAAATGATCGGGTACAACTTTTTTAAATTTTAATTACCGATTGTCTTTTTCATATATTTATGAAATTATTTTTTTCTACCATTTAATTCAGCAATACATGGTTTGGTACATTGTTTCTTTTTCAAAAAAAAAAAAAAAAAAAAAACCATCCGTTGGACTATGCATATAGATCACCCCCCCCCCCCCACCCCGAATTTTCGGTTACATTCTGTCTTGCCACAACACAATTTTCCCAACTACGCTGTACAACAGCACGGCAGTGCTATGTTTAGGAATGAGTTCGTGATGATAAACTTTCAAAATTATTTTGTCCTTGCAAAGCACGCTAAAGTTAATCCCAAGTGAATAAAAGTATGTTTACAGTTAATTGATATCAACAATTTACATGATATAGTAACAGAACTATCAAAAGTCTTGTCTGGAAATTTTTATTTTTAACCAAGATATGAAACTATTTCAGCAGATGTTATCATTAGTTATGACTTATTGTCCTCAAAATTTGATGTTATCATTTGTTGCAACTTATTGTTTTGGGAATCATTTCACATTGTTTGTATTCATGTTGATTGTTCTTGTACTCAGAAGTCACAAATACATCATCACTTACAGACCTGAGTATACAAATCTGCTACTTGTGTATGTAATAACTTCTATCTCAGAAATAAATCGCTTTCTATGTGTTATTTATCTGCAGTAAATAGATAATATAGACACCATTATTTAAATTGTTAGTCAAGATATTTTGAATTTTAAATGAATTACTGTAGGAACCACTCTGTTTGTCACTCTGTGAATGTCATAAAGTATGTCTGTAGAAAGGAAAATATTGGCCTTATGGGGATTTTACATGGCGAAAATGGCGAAGTTTACACCGGAAGTGATGTCCTTGGTGAGGTTTTACGTCATATGCGCAACAGAATCTGCCATTTGCCTGGTTTTTCAACATGTAAAATCCCCATAGCGTTTTACCCTGTGCAGATATATTCTGGGCTAATCGTGGATGCACATACAGATTTCCTGTTACGACTAGGTACAAGTAAGTGAAAAATATCAATCTTCATTCAAATTTATTTGATTTTCTATGGATATGAAGAGTATTTCACGTTACAAACAGAGTGGTTCCTACAGTAAAGTGTGTGTGGTTATTATAAAGAAATATGATAATTTTAATTGATGTTTCAGTGAAAACTATAGATACAGTAGAATCTGTCTACACTTCACCCTACAGTCAGTGACCTTGTACGTCCTGCTTACTGGATCAGTTTAGACAGGTTGTATTGGTATCAATATTAAATATTACCATATGTTTATAATTCTTAATGTCAAAAGAGAGTGGAAGTAGATCATCTTAAAGATGGAGTAGTTAAGTTATTAACAATCATGATTTACAACATGTACAGTGAAAGAGATGTGTAGTATTACTGTAATAGGTCCACTTGTGCTGCTTAGATACTTGACCTCATTTTGTAGTCATACTACGTGACTCTGACTGGGTTGGCCCAATAGACACCATGTTACGTAGAATGTTTAAAAGAGGCTACACTGTTTGTATATATAGACTGGGTAACTCAAAGATTTAGCGATTACAAATACTTACTGTTTATATATTGTATGGGTGATAAGTATTCCTAACTGTTAGGAAAGCTTTGATTAATCCTTCATGTTTTGAACTTGTGTTTCAGACTCTGAGCAAGGTGGCAACATTTAGCTTTTTGAATTGTTCATTTTGTGATCACTTTTACGGAAGTAATGAATCCAAGTTTATCTAAATCGAACACGAAATGTCTGGTTGGAATATAAAACCAGAATAATGTTACTTATATTTTCATGAGGATATCTTTTATGTAAGACCATGCAAAGAGTGATCACATAACACCTGTAACATTGTGATCAAACTGTGAAATTAATTGCCACAAGTGTTTAGGGCCATTTTATGGTTGTATTTCACTGCTCTTTATTAGGTACAACAATTTTGTGATCAAGGATAAGCATTTAATGCAGATATTATGTACAGATATTATGTACAGATGTTTTGTACAGATGTTATGTATATTAGTTTTATCATTTGTTTTATTTTTGTTTGTGTTTTATTTGATTTAATGTAAATGTGATTATGTTATAGTGGCAAATCTTTATGGCTTAACAACCATTATATTTTTCATTTGGGAGTTATTTACCAGTGAGATTATAAGAATGCGATGTAAATATTAAATTTGTTATTTTTATCCTGCAAAGAAACGAAAAACTTTGAAGACCAACAAATTAGATGATAAATTTATGGAAGAAGTTTCTCCTGTTTTACAGACATGACTCTATAGTGTTGTACCAGTAGGTAATACATACATTGATTTGTTTGTTGGCATGAAGTCACGGTGACATTAAACAGTTTAATCAACAGCTTTTGTTTCTTTCACAAACATTAAATTATTCAGTAACAGTACTTGTTAATAGTTCTGTTCATGGTCATTGTACATGGTTTATACATAATTATCTGATGGAGTTTTGTCTACTTAATGATAGTAAGTTTTAAATCTGTTTGTCAAAAGAATTGCATGCATGATAGCTAGGTGAGACTACTGGCTCTAGTTACACAATTATTTTTAACTTGGGTGTCCCTCAACTTTAATGTGGCAAATTTTGGCAATTATTTTGGAACTAAGAACACTTTTAACAAAATTATATCAACTCCAGATGATCTTTAAAATGACACCTTAGAAACATGAATATTTTAAAGATAAAGAAAATTATCATTGTATCAAATTTTGAGATTTAAGTGAAGTAATGGTTATGATATTGGTGCTGTACCTACTGTAGAGCATTATGTCTGACTATAATTTGGACTTTTTATTGAATTTGAAGTTTATAGATATCTATTGTGATAAACAGTATAAAGTAGAATACACTTGTGTAGTGTTGAAGGATTTTGTTGGAAATTTCATGTGGAGGAATTTTAATGAGATTTTAAAACTACCCCCATGCCAAAATAACCATGTTTACATTATTTTAGCCCAGACAATCTTAATTTTAAGCTGTTCATTTTTAATTGCAGATATTTTTATCTCTAACTTTTTATCACAATTAATTTATATATATTATCCTAGTTTATATGTCGTTGCCATGTCAGCATTATTACCTTGGTATACAGCCACAACTCCAGGATTCCAGGATAGACATTAACTAGACCATTTGTACCTTAGGAACCCAGACTTCTTCCATGTTCAATGGATTTACTAGCATATCCCAAAAAACAATGTATGGAACAATTTAGAATTACATACCATATATCTGGTAATTTATCCAGTAAGGTAGTAAAAAAAAATTGAGGTTTTTAGCTCACCTGAGCCAATAGGCTCAGATGAGCTATTGCTATCTATCACCGTCCGTCGTGCGTCGTCCGTCGTGCGTAAACTTTACATTTTAATCTTCTCCTCCAAAACTACTGAGCCAAATTTGATGAAACTTGGTGATTATTATGCCTGGGTAACAGGCTTTCAAAATTATGTTCGGGGCTTGACCACGCCCAACAATATGGCTGCCATTACTATAAATAGCCAAAAGACAAAAAAATCTTTTTCTCTGAAACCAAAAGGTACAGGCAAATTTTGATTAGATATTTGGATTCAGCATACCTGGGAACATTAAAATTGTGTTTTTCATGAAAATTGGACGAAAATTAGGTTACGCGTTTTTTGCGTAAAATTACATTATTTTTAAAATGAGACATTTATTGCTATAACTTCAAAACGGCTGAAGATAATTGTATGGAGTTTTCACTGTTGATCTTGTCTTGCGATTTCTTCCGATTGATGTCAAGGTCAAAGGTCAAGGTCATGTCCCAGTTTTTGACCTTTGATAAAAAATGCTATTTTTTAAACATTTCTGGTGATAATGACGTAGGATTTTTGGTTAAATGTAGGTATTGACATGACGATCATTTTGATATATCGATCAAGGTCATGGGTTCAAAGGTTAAGGTCACAGATGTACAACTAAATAGTTAATTATCTATAGACATGTATATTAGAATATTTAGGTATTATCCTAATGATCATTTTGATATATGAATGAAGGTCATGGGTTCAAAGGTCAAGGTCACAGATGCGAATGAATACCTAAATGGTTAATTATCTTAAAAACTATTAACTTTTTTAATAGGCATGTATATTAGAATATTGTTGGTAATGGCACAATGGTGATTTTGATATATGAATGAAGGGCATGGGTTCAAATGTCAAGGTCACAGAAACAAACAAGTACTGAAATGATTATTTATCTCAAAAACTATAAACTTTTTGTATAGGTATGTATATTAGAATATTGGCCTAATTATCATTTTGATATTTGAATGAAGCTCATGGGTTCAAATGTCTAGGTCACAGGTGAGCGTTAAGGCCCATGGGCCTCTTGTTTACTAAACAAACCTATCATAATATTTTCAGTTTTAAATTTTGCAGTAGACACAGTTTTGTATTGAGTAACTTGTGAACATAATTTATTTTGTGAAATGAATACTGGTATGTTATATTTGACTAATCATGGTGATTTTAGAACAAGTTCTCAGCTGGTTCTTCCATTTTTATTTGTTTTTTTTTTTTTAAATTCATTTCTCTCCATCTTTTAAACTAAAATGCCAATAGCATATTTTACATGGAGAAGATTGTGAGGGTAGAATCAACAATAACATATATTTCCTACATTAACATGTACATAACTAGATAATGCAGTAGGTCCATGTACATAACTGGATAATGCAGTAGGTCCATGTACATAACTGGATAATGCAGTAGGTCCATGTACATAACTGGATAATGCAGTAGGTCCATGTACATAACTGGATAATGCAGTAGGTCCATGTACATAACTGGATAATGCAGTAGGTCCATGTACATAACTGGATAATGCAGTAGGTCCATGTACATAACTAGATAATGCAGTAGGTCCATGTACATAACTGGATAATGCAGTAGGTCCATGTACATAACTGGATAATGCAGTAGGTCCATGTACATAACTGGATAATGCAGTAGGTCCATGTACATAACTGGATAATGCAGTAGGTCCATGTACATAACTGGATAATGCAGTAGGTCCATGTACATAACTGGATAATGCAGTAGGTCCATGTACATAACTGGATAATGCAGTAGGTCCATGTACATAACTGGATAATGCAGTAGGTCCATGTACATAACTGGATAATGCAGTAGGTCCATGTACATAACTGGATAATGCAGTAGGTCCATGTACATAACTGGATAATGCAGTAGGTCCATGTACATAACTGGATAATGCAGTAGGTCCATGTACATAACTGGATAATGCAGTAGGTCCAATTTTAAATTGAAAATATATACCAGGAATATTGCTTTTGTTTGGTTGGTTTTTTTTTATTTATCTTTTCTGTTTGTCTGTGTTTGTTGAATATAATTTGTATTTTTTCTCTCTTTATTATTCCGCTTTATGGAACATTATGTTGTCAGTGTTTTTATTATTTTTCTGATTATAAATCTGTAATACATGTACCGTTATGGATTAAAACAGTCAGAATTAATTCTGCTTTTAAGTTATTGTTGATTTTAAGACAAAAGATTTTATTTGTTATTCCAGTGTTATGCGCTTATTTCATTTTTGTAGATAATTTTGTGGATTTTTAATATGAATCAACCATTTTATTGTATGCAAAGGAGTGAACTACATCTTGTGGTGTGTACAAAATGTCAAAGAGTATCACAAATATAGGCCAGTCACAATCTGATGGCAATGTTTACAATTAGTCCATTTTGTTATAGGGTCAGATAATGTGTTGGAGGATGTGTTATTCTTAAAAGACAACATTGTATTAGTATGTGTGGTTTAGATTCTTATGACAGAGAACAGAATTAACATGTTTACATTGTGAGTTTTTTTAAGACAGATTCTTCCATTTTGTCAACTCTGAACAAACTTTGAACAATTAAGTGTTTGGCTTATATATATATTATGTATAACAAAATCTCCACAATTTGACGTATGTGAACCATCATACAACAAGTATGTGATATTTCATAACAGTTGTGTAAGAGTATCATTTCTAGTTGTTATGAAGTACATCTCTGATTCCAGCTGGTATAATGCCATATGGTTTGCTTGTATGGTGAACACCACATTTAAATAAGCAATTGATTTTTTCCTCACATACCACTTACTGTAGATTACTTTTTTATCTCGAGAGATTTATAAACACGTAATTTGGCGAGGACTCTCAGTCGCGAATTCAAATATCACGCAAATTTTCCCAGAATCGCGAAAAGTTTTAGGTCAAATTTAAAACATGATGGCATTCGACTATGACCGTCGTAAAAGTATGTCATATTAGATGCAATAAAGTAAATTGTAAACTTTGCTGTAACTTGCAAGGTTCCACTTGTAAGGTTCCATTGAAATTTTCATTGAAAGTTAAACAGGCTTAATTAACATTTCCTTTCAACTGTTTACAAAAAAGTCTTGACGGAACTTCACCGTAACTTACAAGGTTCTATTTAATTTTTCCTTTAAACACTGACTGACGAGGCTGAATTAAAAATTCCTTTCAACCATTTACAATGACTATGGAACATTAAGAAACAATCAACAAAACAAAAAGCCTAAAGAAAGGTAGATAACTATATAGCTGCAACAACGTGGACGCGAAGTTAAATATGAACATAGATTGTGAACGCGAATACACGTTTTCGCGAAATGAAGCTCAGATGTAAGTACGTGAAATTTGATACTTGCGATATTAAAGTAATCTACAGTATAGCTTCAAAGTAGTCCTTGCACTGATATGGTCGACATTTCCTCATGTGGGGTGTGATATGAAAAAACAGTTCCACCTATCCAGTGAGATTAATCTGTTACATATGCCGGAAATGACTTTTGGTTAAGGTCATTTTAGTCTAGATGACATTAGCAAAACACTTAATAGTTCAATAATTATATAAAATTATTATTTTTAGGTCGTATATTATTTGAAGTTTCAGATAAAAATATTCAGACAAGATTTTGTTAAGCCACCTACATTATCCTTAAAATTTATAAATAACAGTAAATCTTTTGTTTGCTTTTTTTTTCGTGTTGCATATATATATTATATTATTAAGTTTTAAGTGGAGTATAACAAGTGAGATATGAGGGTGTTCATTCCTGATCAATCTGTTAATTTTACCAGAAACAGATATTTGTGATGTTTTTTATTACTAACTCATTATATTGTATAACTATGTGTGGATTATTTATGTTAAGACTATTCACTCCTGACATTGTTTATGTAAGTGTTTGACCTTGACCTAGACTTTATAATGGTCAAATCAGGCTTTTAACCTTCATCCTGGGGGTTGTTACATCTTGATACTTTTGGTCTGACCTCCATCTCAAACTTGATTGACCTTGGTCTTGGGGGTTTGTATGACCTTGATCATGTTTATCTTGGGTTTTGTTTGACCTTGATCTTAAACTTGATTGACTTTCATCTTGGGGTGTCTGTATGACCTTGATCTTCTCGACCATTGGTTTTGTTTGAACTTGATCTCAAACTTGATTGACCTTGATCTGTCCTTGATCTTGTTGATCATGCATTGCATTTTGTTTGACTTTGATCTCAAACTTGATTGACCTTGATCTTGTTTATCTTGATCTCAAACTTGATTGACCTTGGTCTTGGGGGTTTGTTTGACATTGATCTTGATCTCAAACTTGATTGACCTTGGTCTTGGGGGTTTGTTTGACATTGATCTTGATCTCAAACTTGATTGACCTTGGTCTTGGGGGTTTGTTTAACATTGACCTTGATCTCAAACTTGATTGACCTTGGTCTTGGGGTTTGTTTAACATTGACCTTGATCTCAAACTTGATTGACCTTGGTCTTGGGGGTTTGTTTGACATTGATCTTGATCTCAAACTTGATTGACCTTGGTCTTGGGGTTTGTTTGACATTGATCTTGATCTCAAACTTGATTGACCTTGGTCTTGGGGGTTTGTTTAACATTGACCTTGATCTCAAACTTGATTGACCTTGGTCTTGGGGGTTTGTTTAACATTGACCTTGATCTCAAACTTGATTGACCTTGGTCTTGGGGGTTTGTTTAACATTGACCTTGATCTCAAACTTTATTGACCTTGGTCTTGGGGGTTTGTTTGACATTGATCTTGTTGATCTTGGAGTCAAACTCAATGAATTTGAGAGGAGAAAGAGGATGATATGAGACAAACAGTGATACTATTATATACAATTTGGGAGTGAATATTCTTAAACATTTATTGTTGTATAACTAATATAAGGTGACCACTGATCTTTGTTGAGATCAATTTTACTTCAATGCAAACAATTTTTATATTGTTTTTTTCCTTTTTTTGTCTTGGTATTTTTATGTTCAAATAAACTTTATTTAAAGTTTGCGTTTTTTTATTTTAACTGAATGGATACTTGTAATAAATGTGCCAGTAGTAATGCTTTTTGTGAAGTATGCACAGAGGGCAGGTTGTCTGGTGAAGGATTAATTGCACCTGAAATCAGGATCTGTTACGTGTAATAATATACCAGAAACAGTCATGCTAGTTTACATATGATGGTATACATCTGGTTGCTGACAGATTGTATAAAGTAAATCAACTGTATTGGTATTGTACCACAAAAACAACAAATTATAACATATTGTATAATTATAGATTTATTTATCATTTAACAAGACAACATTTAACATTACTAGTAAATAACATGGCACTTTGTTTCTCAATCATTATATCAGAACATGGTCTGTAAGTCTTATCACAAGGTGTGATGATTCTTGTTTTTGTTATTTAGAATACAATTCAAAATCCTTACATGGGCATACACGAAAACTAGCTTCAATAAACATAAAATATGTTACATTTGCTGAATGATAATGGCAATAATTCCAAATGCTTTACCATAAAATACTGAGATTCAAACTTGACCTGTATATTATCAGTATGTGTTATATGCATTGCCAGGGGATGATTGCAGAAAGGCCACACAAGACCAAGGGTCACTTAATACAGATTTTAACTGAACACAGCAAACAGTAATTGGTCTATCAAATTATGATGCTATAGTAGGAGTAATGGAATTTTACATGCCAGTCAAGATTCTTTCACATATATTGAGACAGTCAGTTCTGAGATAGTTCAGGAAACTGGAGTAAACCATCAACCTTTAGCAAGCAAAATTAATAACTTTCACACTAAGATCTGCCCTAAGTGGGAAACTTTCACACTAAGATCTGCCCTAAGTGGGAATCAAATCTAGGCAATGAGAGGATGGAAAAGAAAGCCAATATCAACTGTATAGACAAACAGAATGTCATTTTAAATAGTTGAAATACATGAAGCCAAAGTATGATGGACGTACAGAAGATGTACTCAGAATAGCCTGACGAAAATAAAACACCAACAACAAAGTCAAATATGTGTAGATATGTGACTTAGATGTTTTTATTTTGTTTTACTTCCTCCATACATAAACAGAACTGTGTTGAGTTTACGGAAAAAACATCTTCTGACATTACATTGTTTATTATATCTGGATTAACAAATGTACACCTTCAGATAAGACTTGCAGACCTGTATCTGTAAACAAACTCAAATGTGATCTCTTGTGTATTTACTGAAAACAACGAAACCTGAAACAATAACTTGTATACAATGTACACTGACAACAAAAAAATATATATAACTGTATCTTCAGATCTGTCATATTTTTGTAACAAAATACAGGATCCTTATAAAATTGTATATTGAGAATAAATGTATCTGATAAAGATCGATTTAATTATTAGATCTATATTTCAAAAACTTAGTAAATCATTTCTTAACTTTAGAATTATTATGGGAATTTTTGAGATTATTGTAAACTTATTGTTGCTAAAAAATATTTGTAATTCTAACATGACCTGCGTTTTCCTTCATATGAAACATGAAGAGAGTCAGCCGTGGTATAACAATATACACATGGATGTTATGTTTGACACAGCTGGGGTATAACAATATACACATGGATATTATGTTTGACACAGCTGTGGTATAACAATATACACATGAATGTTATGTTTGACACAGCTGTGGTATAACAATATACACATGGATGTTACGTTTGATACAGCTGTGGTATAACAATATACACATGGATGTTATGTTTGACACAGCTGTGGTATAACAATATACACATGGATGTTATGTTTGACACAGCTGTGGTATAACAATATACACATGGATGTTATGTTTGACACAGCTGGGGTATAACAATATACACATGAATGTTATGTTTGACACAGCTGTGGTATAACAATATACACATGGATGTTATGTTTGACACAGCCGTGGTATAACAATATACACATGGATGTTATGTTTGACACAGCTGTGGTATAACAATATACACATGGATGTTATGTTTGACACAGCTGGGGTATAACAATATACACATGGATGTTATGTTTGACACAGCTGGGGTATAACAATATACACATGGATGTTATGTTTGACACAGCCGTGGTATAACAATATACACATGGATGTTATGTTTGACACAGCTGGGGTATAACAATATACACATGGATGTTATGTTTGACACAGCCGTGGTATAACAATATACACATGGATGTTATGTTTGATACAGCCGTGGTATAACAATATACACATGGATGTTATGTTTGACACAGCTGGGGTATAACAATATACACATGGATGTTATGTTTGACACAGCTGTGGTATAACAATATACACATGGATGTTATGTTTGACACAGCTGGGGTATAACAATATACACATGGATGTTATGTTTGACACAGCCGTGGTATAACAATATACACATGGATGTTATGTTTGATACAGCCGTGGTATAACAATATACACATGGATGTTATGTTTGACACAGCCGTGGTATAACAATATACACATGGATGTTATGTTTGACACAGCTGTGGTATAACAATATACACATGGATGTTATGTTTGACACAGCTGTGGTATAACAATATACACATGGATGTTATGTTTGACACAGCCGTGGTATAACAATATACACATGGATGTTATGTTTGACACAGCTGTGGTATAACAATATACACATGGATGTTACGTTTGACACAGCTGTGGTATAACAATATACACATGGATGTTATGTTTGACACAGCTATGGTATAACAATATACACATGGATGTTACGTTTGACACAGCTGTGGTATAACAATATACACATGGATGTTATGTTTGACACAGCTGGGGTATAACAATATACACATGGATGTTATGTTTGACACAGCCGTGGTATAACAATATACACATGGATGTTATGTTTGACACAGCTGTGGTATAACAATATACACATGGATGTTATGTTTGACACAGCTGTGGTATAACAATATACACATGGATGTTATGTTTGACACAGCCGTGGTATAACAATATACACATGGATATTATGTTTGACACAGCCATGGTATAACAATATACACATGGATGTTATGTTTGACACAGCCGTGGTATAACAATATACACATGGATGTTATGTTTGACACAGCTGTGGTATAACAATATACACATGGATGTTATGTTTGACACAGCTGGGGTATAACAATATACACATGGATGTTATGTTTGACACAGCTGTGGTATAACAATATACACATGGATGTTATGTTTGACACAGCTATGGTATAACAATATACACATGGATGTTACGTTTGACACAGCTGTGGTATAACAATATACACATGGATGTTATGTTTGACACAGCTGGGGTATAACAATATACACATGGATGTTATGTTTGACACAGCCGTGGTATAACAATATACACATGGATGTTATGTTTGACACAGCTGTGGTATAACAATATACACATGGATGTTATGTTTGACACAGCCGTGGTATAACAATATACACATGGATATTATGTTTGACACAGCCATGGTATAACAATATACACATGGATGTTATGTTTGACACAGCTGTGGTATAACAATATACACATGGATGTTATGTTTAACACAGCCGTGGTATAACAATATACACATGGATGTTATGTTTGACACAGCTGTGGTATAACAATATACACATGAATGTTATGTTTGACACAGCTGGGGTATAACAATATACACATGGATGTTATGTTTGACACAGCTGTGGTATAACAATATACACATGGATGTTATGTTTGACACAGCCAGGGTATAACAGTATACACATGGATGTTATGTTTGACACAGATGTGGTATAACAATATACACATGGATGTTATGTTTGACACAGCTGTGGTATAACAATATACACATGGATGTTATGTTTGACACAGCCGGGGTATAACAATATACACATGGATGTTATGTTTGACACAGCTGGGGTATAACAATATACACATGGATGTTATGTTTGACACAGCTGTGGTATAACAATATACACATGGATGTTATGTTTGACACAGCCGTGGTATAACAATATACACACGGATGTTATGTTTGACACAGCCAGGGTATAACAATATACACATGGATGTTATGTTTGACACAGCTGTGGTATAACAATATACACATGGATGTTATGTTTGACACAGCCGTGGTATAACAATATACACATGGATGTTATGTTTGACACAGCTGTGGTATAACAATATACACATGGATGTTACGTTTGACACAGCCGTGGTATAACAATATACACATGGATGTTATGTTTGATACAGCCGTGGTATAACAATATACACATGGATGTTATGTTTGATACAGCCGTGGTATAACAATATACACATGGATGTTATGTTTGATACAGCCATGGTATAACAATATACACATGGATGTTATGTTTGACACAGCCAGGGTATAACAATATACACATGGATGTTATGTTTGACACAGCTGTGGTATAACAATATACACATGGATGTTATGTTTGACACAGCTGTGGTATAACAATATACACATGGATGTTACGTTTGACACAGCTGTGGTATAACAATATACACATGGATGTTATGTTTGACACAGCCGTGGTATAACAATATACACACGGATGTTATGTTTGACACAGCCAGGGTATAACAATATACACATGGATGTTATGTTTGACACAGCCGTGGTATAACAATATACACATGGATGTTATGTTTGACACAGCCGTGGTATAACAGTATACACATGGATGTTATGTTTGATACAGCCGTGGTATAACAGTATACACATGGATGTTATGTTTGATACAGCCGGGGTATAACAATATACACATGGATGTTATGTTTGATACAGCCGTGGTATAACAATATACACATGGATGTTATGTTTGATACAGCCGGGGTATAACAATATACACATGGATGTTATGTTTGATACAGCCGTGGTATAACAATATACACATGAATGTTATGTTTGACACAGCTGTGGTATAACAATATACACATGGATGTTACGTTTGACACAGCTGTGGTATAACAATATACACATGGATGTTATGTTTGACACAGCTGTGGTATAACAATATACACATGGATGTTATGTTTGACACAGCCGTGGTATAACAATATACACATGGATGTTATGTTTGATACAGCTGTGGTATAACAATATACACATGGATGTTATGTTTGACACAGCTGTGGTATAACAATATACACATGGATGTTATGTTTGACACAGCCGGGGTATAACAATATACACATGGATGTTATGTTTGACACAGCTGTGGTATAACAATATACACATGGATGTTATGTTTGACACAGCTGTGGTATAACAATATACACATGGATGTTATGTTTGACACAGCCAGGGTATAACAATATACACATGGATGTTATGTTTGACACAGCTGTGGTATAACAATATACACATGGATGTTATGTTTGACACAGCTGTGGTATAACAATATACACATGGATGTTACGTTTGACACAGCTGTGGTATAACAATATACACATGGATGTTATGTTTGACACAGCCGTGGTATAACAATATACACACGGATGTTATGTTTGACACAGCCAGGGTATAACAATATACACATGGATGTTATGTTTGACACAGCCGTGGTATAACAATATACACATGGATGTTATGTTTGACACAGCTGTGGTATAACAATATACACATGGATGTTATGTTTGACACAGCTGTGGTATAACAATATACACATGGATGTTATGTTTGACACAGCCGTGGTATAACAATATACACATGGATGTTATGTTTGACACAGCTGTGGTATAACAATATACACATGGATGTTATGTTTGACACAGCTGTGGTATAACAATATACACATGGATGTTATGTTTAACACAGCCGTGGTATAACAATATACACATGGATGTTATGTTTGACACAGCCGTGGTATAACAATATACACATGAATGTTATGTTTGACACAGCTGTGGTATAACAATATACACATGGATGTTATGTTTGACACAGCCGTGGTATAACAGTATACACATGGATGTTATGTTTGATACAGCCGTGGTATAACAGTATACACATGGATGTTATGTTTGATACAGCTGTGGTATAACAATATACACATGGATGTTATGTTTGATACAGCCGTGGTATAACAATATACACATGGATGTTATGTTTGATACAGCCGTGGTATAACAATATACACATGAATGTTATGTTTGACACAGCCGGGGTATAACAATATACACATGGATGTTATGTTTGATACAGCCGGGGTATAACAGTATACACATGGATGTTATGTTTGACACAGCTGTGGTATAACAATATACACATGGATGTTATGTTTGACACAGCTGTGGTATAACAATATACACATGGATGTTATGTTTGATACAGCCGTGGTATAACAATATACACATGGATGTTATGTTTGACACAGCTGTGGTATAACAATATACACATGGATGTTATGTTTGACACAGCTGTGGTATAACAATATACACATGGATGTTACGTTTGATACAGCTGTGGTATAACAATATACACATGGATGTTATTTTTGATACAGCCGTGGTATAACAATATACACATGGATATTATGTTTGACACAGCTGTGGTATAACAATATACACATGAATGTTATGTTTGACACAGCCGGGTATAACAATATACACATGGATGTTATGTTTGATACAGCCGTGGTATAACAATATACACATGGATGTTATGTTTGATACAGCCGTGGTATAACAATATACACATGGATGTTATGTTTGATACAGCCGGGTATAACAGTATACACATGGATGTTATGTTTGACACAGCCGTGTATAACAATATACACATGGATGTTATGTTTGACACAGCCGGGTATAACAATATACACATGAATGTTATGTTTGACACAGCCGGGGTATAACAATATACACATGGATGTTATGTTTGATACAGCCGGGTATAACAATATACACATGAATGTTATGTTTGACACAGCCGGGTATAACAATATACACATGGATGTTATGTTTGATACAGCCGTGGTATAACAATATACACATGGATGTTATGTTTGATACAGCCGGGGTATAACAATATACACATGGATGTTATGTTTGATACAGCCGTGGTATAACAATATACACATGGATGTTATGTTTGATACAGCCGGGGTATAACAGTATACACATGGATGTTATGTTTGACACAGCCGTGGTATAACAATATACACATGAATGTTATGTTTGACACAGCCGGGGTATAACAATATACACATGGATGTTATGTTTGATACAGCCGTGGTATAACAATATACACATGGATGTTATGTTTGACACAGCCGTGGTATAACAATATACACATGGATGTTATGTTTGACACAGCTGTGGTATAACAATATACACATGGATGTTATGTTTGACACAGCCGTGGTATAACAATATACACATGGATGTTATGTTTGACACAGCTGTGGTATAACAATATACACATGGATGTTACGTTTGACACAGCTGTGGTATAACAATATACACATGGATGTTATGTTTGACACAGCTATGGTATAACAATATACACATGGATGTTACGTTTGACACAGCTGTGGTATAACAATATACACATGGATGTTATGTTTGACACAGCTGGGGTATAACAATATACACATGGATGTTATGTTTGACACAGCCGTGGTATAACAATATACACATGGATGTTATGTTTGACACAGCTGTGGTATAACAATATACACATGGATGTTATGTTTGACACAGCTGTGGTATAACAATATACACATGGATGTTATGTTTGACACAGCCGTGGTATAACAATATACACATGGATATTATGTTTGACACAGCCATGGTATAACAATATACACATGGATGTTATGTTTGACACAGCCGTGGTATAACAATATACACATGGATGTTATGTTTGACACAGCTGTGGTATAACAATATACACATGGATGTTATGTTTGACACAGCTGGGGTATAACAATATACACATGGATGTTATGTTTGACACAGCTGTGGTATAACAATATACACATGGATGTTATGTTTGACACAGCTATGGTATAACAATATACACATGGATGTTACGTTTGACACAGCTGTGGTATAACAATATACACATGGATGTTATGTTTGACACAGCTGGGGTATAACAATATACACATGGATGTTATGTTTGACACAGCCGTGGTATAACAATATACACATGGATGTTATGTTTGACACAGCTGTGGTATAACAATATACACATGGATGTTATGTTTGACACAGCTGTGGTATAACAATATACACATGGATGTTATGTTTGACACAGCCGTGGTATAACAATATACACATGGATATTATGTTTGACACAGCCATGGTATAACAATATACACATGGATGTTATGTTTGACACAGCTGTGGTATAACAATATACACATGGATGTTATGTTTAAACAGCCGTGGTATAACAATATACACATGGATGTTATGTTTGACACAGCTGTGGTATAACAATATACACATGAATGTTATGTTTGACACAGCTGGGGTATAACAATATACACATGGATGTTATGTTTGACACAGCTGTGGTATAACAATATACACATGGATGTTATGTTTGACACAGCCAGGGTATAACAGTATACACATGGATGTTATGTTTGACACAGATGTGGTATAACAATATACACATGGATGTTATGTTTGACACAGCTGTGGTATAACAATATACACATGGATGTTATGTTTGACACAGCCGGGTATAACAATATACACATGGATGTTATGTTTGACACAGCTGGGGTATAACAATATACACATGGATGTTATGTTTGACACAGCTGTGGTATAACAATATACACATGGATGTTATGTTTGACACAGCCGTGGTATAACAATATACACACGGATGTTATGTTTGACACAGCCAGGGTATAACAATATACACATGGATGTTATGTTTGACACAGCTGTGGTATAACAATATACACATGGATGTTATGTTTGACACAGCCGTGGTATAACAATATACACATGGATGTTATGTTTGACACAGCTGTGGTATAACAATATACACATGGATGTTACGTTTGACACAGCCGTGGTATAACAATATACACATGGATGTTATGTTTGATACAGCCGTGGTATAACAATATACACATGGATGTTATGTTTGATACAGCCGTGGTATAACAATATACACATGGATGTTATGTTTGATACAGCCATGGTATAACAATATACACATGGATGTTATGTTTGACACAGCCAGGGTATAACAATATACACATGGATGTTATGTTTGACACAGCTGTGGTATAACAATATACACATGGATGTTATGTTTGACACAGCTGTGGTATAACAATATACACATGGATGTTACGTTTGACACAGCTGTGGTATAACAATATACACATGGATGTTATGTTTGACACAGCCGTGGTATAACAATATACACACGGATGTTATGTTTGACACAGCCAGGGTATAACAATATACACATGGATGTTATGTTTGACACAGCCGTGGTATAACAATATACACATGGATGTTATGTTTGACACAGCCGTGGTATAACAGTATACACATGGATGTTATGTTTGATACAGCCGTGGTATAACAGTATACACATGGATGTTATGTTTGATACAGCCGGGGTATAACAATATACACATGGATGTTATGTTTGATACAGCCGTGGTATAACAATATACACATGGATGTTATGTTTGATACAGCCGGGGTATAACAATATACACATGGATGTTATGTTTGATACAGCCGTGGTATAACAATATACACATGAATGTTATGTTTGACACAGCTGTGGTATAACAATATACACATGGATGTTACGTTTGACACAGCTGTGGTATAACAATATACACATGGATGTTATGTTTGACACAGCTGTGGTATAACAATATACACATGGATGTTATGTTTGACACAGCCGTGGTATAACAATATACACATGGATGTTATGTTTGATACAGCTGTGGTATAACAATATACACATGGATGTTATGTTTGACACAGCTGTGGTATAACAATATACACATGGATGTTATGTTTGACACAGCCGGGTATAACAATATACACATGGATGTTATGTTTGACACAGCTGTGGTATAACAATATACACATGGATGTTACGTTTGACACAGCTGTGATATAACAATATACACATGGATGTTATGTTTGACACAGCCAGGGTATAACAATATACACATGGATGTTATGTTGACACAGCTGTGGTATAACAATATACACATGGATGTTATGTTTGACACAGCTGTGGTATAACAATATACACATGGATGTTACGTTTGACACAGCTGTGGTATAACAATATACACATGGATGTTATGTTTGACACAGCCGTGGTATAACAATATACACACGGATGTTATGTTTGACACAGCCAGGGTATAACAATATACACATGGATGTTATGTTTGACACAGCCGTGGTATAACAATATACACATGGATGTTATGTTTGACACAGCTGTGGTATAACAATATACACATGGATGTTATGTTTGACACAGCTGTGGTATAACAATATACACTGGATGTTATGTTTGACACAGCCGTGGTATAACAATATACACATGGATGTTATGTTTGACACAGCTGTGGTATAACAATATACACATGGATGTTATGTTTGACACAGCTGTGGTATAACAATATACACATGGATGTTATGTTTAACACAGCCGTGGTATAACAATATACACATGGATGTTATGTTTGACACAGCCGTGGATAACAATATACACATGAATGTTATGTTTGACACAGCTGTGGTATAACAATATACACATGGATGTTATGTTTGACACAGCCGTGGTATAACAGTATACACATGGATGTTATGTTGATACAGCCGTGGTATAACAGTATACACATGGATGTTATGTTTGATACAGCTGTGGTATAACAATATACACATGGATGTTATGTTTGATACAGCCGTGGTATAACAATATACACATGGATGTTATGTTTGATACAGCCGTGGTATAACAATATACACATGATGTTATGTTTGACACAGCCGGGGTATAACAATATACACATGGATGTATGTTTGATACAGCCGGGGTATAACAGTATACACATGGATGTTATGTTTGACACAGCTGTGGTATAACAATATACACATGGATGTTATGTTTGACACAGCTGTGGTATAACAATATACACATGGATGTTATGTTTGATACAGCCGTGGTATAACAATATACACATGGATGTTATGTTTGACACAGCTGTATAACAATATACACATGGATGTTATGTTTGACACAGCTGTGGTATAACAATATACACATGGATGTTACGTTTGATACAGCTGTGGTATAACAATATACACATGGATGTTATGTTGATACAGCCGTGGTATAACAATATACACATGGATATTATGTTTGACACAGCTGTGGTATAACAATATACACATGAATGTTATGTTTGACACAGCCGGGGTATAACAATATACACATGGATGTTATGTTTGATACAGCCGTGGTATAACAATATACACATGGATGTTATGTTTGATACAGCCGTGGTATAACAATATACACATGGATGTTATGTTTGATACAGCCGGGGTATAACAGTATACACATGGATGTTATGTTTGACACAGCCGTGGTATAACAATATACACATGGATGTTATGTTTGACACAGCCGGGGTATAACAATATACACATGAATGTTATGTTTGACACAGCCGGGGTATAACAATATACACATGGATGTTATGTTTGATACAGCCGGGGTATAACAATATACACATGAATGTTATGTTTGACACAGCCGGGGTATAACAATATACACATGGATGTTATGTTTGATACAGCCGTGGTATAACAATATACACATGGATGTTATGTTTGATACAGCCGGGGTATAACAATATACACATGGATGTTATGTTTGATACAGCCGTGGTATAACAATATACACATGGATGTTATGTTTGATACAGCCGGGGTATAACAGTATACACATGGATGTTATGTTTGACACAGCCGTGGTATAACAATATACACATGAATGTTATGTTTGACACAGCCGGGTATAACAATATACACATGGATGTTATGTTTGATACAGCCGTGGTATAACAATATACACATGGATGTTATGTTTGATACAGCCGTGGTATAACAATATACACATGAATGTTATGTTTGACACAGCCGGGGTATAACAATATACACATGGATGTTATGTTTGACACAGATGTGGTATAACAATACACATGGATGTTATGTTTGATACAGCCGTGGTATAACAATATACACATGGATGTTATGTTTGACACAGCTGGGGTATAACAATATACACATGGATGTTATGTTTGATACAGCCGTGGTATAACAATATACACATGGATGTTATGTTTGATACAGCCGGGGTATAACAATATACACATGGATGTTATGTTTGATACAGCCGGGGTATAACAATATACACATGAATGTTACGTTTGACACAGCCAGGGTATAACAATATACACATGGATGTTATGTTTGACACAGCTGTGGTATAACAATATACACATGGATGTTATGTTTGACACAGCTGTGGTATAACAATATACACATGGATGTTATGTTTGATACAGCCGTGGTATAACATATACACATGGATGTTATGTTTGACACAGCCAGGGTATAACAATATACACATGGATGTTTGTTTGACACAGCTGTGGTATAACAATATACACATGGATGTTATGTTTGACACAGCTGTGGTATAACAATATACACATGGATGTTATGTTTGACACAGCTGTGGTATAACAATATACACATGGATGTTATGTTTGATACAGCTGTGGTATAACAATATACACATGGATGTTACGTTTGACACAGCTGTGGTATAACAATATACACATGAATGTTATGTTTGACACAGCTGTGGTATAACAATATACACATGAATGTTATGTTTGACACAGCCATGGTATAACTATATACACATGGATGTTATGTTTGACACAGCTGTGGTATAACAATATACACATGGATGTTATGTTTGACACAGCTGTGGTATAACAATATACACATGGATGTTATGTTTGACACAGCTGTGGTATAACAATATACACATGGATGTTATGTTTGATACAGCCGGGGTATAACAATATACACATGGATGTTATGTTTGATACAGCCATGGTATAACAATATACACATGGATGTTATGTTTGACACAGCTGTGGTATAACAATATACACATGGATGTTACGTTTGATACAGCCGGGGTATAACAATATACACATGAATGTTACGTTTGACACAGCCAGGGTATAACAATATACACATGGATGTTATGTTTGACACAGCTGGGGTATAACAATATACACATGGATGTTACGTTTGACACAGCTGTGGTATAACAATATACACATGGATGTTATGTTTGACACAGCTGTGGTATAACAATATACACATGGATGTTATGTTTGACACAGCTGTGGTATAACAATATACACATGGATGTTATGTTTGACACAGCTGTGGTATAACAATATACACATGGATGTTATGTTTGACACAGCTGTGGTATAACAATATACACATGGATGTTATGTTTGACACAGCTGTGGTATAACAATATACACATGAATGTTATGTTTGACACAGCTGTGGTATAACAATATACACATGGATGTTATGTTTGACACAGCCGTGGTATAACAATATATACATGGATGTTATGTTTGACACAGCCGTGGTATAACAATATATACATGGATGTTATGTTTGACATACTCCATTACTCATCTTATGACATAATGTTATATTTTGCAAACATAATTTTCATTCATATAATAATTTATTTCAATTAAAGTAATTTCAACAGCCGAATCGTTTCAATGGACCTTTTTGCAAGTAAATAGTAATATGTACTTCCCGAAAAAGCGTTCGCAATGTTTATTTCAATGTCATGTTTGAAATAATCAACATTTACCAATGGTATATTGTCGAATAATACACAGGTCAGAGTTGACATACAGAAAAATATATCACGAGTTGGCTTTGATGATATACCACAGGTAAAAGTTGATTATTTTTTTTAATCATACTTTTGTCAATCAATTACCATGGCAATAGTGACCTACTTTATAATCTTTGTAGTTATTGTAATGTTCACCTACTTATTGTATTGTTAGATAATTGTAGCTTTTGCACTTCATAAAAGTTTAACATTAATAATTAAAATACCCTTTATATGGAATGTTCTGAGAACTAACTTAACATAAAAACATAACATAAAAAATAATTCAATAAATAATTGTAAAGAAACAACAAAATGTTTAGAAAACATAAAATATAACAAACATCAACAACCTAAATCTGCTTTTAGCAATGATAGATACTAACTTCTAACATAATCATTATCTTTGGCCAGTAACTTGTACATAAAATAATAAATACATACAATGATCTAACTTTTTTTGCGTAATCTATAAGAGTTTCTTGCGTAATCTATAAGAGTTTCTTGCGTAAGCTATAATAGTTTCTTGTGTAATCTATAATGGCAGAATTAACATTTTTGTTTCATGATCATACCATTGATTATATAGAGGTGCATCAAATGTAAACCATAATATATAAAACAAACAAAACATTTAAATTAGTATTCATCTACTGTAGAAACCACTGTGGCTGTGACAGTGAAATTCTCTTTATATCCATAGAAAATCAAATAAATTTGAATAAAGATCGATATTTTTTACTTACTTGTACCTAATCGTAACAGGAAATCTGTATGCGCATCCGCGATTAGCCCAAAATATACCTGCATAGGGAAAAACTTTGGTGCTATGGGGATTTAACATGTCGAAAAAACCTGCAAATGGCGGCTTCTGTTGCGCATATGACGTAAAACGTCATCAAGCACATCACTTCCGGTGTAAACATCGTCATTTTCGCATGTGTAAAATCCCCATACCGCCAACATTTTCCTTTTTACAGACATACTTTATGACAGTCGAGGATGGGCATACAGATTTCCTGTTACGACTAGGTACAAGTAAGTGAAGAATATCAAACTTTATTCAAATTTATTTGATTTTCTATGGATATAAAGAGAATTTCACTGTCACAGCCACAGTGGTTTCTACAGTAATACAGAAACAAAACATAAGAATTCCTCGTAAACATAGAAATTCCCCTATAAACATGAGAATCCTTCGTAAACATAGGAATCCTCTATAAACATAGGAATCCACCTATAAACATAGGAATTCACCTATAAACATAGGAATTCCCCTATAAACATAAGAATCCCACTAAACACAGGAATCCACCTATAAACATAGGAATCCACCTATAAACATAGGAATTCCCCTATAAACATAAGAATCCCATTAAACATAGGAATCCACCTATAAACATAGGAATCCACCTATAAACATAGGAATCCACCTATAAACATAGGAATTCCCCTATAAACATAGGAATCCACCTATAAACAGGAATCCACCTATAAACATAGGAATCCATTTATAAACATAGGAATCCATTTATAAACATGGGACTTGCCCTATAAACTATACACATACATATTCATTTCAACTGAACAATAATTGATGAATGGAACTATGTTTAATAACATAATAAGTAAAAGTTTTATAATGTTTATATTTTATGCATGTACCATGTGCACATCCTAATTAACCCATAGGGAAAACAAAAGGAAGATAACTACAAGTTGAACTTTCACGTTCATGTTTAGAGATTCAAACCTGTTAATTGTATCACAAAGTTCTAAAAGTAACTGTTTTTATATTTTGAATAATAACATACAAAACTGTGAAACAAAAATATTTATACTAGAATGTGACATTATTTATTAATGATCAGAATAACTGACTTTATAAATCCACAAAAATAATTTATATAAAGTTATCTGGACTGATATTCTAACCTCTAATACTGGTAATTTTGGAATAAAATTTTCCCAAATACAAATGGTGCTATTAAAGTATATTTACGAAAAACCATAAAAAATCACTGCACTTTATTCAAAATACAAATGTAAATATTGCTGAAAATTGTTTTGTAAAAATAATTAAACATCACATCATGTACATAGACATAAAATTATGTAGTATATAAAATAAACACAAGACAATATTATTATCAGAACAGCTGATCTCATTTTGAGTATTTGAAATATATGCGTAGTTATATGTATTAAATATCTTAAATGTATAACACTTTATAAATACACAACAATCCTATCAAGTGAATATCAATCCAAATCTCCAATCCTGAAATTTTAATGACAACTTCATGAAAATTCTAAACCAGATTTCAGAGTGTTTATGTTAATTTTTTTGACATTTTGTTGCCATGGATCAATATGACATTTTATTGTTTGATCCCAGTTATCCTATGTAATAAAAATCATAATACCATCATGTTATATCACTGTTGTATCCGTGGCAATGGTGTCCTGCGATTGTTGTTACATGTCATGATGTCATTTTTTAGCCGGCATAACTTTGCCTGTTCTGTTTTAGCCAAGAAAATACTTTTCTGATACAACAAATCAAGTTTTTTTATATAATGCAATAAACAGAATCTTTCATTGGTGTTTATGTGATATTGAATTTATTAAACTCGTTGAAGAATAAAATGTTTATGTAACTCGTTCTGGAGACTTTGACAGATTTTACTTTATACATGTACTATCATCACGTATGTTTATAAACAAAATAAACTTATTTGTGAAATGGCAAATTCAAAAATCGACATCTATAAAATATAAATGATAAATTGATAATAATAGACTTATATTCTGCATATGCAAAAAAAGATTTTTCAGATAAAAATTTAGACCACATATATTTGCAGGACTTAACAATTTAGGCCAGTCAAGTCTAAGCTCTGTAACATTTTAGCCAGACCTGTAATTTTTCAGTAATTTTTGACATTTAAATTTTGAGATTCAAGCTGTATGATTCAGCCTTATTTTAAACATTGTATATTAGAACAATTAAAGTGATCAAACATCCCTTACTGACAAGATAATAAATAACATCAAAAATATAATATAGTCGGTCGGGGATATTGTGGCAGAGTGTTTATAAACACAGGCGAGTTTATTGTACACCAATAGGTGTTAATACTTTGTTACTTTATTAATATTGTGTTATCGTATACGTATATTCACGCCTTCACGTGTTCATTTGTCAACTCCATCTTTACATATCCCTATCTTAGGATATCTACATTATATAGACTCTTCCATCATGTCCATGTTTATAAACACTATGTCACAATATCCCTGACAGACTATAGTGGAGTTATAGGGGAAATAATAACAGTAATGACATAAACACAGGTACAAACACGGACTGGTATAAGTATCGTATAACAGGTACACTGGTAACCAGGAGTCACCACATATTGTATATAGGTACACAGGTACAAACACGGACTGTTATAAGTATCGTATAACAGGTACACTGGTAACCAGGAGTCACCACATATTGTATATAGGTACACAAATACAAACACGGACTGGTATAAGTACCGTATAACAGGTACACTGGTAACCAGGAGTCACCACATATTGTATATAGGTACACAGGTACAAACACGGACTGGTATAAGTATCGTATAACAGGTACACTGGTAACCAGGAGTCACCACAGATTGTATATAGGTACACAGGTACAAACACGGACTGGTATAAGTATCGTATAACAGGTACACTGGTAACAAGAAGTCACCACATATTGTAAGATTTGGGTCCCGCAGTCAAGCTTTTACACATACTGCTTAAACATATTTACCACAGGTTTTTTACAGTAAGCGTATTATTATCATATATAAATAACATTGAAAAAAAATATACATATATCATTATCGTATATGAATAAAATAATTAACTATACACAGTATTACCACCAACAATATTTTTGTAGAACAAAGTACATGTAATAACGTTATTGTGTTTTAGTATATACATTTACTCCTCAAAGAAAACTTAAAAGCATCTTCCATTTTTCAAGGCATATTTTCAAATCATAAAAATTCAATATTAGCAGTCATTATTATTTATATTTTCAAAGTGAGGAAAATGGTGTACAGTTAATATACATGTAGGGTATCCTTTCTTTTCCATAACAATATATTGTTTTTCGTAAGTCACGATGCTGGACTGATATTTTGTTATTTCCCTTGATAAGTTGTTATGAAAAAACCTTGAAGTTTTATCAGTGTCCAGGAATATTATTCACTGAACAAAACAAAATCACAACTCTCTTGTATGATATTCCATTTGAATACAAGACCAGAAAGTTGTGGCATGAAAATGGAACCTGCCTTAAAGGCCACCTCTATATAAGGGCCACCTGCTTTTAAAGGCCAGTAATATTACCCCAATTGCTCTTTATACAAGTTATTTGAACCTCTATATAACCATGATAAGGGCCACCTGCCCATAAAGGCCAACATTACTGGTTCCCTTGGGTGGCCTTTATACACAGGTTTAACTGTAAATTGTTCATTTTGAACCATTGCTTGCCTTTTTTTGATTTTTGAATGTAGATAAAAGGATTTTAAAAATTATTCACACAAAATTAAATAATGTACAGTTCAGATTCTATTGTTAAACATATTCATGTACCTCTTAATAAAATGGACAATTTGAAACTCTTTTCAGTGGGTATTGAGATACATATTTTGTTTTACACCATATCAGCAGTATTTCTGTCATGTAAGATGACCAACATTTATAATCAGATTTTCTTTGCCTAATCACTGCAGGCTGTTCTGTTGTTATACAGAAATAATAAACTATTGTTGTATATTCCATCTTATTGATATGTATATCCTTTTGTATGTGACAGGATTATCATGTAAACTTCATCTCTTTCTTTACATTATCAAACCACTTCATTACATCAACTTTATTATGTCTCATCCAATCAACATTGCCTTGTATTTTCTCCAGTACAGATGCCACAGCTCGATGTCCAGGCCCTGCATCATGGTGCTCAAAGAAATATTTAACCTGCAATTACACAAATATTTTTAAGCATTGGGAGTTAAATGTTCAGAATTCAGAACTGAATATATGTTTCATATCCTGTTGCTATTAAAGCTATATATTTCATATTACATGGCTGTGTGAGGTCTGGTGTGACTACACATATTTACACAACTTTTCAAAAATGTGGGTTTTTGGGACAACTAGGAAAATAAATGGGGTCCAGGCCCATAAATGTGGGTACGAAGACTAAATTAATCTAAAAATTATAATTGTGTTATGTATTGAAAAATCATCACTAATTGTGTTATGTATTGAAAAATCATCACAACAGAATATGAATTTGTTATTTTCACTTGCACAGATTAAAAAAACACAAGAAACTAAGCCAGGCTTTTTTCTCACTATGTCTGTCAACCATGTCTTTTTTCTCATTATGTCTGTCAACCATGTCTTTTTTCTCATTATGTCTGTCAACCATGTCTTTTTTCTCATTATGTCTGTCAACCATGTCTTTTACAACAATATAAACTGCCTCTGACAGACATATGTACATGTAGTTTATTGTTTAGTCAATAAGATCAAGAACTTGTATAGATTACAAATGCATTAATCTATCTTGACAGTGAACAGTAATGTAAAACCAATCAAAATGTTGCAGAGTGCTATTTATAGACATCAGTTTATTTATATCATATGAGGGGAATTACCAGAATTAGAATGTTTTTAAAATCAATCATTGTTTTGTTGCAGTATCATAGTTTTCACACATTTTCAAAGTTCATTTAAATTGCTTGGCATGATATTTAGGTCCCATATGAGGCATGTTATAAATTTTTTACATCCAACTCAAATAATTTATTTTGCATAAAAACACAGAATTGTATGTCTCATTAAAGTGAACCCCACACTATGATCTAAGGGAGAGTACTTTTGCTACACACCACTGAAAATGAAATACATGTAAGAAGCAGTCTGGTGAAATTATCAAGACCATAAACTGACAGGAAAAAAACTGAAAATAATTAATTAAATTAAAACTTTCATGCTTACCTCGTCATAATCAAATTGATTTGAAAATCTAGACAGAGTGTTTTTGATAAGATCATTTAAGGTGAAAGACACATCTTTGAACCTGTAAACAGAAAGAAAGAAAAATATCACATAGTACATAAACCCATGTGTACAAAGTAGAGGAGATTGCATTGCTAAATCACTAGAATCCAAATCCATGTGAATATCACTTAAATTTACACACAAATTTCATGTGAATTCATAAATTTTATTTCAAGTAAATGTTATATGATTTTTTTTCACAATGATAACCACTGTGTAACCACACACACACACACACACACACACACACAGATATATATATATATATATTGTATCCCAGTTTCTCTGTACAAATCTCTAAGCTGTTAATTAACCATTAGGATTATACAACATGGCAGTAACCATGGTAACCACTGTGTAACTATACCTACCAGTGTAATATTGTATCCCAGTTTCTCTGTACAAATCTCCAAGCTGTTAATTCACCATTAGGATCATACAACATGGCAGTAACTATGGTAACCACTGTGTAACTATACATACCAGTGTAATATTGTATCCCAGTTTCTCTGTACAAATCTCCAAGCTGTTAATTCACCATTAGGATTATACAACATGGCAGTAACCATGGTAACCACTGTGTAACTCTACTTACCAGTGTAATATTGTATCCCAGTTTCTCTGTACAAATATCAAAGCCGTTAATTCACCATTAGGATTAAACAAATGACAGTAACCATGGTAACCACTGTGTAACTATACATACCAGTGTAATATTGTATCTCAGTTTCTCTGTACAAATCTCCAAGCTGTTAATTCACCATTAGGATTATACAACATGGCAGTAACCATGGTAACCACTGTGTAACTATACCTACCAGTGTAATATTGTATCCCAGTTTCTCTGTACAAATCTCCAAGCTGTTAATTCACCATTAGGATTATACAACATGACAGTAACCATGGTAACCACTGTGTAACTATACATACCAGTGTAATATTGTATCCCAGTTTCTCTGTACAAATCTCCAAGCCGTTAATTCACCATAAGGATTATACAACATGGCAGTAACCATGGTAACCACTGTGTAACTATACATACCAGTGTAATATTGTATCCCAGTTTCTCTGTACAAATCTCCAAGCCGTTAATTCACCATTAGGATTAAATGACACAGCAGAAATCACTGCAGAAAAGTCTTGATGTTTTACCTTTGTACTGTCTAATGAATACAGAAGAAACCTGTAACGATAGATATCATAATTATGACAAAATAAGAAATGTAGCTTGTTTGTACATAATGACAAAATAAGAAATGTAGCTTGTTTGTACATCTATAGATATCATGATGACAAAATAAGAAGTGTAGCTTGTTTGTACATCTATAGATATCATGATGACAAAATAAGAAGTGTAGCTTGTTTGTACATCTATAGATATCATAATGACAAAACAAGAAGTGTAGCTTGTTTGTACATCTATAGATATCATAATGACAAAATAAGAAGTGTAGCTTGTTTGTACATCTATAGATATCATAATGACAAAACAAGAAGTGTAGCTTGTTTGTACATCTATAGATATCATAATGACAAAATAAGAAGTGTAGCTTGTTTGTACATCTATAGATATCATAATGACAAAATAAGAAGTGTAGCTTGTTTGTACATCTATAGATATCATGATGACAAAATAAGAAGTGTAGCTTGTTTGTACATCTATAGATATCATAATGACAAAATAAGAAATGTAGCTTGTTTGTACATCTATAGATATCATAATGACAAAATAAGAAGTGTAGCTTGTACATCTATAGATATCAAAATGACAAAATAAGAAGTGTAGCTTGTACATCTATAGATATCAAAATGACAAAATAAGAAATGTAGCTTGTTTGTACATCTATAGATATCATAATGACAAAACAAGAAGTGTAGCTTGTTTGTACATCTATAGATATCATAATGACAAAATAAGAAATGTAGCTTGTTTGTACATCTATAGATATCATAATAACAAAATAAGAAGTGTAGCTTGTACATCTATAGATATCAAAATGACAAAATAAGAAGTGTAGCTTGTTTGTACATCTATAGATATCATAATGACAAAAAAAGAAATGTAGCTTGTTTGTACATCTATCGATATCATAGTTATGACAAAATAAGAAATGTAGCTTGTTTGTTCATCTATAGATATCAAAATGACAAAATAAGAAATGTAGCTTTTTTGTACATCTATAGATATCATAATGACAAGATAAGAAATGTAGCTTGTTTGTACATCTATAGATATCATAATGACAAAATAAGAAATGTAGCTTGTTTGTACATCTATAGATATCATAGTTATGACAAAATAAGAAATGTAGCTTGTTTGTTCATCTATAGATATCAAAATGACAAAATAAGAAATGTAGCTTTTTTGTACATCTATAGATATCATAATGACAAGATAAGAAATGTAGCTTGTTTGTACATCTATAGATATCATAATGACAAAATAAGAAATGTAGCTTGTTTGTACATCTATAGATATCATAGTTATGACAAAATAAGAAATGTAGCTTGTTTGTACATCTATAGATATCATAGTTATGACAAGATAAGAAATGTAGCTTGTTTGTACATCTATAGATATCATAATTATGACAAAATAAGAAGTGTAGCTTGTTTGTATATCTATAATTTACAGATCATCAATAACAGTTTTTTTTTTATCACATTTTTTTTCTAAATTTGCACGAAACAATGCTTATTTTTGTAATTCCTAGGGCACCTGACCTGCATTAAATCATACGTTTTACAACCCCAAAATGAAAATCAGGGGTATTGTACAGTTGAAAACAAAAAATCAGGGGTATTGTACAGTTGAAAACAATCTGGAATTTTATTTACTATAGTTGGGAGACAATTTTTATTAGAAATACAATGAATTGTTGAAGTGATAAATCAATTTTATTGAAAACAAGAGAATGGGTTGTCAAGTCAGATTTTGGTGTTATAAAAGGGGTTTAACAATAAATTGGCGGAGGCTTATAAAGACAATCATAGAAGAAATGGGACTTCAAAATACTAAGACAATTAGTATAATGAGGTTTTACTGTAAATATGTCATGTATGATACATGTAAAAATAATGTCTACCGATTTAACAGTGTTGTGTCCGTGGTTTTTCCCAGAGTTCTCAGTAAACGTTTCTTCTCGGTGGGTACAATTTCACCAATGAACTTGTTATATATATATTTCCATTCTTCCACACCTCCATACTTTACACCAGCAGTAAATACCACATCTTTAAAATTAGCAGGTACTTGTGGTCTGAAATTTGAGAAAAATAACAATTGTATACTTAAAATAACAATATAAAATAACAATATATAGCTAAAGTTTTATGGTAATAATTCACATAGCATTATACTGGCATGGCTTTCACATGTATTGGATCTATTCCATGGAATTATAAAACATGTTATTATTTAATGCCATTTTGGGATAAAACTTATATGAAAATATAATAACCAATTGAACTCAGATCAAAGGTGTAAAGATTACAAGGTTTGCAGTTGACTGAATTTACTTAAGTTGGGCAGGTGTTTGTTTTAGAAGTTTCATTAGCCTTGCATATTTCCTATTTCTTTCAGTTTGGGAGCAATGGCATTCGTAGGACTAATTAATGCCAAACGACCACATCACTGCGTTTGAATATTAATATCGGAAATACACATTCCCATAGAACTATAACCTGGAAAACAAAATAAATACCCCCAATGTTCCCAGGTGGTTTACTTCATTTTTCAGCTTCACAAAGTCTATCTGAAGTTTCCTTGTGTAAATCAAAAATTTTCACCACTGATTGTGATAGTTTCTTTAATGCATGTTGCAATTTTTTTTAGGATCATTGGACATGCCTTTGCTTCCGTCCAGTGGATGTGCACTGAATTCAAGATTAAATTGGTGACTTAATACACAGCTATGTCATGCAGTATACGTATTACGCAGTAAACATTCGTGCGACTCTTGCATGTGGCTCTTGGTCGAAATGCTAGGAAATATAATGCCAGAATTGAACGCAAATTAACCCTCAAAAATAAATTCAGAATTTAAAAAAATTAATTTTTTAATGAAAATATAACAATTGCTATCGAGCACTATTCAGTTTGTCATGCAAAGGTTTGGCATTCATACTGACTATGAATGCCATTTCAAAACAGTGCAATTGTTAAATACATACGTTTTACTGTCATTCTGCCAAACATTGAACAGTTGTCTAGCTTTACCTATTGTCCCTTCATCTTCCATCTCTAAAGCCTGCTCTAACATTAATGAACGCAGTTTCCTGTAAACACACAAATATTATAATGTTTAAAACATGCTTTTATTACCTTTTACAAACTTTTATGACATTGAATATGTATTGCCAGAAGAAAAAATAGAAATAACAGCATCTATTGACTTTTATCTTTTTCTTGTTAATCATGTTTGCTTGCTCCCTCACTCACTTCTTACTCAACAAATTATCATCTCATCTTTCCATCCAAGCACACTCACTTACTTAAGCTTATCACCTCATATTTACATCTGAGCTCACTGGCTCCCTTACACCCTCCCTCCAAGTTCAGTACAGTACAGACTGATCTCCTCCTTTACTCACTGCCTCCCTCCCTCACTATAATTATTATAGTGTGAGATGATCCCCTTTATTTTTCCATCCAAGCTCACTTACTCATATTATACTCATCTCATCTTTATTCACTTTCACTTCTTCCCTCCCTAACTCTCCCTCCCTCCCTCCCTCATTATAACTACATACAGTGTAAGCTGGTCCCCTTCATTTTTCCATCCAAGTTTATTTAACATTGGCTTTATCAAGTACAGAACATATTGCTGAAAATAATAAAAATGAATTAAAATAAAGTTTTTTTTTTGGTTTCTACAGATTATATACTTTTTAAGTTACAAACCAAGAAAATTTGGTCAAAATCCTAGAGTGGAAAAGCTTGTCAGTAAGCTTGCAAAAGTTTGGTGGGTTTTATGGGTACTCTGGTTTCCTCCACCATCCCAGAACTAACCACCTTGATATAAGTGAAAGAATCTTGACTGGGGTGTAAAACGCCATTACTCCACTCTACTGCATATAAAAATCAACAATATTAATTAACTAATATATGTAAAACATATCATAGTTCTGAATTACCTTATATATTATGTCAAACATATCGTAGTTCTGAATTACCTTATATATTATGTCAAACGTATCATAGTTCTGAATTACCTTATATATTATGTCAAACGTATCATAGTTCTGAATTACCTTATATATTATGTCAAACATATCATAGTTCTGAATTACCTTATATATATCAAACGTATCATAGTTCTGAATTACCTTATACATGTCAAACGTATCATAGTTCTGAATTACCTTATATATATCAAACGTATCATAGTTCTGAATTACCTTATATATATCAAATGTACCATAGTTCTGAATTACCTTATATATTATGTCAAACATATCATAGTTCTGAATTACCTTATATATGTCAAACGTATCGTAGTTCTGAATTACCTTATATATATCAAACATATCGTAGTTCTGAATTACCTTATACATGTCAAACGTATCATAGTTCTGAATTACCTTATATATATTAAAGGTATTGTAGTTCTGAATTACCTTATACATGTCAAACATATCGTAGTTTTGAATTACCTTATATATGTAAAACGTATCATAGTTCTGAATTACCTTATATATGTCAAACGTATCATAGTTCTGAATTACCTTATATATGTCAAACGTATCATAGTTCTGAATTCTTGTTTTTATATAACCAAGGTTAGACAATGCAGACTGCCAAGGGAGATAATCCTCTTCTTTAGACAGATATTTTGTCATTTCAAGAGCGATGGTAATATTCAAATGACCCGCCCTGAAAATAAAAAAACTTTGACAAATCACTGAAAAGTAATTTACAGAAGTGACAGACAAGAGACAAATCACTGAAAAGTAATTTACAGAAGTGACAGACAAGAGACAAATCACTGAAAAGTAATTTACAGATGTGACAGACAAGAGACAAATCACTGAAAAGTAATTTACAGAAGTGACAGACAAGAGACAAATCACTGAAAAGTAATTTACAGATGTGACAGACAAGAGACAAATCACTGAAAAGTAATTTACAGATGTGACAGACAAGAGACAAATCACTGAAAAGTAATTTACAGATGTGACAGACAAGAGACAAATCACTGAAAAGTAATTTACAGATGTGACAGACAAGAGACAAATCACTGAAAAGTAATTTACAGATGTGACAGACAAGAGACAAATCACTGAAAAGTAATTTACAGATGTGACAGACAAGAGACAAATCACTGAAAAGTAATTTACAGATGTGACAGACAAGGGACAAATCACTGAAAAGTAATTTACAGAAGTGACAGACAAGAGACAAATCACTGAAAAGTAATTTACAGATGTGACAGACAAGAGACAAATCACTGAAAAGTAATTTACAGATGTGACAGACAAGAGACAAATCACTGAAAAGTAATTTACAGATGTGACAGACAAGAGACAAATCACTGAAAAGTAATTTACAGATGTGACAGACAAGAGACAAATCAGACAAGAAGATAGTCTTTTATCATGTTTATGATGGGTCTAGTTTATCATGTTTATGATGGGTCTAGTTTATCATGTTTATGATGGGTCTAGTTTATCATGTTTATGATGGGTCTAGTTTATCATGTTTATGATGGGTCTAGTTTATCATGTTTATGACTTTATCCAAAGTTAAGAACTTTAATCTTAAACTTGGAATGATATACTTATGTCCTTCATCAAAACTCTGTGACAGCACTACTGGCTAAGCCTTCAATATCTGGGGCTGGACCATTCATTGACAGACAACTCACTGATTTTACTGACAAGACATATCTGACAGATATATCTCACAGGATAGGTGGTAGGTTATTTTTTCATCTTTAGTTTACATGGCCAAACTGATACCATTTTGAAACAGGATTTAGGATTGTCAGAACCGTCCTCGGACGAAGAAATATATGTGCCACCAGTGTAACAGTACACACCTTATGAATCATACAGTACCAGAATTAATCAGCCACCAGTGAAACAGTACACACCTTATAAATCATACAGTACCAGAATTAATCAGCCACCAGTGAAACAGTACACACCTTATAAATCATACAGTACCAGAATTAATCAGCCACCAGTGAAACAGTACACACCTTATAAATCATACAGTACCAGAATTAATCAGCCACCAGTGAAACAGTACACACCTTATAAATCATACAGTACCAGAATTAATCAGCCATCAGTGAAACAGTACACACCTTATAAATCATACAGTACCAGAATTAATCAGCCACCAGTGAAACAGTACACACCTTATAAATCATACAGTACCAGAATTAATCAGCCACCAGTGAAACAGTACACACCTTATAAATCATACAGAACCAGAATTAATCAGCCACCAGTGAAACAGTACACACCTTATAAATCATACAGTACCAGAATTAATCAGCCACCAGTGAAACAGTACACACCTTATAAATCATACAGTACCAGAATTAATCAGCCACCAGTGAAACAGTACACACCTTATAAATCATACAGAACCAGAATTAATCAGCCACCAGTGAAACAGTACACACCTTATAAATCATACAGTACCAGAATTAATCAGCCACCAGTGAAACAGTACACACCTTATAAATCATACAGTACCAGAATTAATCAGCCACCAGTGACACAGTACACACCTTATAAATCATACAGTACCAGAATTAATCAGCCACCAGTGACACAGTACACACCTTATAAATCATACAGTACCAGGATTAATCAGCCACCAGTGAAACAGTACACACCTTATAAATCATACAGTACCAGAATTAATCAGCCACCAGTGAAACAGTACATAGCTTATGAATCATACAGTACCAGAATTAATCAATTTGAAAATAACATTATTAATACTTTAGAGGAAACATATTATCAGGATGAATTACCTGTCTGCTTACAAAATCCTAATATTTTTATTTACAGTGTCTATAATATTTTGAACTAGATTTGAAACGCTAATAATAATAATACAAAAGAATGTATTGTATAATTTTAATGATCAACCGTCACATGAAATAATTGTCAACCGACACATAGAACAATAGAAGTCACATGACATTAAGTCAACAGACTTTTGTACTTTAGCTCTCTGAATTTTATTTGTAACTATCCTGATGACACCGGGACTTCACCAATGAAACTAGTCGATCAAAATAAAACCTCCACTTGCAGTCTGTTGATTGTTGAGTTCTTTCATAGTATTTATAATTTTAGAATAATAGTGACATATTAGAGTTATAAAAATCCAAATTCCATCAATAACTACAAAACACTGATTAATAAAAGGAAATTTTAAATTTCGTCCATTCTACCTAACATCACTGAACACAGTCAGAAATTTAGGCTATCACAAATTATACAATTTCATCTTCTCTGAAACAAACATCTGTGTAAATGACCCATTATCTATGTGATGTAGTGACGAGGTAAGAGTTTACTATCAGATAGGTTAGCATAGTTCAAGAACAGCTTGATAGTCTGACGTAACTAGGGTGGTCTAAATTGATTTAATAAACTGATAAATTGAAAATTTCTGCATTATCAAACTTTAAAAAATGACGTAAATTAAAATTTTTTAACTCGAACCAATCCTGGATCTACCCTTTATTGTACTCCTTACACTCCAAAATAAATAGTCAAAAACAAACATACTAATCCATGTCCGAATCACAATCCAGAAGCAAAGTAAAAACTTTGGAACTGACAAGTTAGGTTGAACACATGAACTTCCACCAGGGAAGTGAGGCCAGGTGCTCCAGAATGGTAAGCACCTCCTGTTTAGCTAGCTACACCCGCCACGTGTGTCACAAATTCTTCCATAACCATTATGTCATATGAAAGGCACCACCATTTTGTTAATATTTTTACCACTGTAACCAAAAAAACATTTTTTGGTGCATTAATAAAGGAGATATAATGCATGAATTGGATTGAAACTAAAATTTTTACCAGCAATTTGCCTAATGTGAGTAAATGACTTATTGATTTGTACCAGTCGCATTGACAAACTGTAAGATACATGTATTTGCGTTTTTCCTTTCTCTGAAGTAGGATATTCATCTGATAGCAAAATCTTTGCTTTGCAGTTAGGAAATCCCTTGCCTACAAGTGGAATCTATATGCGAGAAAAATAATAGCAAATTTCAATCTCGTGGAGCCTCGTTTGAGATGAAAATGTCCGACTACTCGATGGGAAATTCCTTATCTCAGTTTGAAACTCGTAGTAGATTCTCTTTATATCTTAACTACATCCATTTTGATAACAAAATTTTTCAATTTTAAGTAAATATATTTTACCTGGCTAACTGAAACACATCATCAATCAACCCTGATCTATCTCCACTTGAGAATACCTACAATGTTAAAGTAAATATTCCATGTCAAATACAAATTATTATTATTTCGTTTTCAGTTTTCACTTTGAAGTATACAGTCCAACCTGCCTTAAAGGTCACCTCTATATAAGGGCCACCTGCCTATAAAGGCCAGTAGAATTGTATCCCAATTGTTCTTTATTCATATTATTTGAACCTGTATATAAAGGTCACCTGCTTCATAAAGCCATTTATACTGGTTCCCTTGGGTGGCCTTTATAGACAGGTCTGACTGTATATACATGTATTTGTGGCAGATCTGGCTTGATAGATTAGTGGTTCAATTATACCCACTGGTATACGGAAGGTCCCAAGTTAAGGGTCCATGTTTGGCAACTGCATTCTTTCCCTTTCCTGTTGTAATTGGGGAGCCCTGTGAAGTAGCCTATCAACAGGTAACCAATAATAGTTGTCGGCTTCTTTATATTTTTTGTTAAGATTTTAATTAAGTTTAAAAGACATTCATCTAATCAATCAAATCTACCAAGGAGCCTTGGTGGCCAAATGATTCAAAATCACCGATTTAAAGAACACAAAATGAAAATCTATCAATAGACCATCAATGGCAACTATAGAAGGTCATTACCAGAGTTATAAAACCATTATCCAATATACAACATAAATAAGACTTACTTTATGGTCAGTGTTGAGTTGTTTAATGATGTCGTGCCACATACTTTCTTCATAATTAACACGATAATATCCAAACATTCCATAATTACCCTTTATCCACTTAACAGAGGCTGGTACAGTAAAGCTGGCTACAACAGAACAACAATCAGAGAAACATGAACAGTTAGTACACACATGAACAGTTAGTACACACATGAACAGTTAGTACACACATGAACAGTTAGTACACACATGAACAATTAGTACACACATGAACAATAAGTACACACATGAACAGTTAGTACACACATGAACAATTAGTACACACATGAACAGTTAGTACACACATGAACAATTAGTACACACATGAACAATAAGTACACACATGAACAGTTAGTACACACATGAACAATTAGTACACACATGAACAGTTAGTACACACATGAACAATTAGTACACACATGAACAGTTAGTACACACATGAACAATTAGTACACACATGAACAGTTAGTACACACATGAACAATTAGTACACACATGAACAGTTAGTACACACATGAACAGTTAGTACACACATGAACAATAAGTACACACATGAACAGTTAGTACACACATGAACAATTAGTACACACATGAACAGTTAGTACACACATGAACAATTAGTACACACATGAACAGTTAGTACACACATGAACAATTAGTACACACATGAACAGTTAGTACACACATGAACAATTAGTACACACATGAACAGTTAGTACACACATGAACAGTTAGTACACACATGAACAGTTAGTACACACATGAACAATAAGTACACACATGAACAGTTAGTACACACATGAACAGTTAGTACACACATGAACAATTAGTACACACATGAACAATAAGTACACACATGAACAGTTAGTACTCACATGAACAGTTAGTACACACATGAACAATTAGTACACACATGAACAATAAGTACACACATGAACAGTTAGTACACACATGAACAATTAGTACACACATGAACAGTTAGTACACACATGAACAGTTAGTACACACATGAACAATTAGTACACACATGAACAATAAGTACACACATGAACAGTTAGTACACACATGAACAATTAGTACACACATGAACAGTTAGTACACACATGAACAGTTAGTACACACATGAACAATTAGTACACACATGAACAGTTAGTACACACATGAACAGTTAGTACTCACATGAACAGTTAGTACACACATGAACAGTTAGTACACACATGAACAGTTAGTACACACATGAACAATTAGTACACACATGAACAGTTAGTACACACATGAACAGTTAGTACACACATGAACAGTTAGTACACACATGAAGTAATAGACACAGTATGTGACCAATTGGTGAAATATTTATCTACAAATCTTAGAAGATTTATACCAATTTTAGTAATGAAGTCTTTAAAAATTCACAAGAGCTCACTTGTAACATGGTTTAGTTTGTAACAACTTTGTTTCAAGCACTTTGAATTTGTCAGATCTTTATTTATATTTAGTGTGAAAGAATTGACTCTGGATGTCATATTGTCATGGATGCCATACATTTGTTTTCCTTTGCAATAGCAATGATACTATATGCTGTTGATACAAATGAATATTTTTTTGTTAATGAAAAATTTAATAATTTGGACATTTTGCACACCACAATATAAATTTATATAAATTTGCATAGCTTTTTATGTTATATGTGTAAAATGTCTAATTATTTCATTTTTCCATAACAAAAAAAAATATTAATTTCTTTTGATTTGTATATAAGAACTTTGATATTTGTTACATCAGCCAGCTTGTGTAACATAATTAATTTTTCTTGCTTGCCTCTTCATTTATTGTAGCTGTGTATTTTAAAACGTCATCATCATGATCAATTATAGGTAAATTTTAGTGGGTACATTTGCATGAGGTTTTGTTCAGCTGTTTAGTTTGTATGATCGATCATTATGACCTAATAAAGTAATAGCTAAAAACGCAGACAGTCATTTCACTTCTAGCTACACAAATTTGAGTCACGAAATATGTGTTGGTTTCTATGGTTTTCTTCAACAGCTAACTTATCACAAAACCCCTTTATAATGAATCAATGGCGGTAAGGTTTTACTGTATGTCCCTTTACTCATGTAACTTAATTAAGTACAGTCAGGGACGTTATTGGTAAAAACAGAAATATACTACCGATATCTACAATAACAAAAAACATGATAATATGACTTAGACAAAATCGGTGGCAGTTGTAATTGTGCCACTTCATCTATAGCTGGTAACATCTCCATATAATTAAACAATTGTTGACCGGTACGTAAGAGTCCATTTAATAAATGCAAATGTTTGAGGCATTAAAAACGTCAGACAAAAAAGATGACTTCTCCCTTCACCATTTTTCTGAACACAGTTGTCCACATAGTTTGTGGATATACTTACCTGAGGTTCTGTTCATCCACTGTAACTGTTTAGATTTTAAATCTTTATCTGTGACATATGAGAATGGGACATACCAAGTGTATCTGTGAATATACAAATAATAGTGAGAACAATATTATATAAGTATAACTTCAAACAGTCATTATGTACTACATAAGGAATATATGAAACACAAATCTTTGACCTAGTAACTAATCCAGTAATTTTGTTACACTTTTTTTAAAAACTGCATTTTACCTTAAAGATTGGGAAAATTGAACTTTTGAAATATATCAAACTGCAGCAGCATTGTGATATACTTGCAATAGCAATTTTTCTCGATATAAAGATGTCATACTATGACAATATCTGAAATTTATTTTGTGGTTAAGGTTAACTGCTAGTGTAACACTTGTTTGTTTTTTCTATTTTAATGGTGAAATTGAGAAATTTCAGTCATTTTTGCAAGTGGAAACTACCTGTTTATGGACAGAAAATTTAGCCAAACAAAATTACTGTAATAAAAAACACGAACAGAATACTTACTAAGATATATATATTTACAACAAACAAGTGATATCTCATTTGTTTGGTTAATGCCTGTTTAAATGTATCCTCTTCCCAACAAACATAATTGTGACCCGCCACAAGATTTTGGGTTCAAATGAGGTATTTCGTCATAGTAAGAAAAATGACAATAAAGTTTGACGTCAGAACATTTTGCAAACATCTGTTTTTCTTTTCAATTAACTGCACGAACAATTACACTTAAGTTATAAACAACACAGCGTCTTTTGTCTTGTCTATGATTTGACAAATTTAATAAAGTGACAAATAAATAAATAAATAAATAAATAAATAAATAAATAAAATAAAATAAATATATTGTAAATAAAAGCACACAATGCATCCGGTTCGGATCATCTGTCCTTCATCAATTCTGTTGCCATGGTAACCATTTCGATAAAAATGTTTTAAATTACCGTATATGAAAAATATCAAAAGATAGAATCTAACTACTGAAAAATATTTTAATAGTATTAATAAGCAGGGGCGTAGCCAGGCGTACGTTTGTATGCAAAAATGTCCACATCGTTTTCCCCAAAAAAAAAAAAAAAAAACGAGAGAGAGAGAGAGAGAGAATATAATATATTTCTTATACCAAACCGTTGGTCTTCACCGGAAATGTTATATACAAATTCGGTTTATACCTGACTTCGATAGCCTCTGAGGTGCGGTTCTGGTGTTGTCTTGACTTTGCCGCATGCATGGCAAAACAATTGAAGCTATCTGATTTGTTCTCGGCTTCAAAAGCCGATAACTCGAGCGCAGTTAGTCCAGCAGCTCAACAGCAGAATCCAGATACACAAGATACGAATGCCTGTTAACAATTACATTAAAGAACTTCTACTAGCCATTCGTCACGTTTCATTATGTATTAATGCAATATATTTACAAATGTATTTCCTCTCCTCCGTTTTAACCTCACCACTTGACTTTCTCAATTATTGAGTGTGTTGTTTTTGTAGTGCTTATGCCATACAACATCAGATCTCCTTGTACTTCGTCTTCAGGTTTAAGAATGAACCAGTCCTCAAAAGAACGACAAAAACTACCACAGCATAGCATAAAATTATAAGAAAAATTCTGATAAATAGGGCCCTAGAGGGCCGAAAATTCGCATCAGGGCAGCCCCCAAACCCCCTGCCCTCTTTAGGCGTCCACATCATAAACACCCCAGCTACGCCCCTGATAAGTATGTATAAACTCAATGTAAATAAAGCATGTTCCACATTACTTGAAAAAAAACCAACAATAATTATTCATGGTCAAAATGATGCTAGAATGGGTGGTTGCTATGGTTTCTTTAAACACTATTTTCTCCTAAAATATGAGATATTTGAAAAAAAAATTCGGACAATATACAGAAGTTGATAAGGTGTTAGAATATGCCATTATCTCAATTTGACCCATATACCTCATTTGGACCAAAATCTGGTGGCGGGTCACATATTTTTACAATTATCTTTATTAATATATAACTTTCTTAATATTATTCCCCTAGGGGAAAATCCATTTAGCATAACGTCAGCTCTTTGTCAATATTTCAGCCTTTATCAAGACACTTGAAAATTTAGAAATCTACTACATTGTTCCTTTCACTTTCCCCACCATTTCAGAATAAATAATGTTTAATGTTTATTTTATTAATAAAACCCAAAAGTAAGTTATATAGTTACTTGAATGGTGATGTAAATTCTCCAGTATCTGTTGAGTTTGGATACAACAGATATCGTTCCTGAGTGAGCGTGATTGTATTACCAGATCGTTTTACATTAATTACTGGGTATCCCATCTGTTTAGTCCACGTGTCCATTATCATGGAGACATCTACGCTGCTTCCCTTAGTCTGAAAAGATATAAAGAGAACTCTAAGACAAGTCATATCTCGCCCATGGACAGAGTTTTCTGTGCTGTTCCTGTTGATTTTATTGATACAGGATTTCTCTATTCCACCCTAGGGTAGGATTACTTTTCCCAATCCTGATGTCACAATGGCTAAATATATTCACAAACTTTTGAATATTTTCAAGGATTTTTCTGAACAAATCCCAGTGGTTGTACTTTTTAAGGATAAATTGATTTTTTTCCAGACAAGGATTATCAAGGTTTGTATGAACATTGACATATTATACCAGTGTTAATTTTACAGCACTAGACAACAGTTTCAGAATCCAATTCCTCATCAGTTGTGCTTGGACCAAAATTTTGCAACCTACATTTTTGACTTTCAAGAGCATGCATTTGGTTTATTTTGATGTTTAATAAGAATGGTAAACTTTATCTGCATTTTTTCTAATTTGAATTTTACATTGTGTACAATTATTTATCTTATTGGAATTTTAGGTTATGTACAATTATTTATTTTATTGGAATTTTACATTGTGTACAATTTATTTTATTGGAATTTTACATTATATATGGGCTCTAAACATACCTGTGACAATGAATTCCAGAGATCTTTGGTCACTGCGTTGCCATACTTGTATTTATTTAAGTATGCTGTAATACCACTGTTGAATCGTTCAATTCCCATAACATCACGTAACATACGAATTATTGAGGATCCCTGTGTAAAATAAAATCACATGATCATCCATACAAAACATTCTGATGTAAAACAGTGTGTCACATGATAAAAGGACCCTGTGTAAAATAAGTCACTTGATAAAAAGATCCTGTGTAAAATAAGTCACATGATCATCCATACAAAACATTCCAATGTAAAACAGTGTGTCACATGATTTGTAACATAAGTCACATGATCAAAGGACCCTGAGTAACATAAGTCACACAATCAAAGGATCATACGTAAAGTTTTCCATTTTACAATAAATAAGCCAATAACCATTGACCTTTTATCATATCATTTACACATCTTTAATGCCTTGACCTTTTTCATATGAACTTGGTTCAAGGTCATGACACACCAGTGACTATTTGAGATAATCTGTATTGAGCTGTTAGGTGGTTGTATAAATATGTGAAAACAAAACATAAATCAATGACTATAAGAATCTCAGCATGTCCAGGAGACACACCACAAACAGGAAAAGATGGTAAAAATATTCACAGAATATGTAATAAATCTATGTTACCATGGTTACACAGACATACCTTGCTGTATGATATAGAGTCAAACAGATCATTGATTTCATCAGGATTTTTAACTTGGACATCGATCGGATGGGAGCTTTTAAGGCTATCAAAGAACATGGCTCTCTGTAAATCATCTTTGATAAACTGATCATTCTGAAATAATCAAAAATTAAAATGTTAATGATTACAATACATAAATAAACCTGACCTAAGTTATCTAATTCCAATACCTTTTAAATAAGCCCAAGGTTTGTAAAGGTGTCTTTATATTTTTCCCAGCGAGATCACACTAGGCTACCAGTATTCCAATATGACCATGACGCACACTCAGGGCAACTTATAGTAACAGCAGTGGATCTTAACCTTTTTTGAGATTAAGAATAAGTTTGTGCAAATTTTGATTGTAAGTTTTACAAAATCAGTAATAAAGATTTATTCCTATATTTGACTTGACGGAACATGACATGATGTATATTACTTGGGTTAGAATATTTTATCCTACTGTTTCTTCCCCACTTTTCTAGCTATAGGTGACTTGAAGATCTTGATCATCATCACTTTCATGAACATGACACCATGGAACTATTTTTAAACAATGTACAATACTGGATCCCCATCTTGCATTCTTGGACAGTATTTACACATTACACTCAATTAGAGGACGTTAATATTTCACTATATACACAGACTAGAAAATGCTTTCAACTCCAGAAACTACTGGATTTTTTTGCAGTTGTAACTGGCAATCGTACAGTCAAAATTTAAACTTCAAAACCATACAACTTACACCAAAATCGTAAGGATAGGCAAGTATGAAGAACAAATACTGTAAACCGTGTATTTTTAGCGGCAGTTTTATTTTAGCGCAATTGGCGATAAGAGTGACGGCGCTAAAATAAAACTGTCGCTAAAATTTCAAACTAAATATGTACTGTACAGCGCTTAGAACGGGTATGAACGTACGTTGAACTTTTCAAATAATAGGATGTCACAGGTGTAGCTTCCGTCAATATTCTCACGTATAATAAGTAATTAGGGATTAATGACCAAGTAAACAGGCCACCGACAAGCGGATTAACGGATAAAATAGGGGATGTTAATTATTGTCATTGTGATGCTTACATTGTGACAAGTCTTATTGTCAGGTAATTAAGTTTAATTGACCAGTTCACCTAACAGTAATTGACTTCACTGATTAAAATCTTAATAATGAATATAAACAATTAGACCCATTGCTCGGGAATTGTTTTTTTTTCTGTGATGTCGGCAACATCCTATAAGTCCTCATTGTTGACCTCTAATGATCTAAGCGGCTTTTATTGGTCCCTCGTTTGGTGACAGCAGTTGTCATCTATCTCTCGGCAGCTTTTCGACAGCTACCTTTCCATACCTTTACCTCTAATGATCTAAGCAGCTTTTATCGGGGTTACATCGACAATGTGTCGAAACATTTGTATTTGAAATACAAACAGTTGGTATTTAAATGAAAAATAGGTAATTGTCGATTTAAATATGTTTTCAGTAAAATGTGTAATCGACGAGAGCGCAAAATTATGATGCAAGCGCCCTGCAGACAACTGTCTGTCTTGTGACTTACCGAGATTTTCTCTCAGTTAAAGTCAAACAAATTAAAACACCATTTATTACATAGTTATTTTTATTTTTTTCTTGTAACTTGCCGAATACTGGCACCCCCTTCTTAATTTTTTTGGCTAAAAGTTGCGGTAATATAAAGACGTATTATATGTTTCAGTCTGGAATTGATTACGCTAAAATTAAACTGCGCTAATATGTTTACCATTCATCAATCGCTAAAATAAGTATGCGCCAATATAAAGCGGTTTACAGTAATTACCATTTGCCATTTTTTACCGTTCTTCTCTGCAACTTGTTCAGTACCCAGATATTCCATAAAGCTAGCAAAACCTTCATTCAGCCATAGATCATTCCACCATTTCAAAGTCACCAAATCTCCAAACCACTAAAATTGAAGAAATCAAAAATATTAATGGAAAAAACCAATACTTATCAATATCCAATGAAACCATGACAAACACATTGTAAAATCACAAATGTGTGGTGTGTGTGTGTGTGTGTGTGTGTGTGTGTGTGTGATTATAACTTCACAAAATTTGATGACAAAACTGTTTCTAGTGGTATAGTTATGGTAATATTGAGAGTGTCAATCAGGGCCAACTGCTCAAAGCTGGATTCAGTTAAATTCATTAATTACTGTTAATTACTGTAGTCCAACTTTGTTTCTTGTACACATGAAACTAAGGAATATTGTCCTTTTGACTTGATAATAATACAGTTCATTAGGGAAATGTTTAAGTTTAATGTTAATTTTACACAAAGTTTACATAAAAGTTAAAAAAGTCTGGCTTATTTGTTGACAAATTTTCATGAAATCCATAAACTACACCACAAGAATTTTTAAATATAAAGTCAACTTCTGCATTCAAGCTTTGCTTTCCTAGAAAAACAATTATTTCAGATTTTTGCATCAAAGGGGCATAACTCCTACATGGAAACTAAACCTGTCCATTGTGTTTACCTGATGAGCTAGTTCATGAGCCACCACTGTGGCTACCCACTGTTGGTCTGATGACGAGGAACCGAGTGGATCATACAGGATAGATGTCATACGATAGGTAATCAAACCCCAGTTCTCCATGGCACCGGCAGAAAAATCTGGTATAGCTATAAGATCTGAAATGAATGAATGAATGAATGAATGAATGAATAAGAAAAGAACTGTAAACCATTTTATCTCATCAACATTGTAACAATATCATCACCTGTTTTCTATAGAAATTGTTTTCATTAGATATTTGTACAAACTGTTTTTATACACTTCTAGAGGTTTTATTCAGTGTATTTCTCATCAAATATTTCAGAATTCTTAGATATTGTATAAACTTTGGATTGCTGTTTGCTTGGACTGTCAGAAGCTGAATTAGCGTATTCAGGTGACAAAATTTTGGTCTATAAATTTAATAAAATTTTATTAATGTAAAATAGTAAAGTACTGTTTTACAACATTTTCATGGAAAGATGAAAAGAAAAGGAAAATTAAAATTGACAAGTTAAAGCTGAAATGGGATGTTATTTCACAATTGTCTACCATAAAACCTGACTGGGGAATCCCTAACCATGTCTTTAATAAAAATATGAATAGCCAACCAAAGATAATATTCCTTTGAGGTTCATAAAGATCTGTAAAATAGTTTTCAAGGGAAGTGGTGGACTAAATGTTGATGGAAGACATGGAGTAAACACTATATATCTACCCATTTTGTTTGGGGGTCATTGCAGGCACTTTAGGTGTACTCCAGCCTGAGAATTCAACTGATCACTCTCTAGCGTTTTACTAAGCACTATTTTGTTTGGGGGACATAGCACTTAGTCTTCCTGCCTAAGGATTCAACCTGTCACTCTCAGGTGATAAACCAGTGTTTTACTATGATACTGAAACATCTGGACAACAAATGTATTAACCTACTATATACAACATGGCTTACTGAATTCTCTACAATAACCAGAGCCTGATATCTTACCTTGTTTAGGTAATGGGTATTTTATTAGGTATAGTTTGTCAGAGCCTGATATCTTACATTGTTTAGGTAATGGGTATTTTATTAGGTATAGTTTGTCAGAGCCTGATATCTTACATTGTTTAGGTAATGGGTATTTTATTAGGTATAGTTTGTCAGAGCCTGATATCTTACCTTGTTTAGGTAATGGGTATTTTATTAGGTATAGTTTGTCAGAGCCTGATATCTTACCTTGTTTAGGTAATGGGTATTTTATTAGGTATAGTTTGTCAGAGCCTGATATCTTACCTTGTTTAGGTAATGGGTATTTTATTAGGTATAGTTTGTCAGAGCCTGATATCTTACCTTGTTTAGGTAATGGGTATTTTATTAGGTATAGTTTGTCAGAGCCTGATATCTTACCTTGTTTAGGTAATGGGTATTTTATTAGGTATAGTTTGTCAGAGCCTGATATCTTACCTTGTTTAGGTAATGGGTATTTTATTAGGTATAGTTTGTCAGAGCCTGATATCTTACCTTGTTTAGGTAATGGGTATTTTATTAGGTATAGTTTGTCATAATAATCCATCACAGTGACAGCTGCCTGTAAAGCAAACTTAGCCTGATCTATCAGCTCATCTGGGGCGTAAACTCTTACCTACAAACAAATACAATATATATCTTGTAAATAAAGAAATCTTAATAAATAAGGCATCATTTTATCTTTGTCCTGTTTCTGAATGATGATCAGTGTTTCTATTCTGTTAGTTTGGTTACCAGTGTAGCCTTTAAAAATGGTAAACTGGAAACCGTGGCCAAAAACTGATGGAAAACAACAGTGGTCAGTTGCTCGAAGCCTAATTAGTTTAATAAATTGATTAGTCAAAATTTGAATTTTGTATAATTTCAGATATATTGTGAACTTTATGTTGAAATGTTGAAAATGAATGACAAGTCCATCAAACTAAAGACAATTGTAATAAAACTATAGATTCGATAATGCTATCTTGATTTTATTCATGTTTTTAATTTCTGCTAATCATGGATTAAACTACATCAAGCTTCAAACAACTAGGTCCAGGTGTAATGGAATTACCAGTTACAATCCCTTAAAATCCCATCTCTAGATACCCAGCAGTCTGGTTTGCTCTGGTGGTAAACCACTTGTCTATAGTGGTTAAGGTCCTTATTTTCCCCCTCTTTTTCAAATTAAATTATCAAAAATCAAAAGTTACTACGGTCAAATAAGAAATTGGTTGTAAAATGGCAACTTAATGTCCCTATAACACCTAATGTAATGTGACCCTCTATATAAAATCCACCTGTCTTATAAGACCATTCTGCTGATTCCATTGTTTAGTCTGAATAAATTATACAGGTGGTCTGAATAAATTATACAGGTGCTATGTTTAATTACAGTCCAACCTGCCTTAACAGCCACTTCTATATAAAGACCACCTGCTTATAAAGGCCAAGGCAGTAGAATTATATCCCAATTGTTTTTATTTCACATTATTTGAACCCTTGGGTGGCCTTTATAGAAAGGCTTGACTGTATTCATTTTCTACCTGTCACCAGACTGTAAAAAATGTACAGTAAGATTAAAAGATTATTATACTTAGTGAGTAGATTTCAGATCTCTAACCTACAGACCATTACACAGCTACCAACAAAAGGATCTTATCTTGAATATGATTGGTGTAACTATCTAACCTGGAATATTATTGGCTGAATTTTGAAATTCTTTGTTTAAATCACTTTTCTAGAAGAATTTGGCAAGTGTGCCTGTGTTTGTGTTTTAGGAAAGTTGAAGATAGATTTTTCTGTCAATTTTGGACACAGAATTCTAGTTAAGAAGTTCAAAGTCATAAAAATGAAAAAGGTAAGATCTGTTTATGTATTTTAAAGTTTAAGAAGGTTTTTTTTGTTGTTTTTTTCTAAAGGAAAGATTGGAGTGGGAAGGAGGTGAAGGAATGGGGGGGGGGATTAAGATCTTTAATTAAGTATGCCCAATTTAGGCAAGCCTTTCATTTGTATATTTCCATGTAAATTTCAATTATCACTGAAAACCCTTTTGAAAAATCAAGCCATTTTGAACAAAATTTTGCAGGAGGGGGGGGGGGGGCACAAAAGGAAGTTTTGCCTAAATTTTAAAAAGAATTAAGATATAGGTTTAATTCGTATGGACATATGTTGTATTTATGTTATGTTTTCTCCCAGCTGTATAATTTCTATGATCAGATTTTAATGCCCACAGAAAATCCATAGATTTCCATGGAAATGCCACAAAACTCCATGCATAGTGTAGATGTCCATGGAATGTGCCACAGAAATGTAAAATCTGACATTTTTTCTGTGGTCATATACAACTTTCCAAAGAATTTTGTGGCAATACTTCATATTTATTATTGCCATAGATTTTCAGTAGAATTTTAACATAAAAATGACAGAAATTCCATGGATTCCTGCCAAATTTACCAATGGGTGTATAGAATACATATTTTCATGTACCCCTGTTTAATATACAGTAGAACATGTATATAAAGACCACATAACCCAAGGAATGGTCTTTGAAGATAGGTGGTCCTTATAGAGAAGTTATTTATGGTTGAAATGCTGTTAAAATACTAGACCTAATAAAGGACCTAATGGACAGATGTTCTTTATATAGAGGTAGTCTGAAGAACAGGTTTACCTAATGGACAGATGTTCTTTATATAGAGGTAGTCCATATAACAGGTTTACCTAATGGACAGATGTTCTTTAGATAGAGTTAGTCTATATAACAGGTTTACCTAATGGACAGATGTTCTTTATATGGAGGTAGTCTGTATAACAGGTTTACCTAATGGTCAGATGTTCTTTATATAGAGGTAGTCTATATAACAGGTTTACCTAATGGACAGATGTCCTTTATATAGAGGTAGTCTGTATAACAGCTTTACCTAATGGACAGATGTTCTTTATATAGAGGTAGTCTATATAACAGGTTTACCTAATGGACAGATGTCCTTTATATAGAGGTAGTCTGTATAACAGGTTTACCTAATGGACAGATGTTCTTTATATAGAGGTAGTCTATATAACAGGTTTACCTAATGGACAGATGTCCTTTATATAGAGGTAGTCTATATAACAGGTTTACCTAATGGACAGATGTTCTTATATAGAAGTAGTCTATATAACAGGTTTACCTAATGGATAGATGTTCTTTATATGGAGGTAGTCTGTATAACAGGTTTACCTAATGGACAGATGTCCTTTATATAGAGGTAGTCTATATAACAGGTTTACCTAATGGACAGATGTCCTTTATATAGAGGTAGTCTGTATAACAGGTTTACCTAATGGTCAGATGTTCTTTATATAGAGGTAGTCTATATAACAGGATTACCTAATGGACAGATGTCCTTTATATAGAGGTAGTCTATATAACAGGTTTACCTAATGGACAGATGTCCTTTATATAGAGGTAGTCTATATAACAGGTTTACCTAATGGACAGATGTTCTTATATAGAGGTAGTCTATATAACAGGTTTACTCAATGGTCAGATGTTCTTTATATAGAGGTAGTCCATATAACAGGTTTACCTAATGGACAGTTTTTCTTTATATAGAGGTAGTCTGTATAACAGGTTTACCTATTGGACAGATGTTTTTATATAGAGGTAGTCCATATAACAGGTTTACCTAATGGACAGATGTTCTTTATATAGAGGTAGTCTATATAACAGGTTTACCTATTGGACAGATGTTTTTTATATAAAGGTAGTCCATATAACAGGTTTACCTAATGGACAGATGTTCTTTATATAGAGGTAGTCTGTATAACAGGTTTACCTAATGGACAGTTTTTCTTTATATAGAGGTAGTCTGTATAACAGGTTTACCTAATGGACAGATGTTTTTTATATAGAGGTAGTCCATATAACAGGTTTACCTAATGGACAGATGTTTTTTATATAGAGGTAGTCTATATAACAGGTTTACCTAATGGACAGATGTTCTTTATATAGAGGTAGTCCATATAACAGGTTTACCTAATGGACAGATGTTCTTATATAGAGGTAGTATCCTTTAAATATCCTTTGGGGTCTAAGCAGGTATAGAACAAAAATATCCTTTCAGGTCTAAGCCAGTACAGAACAAAAATATCCTTTCGGGTCTAATCCCAGCACAAAACAAAAATATCTTTTGGGGTCTAAGCCAGTACAGAACAAAAATATCCTTTGGGGTCTAATCCCAGCACAAAACAAAAATATCCTTTGGGGTCTAAGCCAGTACAGAACAAAAATATCCTTTGGGGTCTAATCCACTGCAGCACAAAACAAAAATATCCTTTGGGGTCTAAGCCAGTACAGAACAAAAATATCCTTTGGGGTCTAAGCCAGTACAGAACAAAAATATCCTTTGGGGTCTAAGCCAGTACAGAACAAAAATATCCTTTGGGGTCTAATCCCAGCACAAAACAAAAATATCCTTTGGGGTCTAAGCCAGTACAGAACAAAAATATCCTTTGGGGTCTAATCCCACTGCAGCACAAAACAAAAATATCCTTTGGGGTCTAAGCCAGTACAGAACAAAAATATCCTTTAGGGTCTAAGCAAGTACAGAACAAAAATATCCTTTGGGGTCTAAGCCAGTACAGAACAAAAATATCCTTTGGGGTCTAAGCCAGTACAGAACAAAAATATCCTTTGGGGTCTAAGCCGGTACAGAACAAAAATATCCTTTCGGGTCTAAGCCAGTACAGAACAAAAATATCCTTTGGGGTCTAAGCCAGTACAGAACAAAAATATCCTTTTAGGTCTAAGCCAGTACAGAACAAATATATCCTTTAAGGTCTAAGCCAGTACAGAACAAAAATATCCTTTTGGGTCTAAGCCAGCACAAAACAAAAATATTGTTTGGGGTCTAAGCCATGACAGAACAAAAATATCCTTTGTGGTCTAAGCCAGTACAGAACAAAAATATCCTTTTAGGTCTTAGCCAGTACAGAACAAAAATATCCTTTCGAGTCTAAGCCAGTACAGAACAAAAATATCCTTTCGGGTCTAAGCCAGCACAAAACAAAAATATCCTTTGTGGTCTAAACCAGTACAGAACAAAAATATCCTTTCAGGTCTAAGCCAGCACAAAACAAAAATATCCTTTGGGGTCTAAGCCAGTACAGAACAAAAATATCCTTTGGGGTCTAAGCCAGCACAAAACAAAAATATCCTTTGGGGTCTAAGCCAGTACAGAACAAAAATATCCTTTGGGGTCTAAGCCAGTACAGAACAAAAATATCCTTTGGGGTCTAAGCAGGTATCAAAAAAATATCCTTTGGGGTCTAAGCAGGTATAAAAAAAATATCAAAATAATATACCAGATTTAAAATAAGGAAATCCTAGTTAAGAAATGATCGTGAAAATGGGGCCTGTCCATTTATTGGAAAGCTGGTAGATTGAAGTTTAAAGACATACCACACAGTCACCCTGGGGTTTGAACACATGACCCTTAAGTCTGAATCATTGACCACAAGGTCATATGTCTCCAAAAGCCTTATTTACTCAAGAAAAAGGAAGTAAATTGCTTCATTGGTCCTGCCTGTTTAGATCTATCAGTTTATCTTAAGCTTGCTCATATCCAAGGTTTGTAGAGTAATATATGTTTTTTTTTATTTAAGGAGACACAAGATAACACAGATGTGTTTTGATTGGATCACCTTTGGCAAATACACCTGTCAGTTAACGGGATAAAATATTCTAGAAATATCATGTGATAACAAAAGAACCAGGCACCAAGAATGAAAGACACAAAGGTATGAAATACACAGCAGTACAAAATATATAAAGTTATATTAGCAACACAACTAATAAATGATTTCCCCGCTCATGTCAGTTTACTTGTTTAAGGTCAGTGGTTTCTCTGGTTTCCTCCACCATCCAAGAATTTACCATCTCAGTATATGACTAGGATATAAAGCACCATTATTCCACACCATTTTAAATGGACACTAGACTTGTACTATAGATCCAGTTATTTTAGAGGACCTTTGTTCTATAGCAAATTTCTGAAAGCAATGACATATTAAGGATCTTTATTTTGAATCCATGTTTTGGTGAAAAAATTATAAATTTTCATTAGACAATGAATGAATTATGGCAACATTTGAGTGAAATAGAGATAAACTGTGAATTTATTTCAAAATAACAACCTGGATCTATAGTACAATGACAGAATGGCATCCAGTGGTGTGGTTCAAGTACCTTTGTACAGTCCATATTATAAACTATATAAATACTAGTATATAATATCATTTAAATCAATTTTGGTTTTCAATATACAGTAAAGATCATCCATGGGTCTTAAGAAATACAGGAATGTACTTTGTACTTTATTTTTTACTGAGGTGGTCACTTTAGCAGGTGTTACTGTAGAGACAAGTGGTCTTTATAAATATTCAACAAACTTTTCCATAAAAAGTTGAGGTCATCATCAGACTTAATTATTATGTACTAAACACTTACAAAAAGTGTATAAAGTTGTACAGACTGATGGAAATGTCAAGGTCACTTAGGGGTCATTTTCATCACCAACACTATAGATGTAGAAAAAATATTAAAATTGAGAATTTGTACTGGATTGTCATCAAACTTGATTACAGTGTATCTAAATGGGTTAAATTTCAGAGTTATTGATTGATTAAATGGGGATTTAATCCCAGTCAAGAATATTTCACTTATATCAAGATGTCACCAGATATTGGTGCATTGGCAGAATTTTTTACCTTTGCAGTGCATGAGGCAATCTGAAAAGACTGTTCTTTAAAATGCCATGCCTGGCATGACAAGGAGCATCAGTTTTCAAGGTTCCCCTGAAGAACCCATTGGCTTTCATTTCTAAATGCAGTGCTTGGTAAATGAACAGTCACTACCCTGGATGGGGTTCCAACCTATACTACTGTAGTAGTTAAGATATATTTCAAACGTTTATAATAACATCATGAGTAGATAAGGTTAAGGACATAAGTAGATAATGTCAAGGTCAGAGTAGATAATGTCAAGGCCATAAGTAGATAAGGTCAAGGTCATGAGTAGCAATATTTGCAGTATATCAATGTTTAATCATTTTTGTGGTGATGGACAATAATCTACACGTACAGTGATCACCACTGGTCTGTTAAAACATAGCACATATCTACAGACTAGTAATGGTTATAATTGATTGTGTTATAAAGAACAATATCAACTGACTGTCATCATATGGATGTATATTACTGTTAATCAGGACATTTTTGTATCAGTTAATGTTTAAGAAGTGGTATTTCAATTATTAGCATACTTTTCTTGGTGCAAACACAAGTAAATCATAACATCATATAATATTCACAAATGTGTAATTATCATGTGTTGTTTACACGAAACTAAAGTAAAGGCAAAAAATCCCTGATTAACAGTAATAAAGATAGGAACTAAAAAGACACAAACTGTGTCAAAGTCCCTTATGGTATTATATATCATGAAGTATGGATGATACTAAAGACTGGGATAGACAAGGATACAAGTTGTGTCCAAGTCCCAGGTAAAAAATATATATTGAGATGAAGAATACCATAGATAGCATTCACAAGGACACAAGCAGTTAAGAAAGTCCCCATATTGAAGGTACAAGTAAAACAGTTCTCTATTTATTTTTTGGAAAAGGGGATCATAAAATTGTTAACTAATATATCAGTTCAAGTATAATTTTCTTTATTTACACATCATATTAACTTATTCAATTCATATCCAAGCTGATATTTCTACTGTGGTAACAAGTTTAAAATAGACAAATGATAAGCATGATATATATAACCCAGATAGATATCATCCCTCCCTTTAGGATGGTAGCTGTCTTAGCCTTGTATGCTTTGTGAATGCTTTCTACAGAGAGTAATGGAAACAGAAGGAGACAAAAATATATCTAAGTCTTAAAAACTATGATATATTATGGAGTATGGATGGTAATAAAGATTGGGATTGACAGAGACACGAATTGTGTCCAAGTCCTGGAATGAAGTATGTGTGGTAATAAAGATTGGGATTGACGAAGACACAAATTGTGTCCAAGTCCCGGAGAGTATGACATAAAGAATAGATGGTAATAAAGATTGGGAATCAACAAAGACACAAATTGTGTCCAAGTCCCGGAATGAAGTATGTGTGGTAATAAAGATTGGGATTGACAAAGACACAATTGTGTCCAAGTCCCGGAGAGAATGAAATAAAGATTGGGATTAAACCCATCAATAAAGGTGGGTCCCTGGGTGAATCAGAAATTAAATGAGTTTCAGCGTGTGTAAATAAAAAAGTTCACGATTGTGTTGTGTCCATTCTTTATAGAGTTCCTGTTTTACAATTCCAGTTAACATAGATTTTCTTTACAAATTAAACCAAAATTCAAATTTTATTTTTCAAAACATTTTCATGACCAGGTACATTAAATATACATATACATGTACTTCTGCCAAGATGAAATTAAAGGAAATCTTAGTTTAGAAGGAAAAATTGTGACAATAATCTAGAAATTGTGATTCAACACTTTGATCAGGACCCAGTTGTTCGAAGTTTGATTAGCTTAATCAATGATTAACACAAATTTAAAATATCAATTAAAATCATCATATCATCATCCAATCCATAGATTTATAGCCATGTGCTTCAATTTGTTGAAATTCTATTCACTGAGGACAATTTTAACATAAATTCACAACAGATTCCAAATTATGCATTATTTAAATTTTGACTAATCAATTGATTAAACAAATCGGGCTTCGAACAACTCATCCCAGGTGTATTCCCTTCAAACAAACCGATGCCTAGGTGACTGAGTGGTTTAATGTAATGGTCCACAGATTGCAGTGACCATCTTTGCTTTGATTCGAATCCCATTTGGAACAGATCCTAGTGTGAGAAAATTTGTCAGTTTGCTTGCTAAAGGCTGGTGGTTTTCCCAGGACATTCATCCACCAGAAAAAAATATATTGGTAAAGTAATTTTGACTGGGGTGTGAAACACCATTCCTACCAACCCACCACCAAACCTTCAGATGGTAAAGTAATCCTGACTGGGGTGTGAAACACCATTCCTACCAACCCACTACTATAAAACCAGATAAATACACACTTATATTGTTACATAAAGGTAACCAGGTCTGTATATAGGACCAACAATTTATACTTAAAAGGAATAAAGCTTTGTAAAATTACAAAAATTGGGTTGAATGGTTGGTTGTTTTGTGTTTTACACCACATCAGTAATTTTACCAGCTATTTACATTGAGACACAATACAGTACAACTTGTCTATAAACCAAACACCTGGACTAAAAACCACACATTGGGACCAAAAATTACATTTTGATTGAAAAAATAAAGAATACTTTGAATTGAGAAATTTTCATGTCAGTTTATTTTCGTGAAGTGATGTATTTCAAGTTTTTTGGTACATTTATTTACCGTACATGTCATCGGTTGAAGGTAATTGCAAATTAATGGAAGCGAATTATATCAACATTAAATATTCATGAATGTTTTAGTTCTGCACTGGTTTTCTCTTGCAAATTTATGCCGCGACAAAACAAATGTGAGATTGTCTCGATTAACAGTATAATTCACACTGCTTCATTTAATATAAATAATATTCAACTATCATGTAGGTTTTGAGTCTGAGTTCACTTGACTTTAAATAACAATTCTTTAGATTTAGGAAATTTAACTTTGATTTTGCTATGTAAATAATGACATCATACAGTCAAACAAAATCACTAACATTTATACAACAGACAGGATTGTAGTATATTGGTGCATGGTTCAGTTTACACAGGTTGTACTGTATTGGTGTGTTGAGTTAGTGCAAATGTTTTTGATCTACTGTGTACTACATCAGTCTGGTGTGTTGAGTTAGTACAAATGTTTATGATCTACTGTGTACTACACCAGTCTGGTCTGTAATGTACAGAACTTAACAGATTCACAAACTGCTGTAAAATTATACTGCCAGACTCCCAACAGTAAAAGACTACCTTAACTTAAACCCTTCCTGATATGTAGTCAGCCCCATCCCAGAGACACCTTGTCTATGTGGACTAATGTATAAACCATTCATCCAATCTGGCCTCCTAAAATGAGTGTTCCAACTCATGTTATAACAATGTGAAATGTAAAACATGTATAATACATTGATCACCCTAATGTCCAAGGTCCTTACATGGAGCTTTCAGTGATGGACCTATTTCATTCACTATTGTGAAAATTATTAATTTGTGGACTCTAATTTTCGTGGATTGAAGTAAAATACTATTTCACAAGACTGTTAATTAGTAGATGTTGATTTTTCTTAGCTTGTCTGCACATAAGTAAACAGAATATAATTGCCAAAGGTTTTTTAATTGAAATTTTCATGTTTTATTCATTGTATTGTTATCATGCTTGGTAAATACAAGATTAAAATTCAGCAAGCATTTTTTTAAGTAGATTTTTTAACTTTTTCTGGGATTATCTTCAGACTTCATATACATATTTGTTAAGCCACAAAAAGTTATAAAGTTACAGAGGGTGGTCTCAAGGTCATCAATGTTACTGAGGCTAATGTCAAGGTCAACAATGTTACAGAAGCTAGTGTCAAGGTCATCAATGTTACAAAGGCTAGTGTCATGGTCATCAATGTTACAATGGCTAGTGTCAAGGTTATCAATGTTACAATGGCTAGTGTCAAGGTCATCAATGTTACAAAGGCTAGTGTCAAGGTCATCAATATGTTACAAAGGCTAGTGTCAAGGTTATCAATGTTACAATGGCTAGTGTAAAGGTCGTCAATATGTTACAAAGGCTAGTGTCAAGGTCATCAATATGTTACAATGGCTAGTGTCAAGGTCATCAATGTTACAATGGCTAGTGTAAAGGTCGTCAATATGTTACAAAGGATAGTGTCAAGGTCATTAGTATTTACTTAGATCAACCAAAAAGAATTTAATCAGTACTTTCAATATGAAATGAATGTAATCAAAACCAATCAGAAATGTAAATAAGTTGAATGATGAAGACATATTTTGAAGAACTTGATGTGCAGACAAGCTATAATGTTGTTCTGAAAGGTTTCTTAAGTTTAATTTTTTGTAAGATTCAGTTATTTTTGAGATAAATTTTCTTGATAAGACCTATTTGTAAAACTTTTCAATTCATAATTTATAATGTCTAAAACTTACTTATGGATTATTATTTTATAGTTTTTTATAGTTTAAAAACATGTTAAGGACAAATCAGAATTTATCACTAAAATTATCACTCAATAAAACATAATCAGATATATGTGTATACTCACAATGAAATCTCCACGAAAATTGGAATGCCATGATAAATAAGTTCACAAGTATTTGACAAAAACTCCAAGATCACAGAAGATGTCCTCGAATGTTAAATTAAAAATCGATAGACCTGTAACATTTGTAAGCCTATTTGTTAAAGTAAATACACGGATATTTATGTTTCAAATACCTGTATTTTATATGGTGAAGAGATATTACTTAAAACCTCCAATATGTTCATGATACCACATGTAAAGAGATCTGATAATGTAATGCTGGTTACAACAACAGCAGCTCTAGCTACTAAATTCAAACTAATATCAAGTTTTGACATCAACATACTGTACTACTAGTAATTAACATGATAATAAATTATTGCATTTTTCATTTATCCGCTAAAATTTTTTTGCATGTTTACCATATCAAAAATTTCCACAGTTTTAATTTTGGCAGTTGAAAATTCCAGAGGAAACAAAACTGTTTGCTTACAATTTCTTTATACTGTAAACATATTTATTTTCGAGGTGTACTAATTTTTGCTTATTTTGCGGTCGTTTGTTTTGCCTGAAAATTAATACCAAGTGAAAATTATATTATGCTTATAGTGTATAGTGCATATTTCAAAAACAAAGCGGATATGTCTAAATTTCTTATACTGCAAAAATAAATACACAGGAAATTAAATATGTTTACAGAAGTCTTAGAAGTACTATTATATATCAAAACATCAGAGATTTAGGATTTAGTCATGTTACCGTCTACAGATATGACTGTATGCAACTCCAATTTAAATGGTTAGAATTATTTTTTTTTCACATGAAATGCATAATTACTAGTTAAATCAGTACATGATGTAAACTTTTTATTAACTTTATGTTTACAATTTAACATCATTATAGCATTTTGGTCGCAGCTATCAAATCCAAAATAAAAGTAACTAAATGGTGTGATTCGGACGTTGAATTTTATAAATTTGAGTCAAAAAGTAAATGTATAAAAATAGGAAATAACATTCTTGTTTGAAAACTATATACAGTAATTCCGAGAGATCCTTGTCACGAACACCATGTGACAAGACGTGTATAACAGTTATAAAGATTAATCTGAAAAACATCTTACATCATGAACATGTTGGAGAGTTGAATATATCTCGGAATGTATTTACTATTTCTAGTACAATTTGTTTGAAAAGTTTCTTAATTTAGGCCAATCAATAGTTCTAATGAAGCCTTAATAGACATTAAGGGTAGCGTTTTGAGAGGACTTAATCTTCTTTGGTTGATCTTGGAATATTCTTCATGACAAATAGTGAACTGAGATAGGTACTCTACTGATAGCAGATCAATGCTAAATTATGATATTTGATATAAGTGAAATAATCTTGACTAGGACATAAAATTCACTATTTAATCAAAAAGTATCATTTTTAAAAATTAAATCGTTATAAGCTAATTTACTTATATCAAAATGTCACCAGCTATAGCAATGGCATCTTCACTTACATTGAGATGTTGCCAGCTTAAGCAGTGACTGGATGTTCTAGTAAAGATTATTTCAATATATCAATATATCACCAGCTATACCAATGGCATCTTCACTTACACTGAGATGTCACCATCTATACCAATGGCATCTTCACTTACACTGAGATGTCACCAGCTATAGCAATGGCATCTTCACTTACACTGAGATGTCACCAGCTATAGCAATGGCATCTTCACTTACAATGAGATGTCACAGCTATAGCAGTGATAGGATGTTACCAAAAGAAGATATATGTACAAAGTAAAATGGTAAGCACATTGTAAAGGGGAAAGGGTAGGGAACTGGAAAGGGAGGGAAAGGGAAAAAAGGGAGGGAACTGGGAAAGGGAGAGGAGGGGATGGGAAGGGGAAGGGGAGGGGGAAGGGAACTGGGATGGGAAGGGGCATGGGAGGGGAAGGGATGGGGGAGGGGAAGGGGGAGGGAAATGGGGAGGGGAGGGAATGGGATGGGGAGGGGAAGGGGGATGGGAGGGATGGGAGGGATGGGAAGGGGGGAGGGGAAAGGGAAGGGTAGGGAAGGGTGGGGAAGGGAATGGGGAGGGATGGGAGGGAAGGGTGGGGAAGGGAATGGGGAGGGGATGGGAGGGGGATGGGGATGGGGAAAGGGGAGGGGAGGGGGAGGGGGAGGGGAAGGGGATTGGGAGGGGGGAGGGGAAAGGGGAGGGGAAGGGTGGGGAGGGAAGGGGGATGGGAAGGGAAGGGGAGGGGATGGGGAAATGGGGAGGGGAAGGGATGGGAGGGATGGGAAGGGGGATGGGGGGAGGGGAAGGGTAGGGTAAGGGATGGGAAAGGGGATGGGAGGGAAGGTAGGGGATGGGATGGGGAGGGGAAGGGGGATTGGGAGGGGAAAGGGATGGGAAGGGGAAGGGAGGGGATGGGAGGGAATGGGATGGGAGGGGAAGGGGGATTGGGAGGGGAAAGAGGGTGGGCAAGGGATGGGGAAATGGAGAGGGGAAGGGGATGGGAGGGGAAAGGGGGATGGGTAGGGAAGGGATGGGGAAAGGGGAGGGGGATGGGAGGGAAGGGGATGGGAAGGGGAGGGATGGGGAAGGGGATGGAAGGGGGATGGGTAAAGTAGGGGAGGGGAAAGGGGGATGGGTAGGGAAGGGGAGGGGATTGGGAAGGAAGGGATGGGGATGGAGGAAGGGGAATGGGGATGGGTAGGGGGATGTGGATAGGGAAGGGGAGGGGAAAGGGGGATGGGGAAGGGGAAGGGGAGGGAAGGGTAAGGGAAGAGGAAAGGGGGATAGGAAAAGTGGAACGGAATGGGGTATGGGAAGGGAGAATGGCAAGGGGAAGGGAAGGGTGGATGGGAAGGGGGAAGGGGATGGGGAGGGAGAAGAGTAGGGAGGGTTAAGTCAAATTACAGTTTATACATACCTGGACATTGCCCTTTGTGGTTGCGTTGATATATGCATAATTTGGTGCCACTATAAATGTGGATGGAGAAGGGGAGGGGAAAGGGGATGGGGAAGGGGAAGGGGAGGGAAGGGTAAGGGAAGAGGAAAGGGGGATAGGAAAAGTGGAAGGGAATGGGGTATGGGAAGGGAGAATGGCAAGGGGAAGTGAAGGGTGGATGGGAAGGGGGAAGGGGATGGGGAGGGAGAAGGGAAGGGAGGGTTAAGTCAAATAACAGTTTATACCATACCTGGACATTGCCCTTTGTGGTTGCGTTGATATATGCATAATTTGGTGCCACTATAAATGCTACTAGGTAGGTACTCATTTTGACGCTGCTCTCGTATGTATCCACCATTAAATTATTCTCATACTGATCTGATGACTTTAACGGTGTATTAAACAAGGTAAGATACTTTTCTCTCTTACTATAGTCAGAGGGGAAGGGGGATTGGGAGGGGAAAGAGGGTGGGCAAGGGATGGGGAAATGGAGAGGGGAAGGGGATGGGAGGGGAAAGGGGGATGGGTAGGGAAGGGATGGGGAAAGGGGAGGGGATGGGAGGGAAGGGGATGGGAAGGGGAGGGATGGGGAAGGGGATGGAAGGGGGATGGGTAAAGTAGGGGAGGGGAAAGGGGGATGGGTAGGGAAGGGGAGGGGATTGGGAAGGGAAGGGATGGGGATGGAGGAAGGGGAATGGGGATGGGTAGGGGGATGTGGATAGGGAAGGGAGGGGAAAGGGGGATGGGGAAGGGGAAGGGAGGGGGAAGGGTAAGGGAAGAGGAAAGGGGGATAGGAAAAGTGGAACGGAATGGGGTATGGGAAGGGAGAATGGCAAGGGGAAGGGAAGGGTGGATGGGAAGGGGGAAGGGGATGGGGAGGGAGAAGAGTAGGGAGGGTTAAGTCAAATTACAGTTTATACCATACCTGGACATTGCCCTTTGTGGTTGCGTTGATATATGCATAATTTGGTGCCACTATAAATGTGGATGGAGAAGGGGAGGGGAAAGGGGGATGGGGAAGGGGAAGGGGAGGGAAGGGTAAGGGAAGAGGAAAGGGGGATAGGAAAAGTGGAAGGGAATGGGGTATGGGAAGGGAGAATGGCAAGGGGAAGTGAAGGGTGGATGGGAAGGGGGAAGGGGATGGGGAGGGAGAAGGGAAGGGAGGGTTAAGTCAAATAACAGTTTATACCATACCTGGACATTGCCCTTTGTGGTTGCGTTGATATATGCATAATTTGGTGCCACTATAAATGCTACTAGGTAGGTACTCATTTTGACGCTGCTCTCGTATGTATCCACCATTAAATTATTCTCATACTGATCTGATGACTTTAACGGTGTATTAAACAAGGTAAGATACTTTTTCTCTCTTACTATAGTCAGTGAAAACTTGGCCTTCATAGCAGGTTCATCAAAACATGGAAATGCCTCACGGGCTCCTGTAGGTTCCATCTGTGTTGTACCTAGATATCTAAATATAGAATTTGTATATAAACTATAATACCCCTCTTGTGGGAAAATATAAACTAAATAGGGTATATACACTTAGTTAAAGTAATTTTGAGAATAAAACCTTAACCCTGCAACATCAGAAGTTTAAATTGACTTGTAAATAATTCCTAAAATCAAAGTGATTGAAGAATTATAGTCCTATATTATACTTATGTCTTTATAACAAGGATACAGTTGAACACACACTTAATTCATATTCTGATTCCAGCTTTGTCAATTGACACCAAAAGTAAAAACAGCTGATGTAGCAACTGTTGTGAAACACTTGGTTGGTCTTAAAATTGTAAACATTGATCAAATTATTATTATTTTCAGAATTAAAAGTATGAAGCAATATAGTTGCTGATGCAAACTTAAAGATAAATTATCAGTACTACAGTCACATGACTTTATTTTAGTCATGGAATATTATCTTTTATCTAGTGTCATGCAGCAATACTTTTTTGGTTATAATAACACATGTCTGTGCAGGCCCTTATCAGACCACACTAAGTATGATAAAGTGAGTTACATTTGTATCTGCTTTGTATTAGCGTTCACTCATGGTCTCTACTAGCTGCTAGGTTCTTAAGACAGCATTTGTTGCTGATTCCAAATGGGCATTTTTTGATAAAATGATAAGTTTGCAGCAATGTGACATAAATAAGAATGTCTTAAGGTTATGCCACGAGTCCCTGACTAGATTCAAACCCTAATCCTTGTAGACATAGTCTGACCCACAACTGTTTGGGCCACATGCTTCTTACTCATCTTTCTTTTCAGGGTTAACACTAGCTCTCAAAAAATAGAGCCAAAACATGGGCAAGTTTTAAAATTTAAGAGCTAATTTATATGTTAAGAAAAAAGTAAAACTTAAAGAAACTGAAAGTGACAAAAATGTCTAAAATGTATTTCATCTAATCTGTTGTATAGATTGTTCTTAATTATATAGAATTTATAAAACTTGTTTTATTTTTTATTTTTGTGTAAGAGAGAGAAAAAAATCAGTGATTTATGTTTGCCTCATATGGCAATTATAACAATTTTGGAGCCAAAACTATTAGCAGAAAGCCATTTTTGGAACCAGAAATTATTGAAAATATCAATGGCTGAATTGGCAAATTATATGGCAAATCTAACCTTCATTTCACTATACTTAACTTGCAAATGATAAATAAATAACTACTTAATTCAGTAATAAATACATATACAAGAAGACTCTCCTCCTGAACTCTGTAAAACAATTTCTATTTCTACAGGAAAACCGACAATCAGAATATATGATACTTTCTGCATTATTATAATACAGTTTAGCTACATGTATTTCATAATTATAGATACTAAGGATTTCTCTGACCAAAACCACTAAATTTGCTAGCTAGCGGACGACATTGACACTGGTTGGGGGTGAATACACTGGTGTGGGGTGGGGTGGGGTGGGGGTGAATACACTGGTGGTGGTGGGGGTATGAATACATTTGTGAGGTTGAATAGACTGGTGGGGGTTTAACTACTGTTTTCATCATTACTTACCTGACTTCACCATTTTTACTTGTATAACTACTCAGATAAAATCCAGATAATTTTTTCACCAATTCAGCTTCAAATTTGATCACCATTTCATACTCTTTATCTATTTTCATGTTTTGGTCAACCTGTATATACAACTGGTTGTATTTTACAAATTCCAACACTTTAACAACCTTCAAGTTTATATTTGATTTTTCTAATTTGACTTGTATTTTATCATTATCACTCGTCAGTTTCATATTCTTTATATGTAAAATTATCTTGTCAGTTTCTTTCAAAATTTTAAGTTTTATTTTAACATTTCCACTAAATATTCTCTGTGATATGTTTGGATGTAAAAATATATCGTATGACAATGGACTGATGTCTTCTGGTAATCGGATATCCTTCCATGGAAAAGGTTCACCATTTGTTGCCACATAACTGACAGTAGTCTGTTGTATAGGGGAAACTGTTGTGACCTCTGGCTCACAATTAGAACTGGTTCCTTTCTGTGTTAGGGTTGCCACTAAAACAACAATTAATATGACAATTGCCATGGCAACAATAATGGCTGTGGCTCTCCCCTTACTACAAATCAGGAGTTTACATCTGTATAATAAGGACGGCTCATACACTGACTTTCTGTTAAGATTTTCCCCTACAAAATAAAGAAAATTCATTATAAATTAACACATCAAAATACAGATGAAATAGAATGGCAACCAAAATGTGGACAATATTTTTACATTCAAAATGAGGGTTATTTTACAAGTTAATTTACAAAAACTTTAGAGCCATTTTACAAGTTAACTGGTTTCCAAAATGAGAGTTATTTCACTAGTTTTACATCCCACAGTGACAAGTTAACTAGTATATTGTATAAGATGGAAACATCTGCTGATATAAACTTTCAGTATCAGGTGTACTTAAGCTGGTTTTAACTTTTCGTATTTCCGTATTTGGTGTATGGTGTTACCATATATACAGATCTAAAATGTCACAATCAATACCTCTATATAAACAGTATTAACTTGTCTAGAAAGAGGAACAGTGTCTTTGTGTACCCATCCCTAACTCTTCTAAATCAACACCATTTTTTTTAATAAATATGGCTACTAGACTGGGGTTGACAGATTGGACTGTGGAACCCATAGGTTTACCTAAAAAACCATTTATAAATCAGAAGCCTACAGTATAATATGTGTATCAAAAGTTTACGTAAAAAACGACCATTTATAAATCAGTAGCCTACAGTTGACGTCCAGCTGTTGAATAAAAGTTCAGTAAACCTTCTGTCACTTAAATGTGATATAGAGCTTTTTTTTGACCTCAAGTTATATGTGAAAATAACATGCATTAAAAATGTGACAGGGAATATTTTACTTATACCAGGACTCAGTGCTAAGGATTTCAACTTTGATCTCATGTTATCAATACTTGAAGCAGTTGCATTGATTATCACATGTATAGATTCAAAGTGCTTGAGAGTTAACCCCTATCATAGAACTGTTCCCAAATAACTCTTCTAGAATTAAAGTATTCTTAAACTATCTTTGAACTGTTCTGGATCAGTTCTTAAATGTTAAATTGAAAAAGTTCTCTAGTCTAAGAACTGTTCCAGAACAAACACTTCAGGAACTGTTCCAGAACAAACACTTCAGGAACTGTTCCAGAACAAACACTTCAGGAACTGTTCCAGAACAAACACTTCAGGAACTGTTCCAGAACAAACACTTCAGGAACTGTTCCAGAACAAACACTTCAGGAACTGTTCCAGAACAAACACTTCAGGAACTGTTCCAGAACAAACACTTCAGGAACTGTTCCAGAACAAACACTTCAGGAACTGTTCCAGAACAAACACTTCAGGAACTGTTCCAGAACAAACACTTCAGGAACTGTTCCAGAACAAACACTTCAGGAACTGTTCCAGAACAAACACTTCAGGAACTGTTCCAGAACAAACACTTCAGGAACTGTTCCAGAACAAACACTTCAGGAACTGTTCCAGAACATACACTTCAGGAACTGTTCCAGAACATACACTTCAGGAACTGTTCCAGAACAAACACTTCAGGAATCAAAATCAAGACCTTACATCAAGTCATAACTTGACAATCAGACCTTAACTTATATCATCCATAATCCAAAATCACAAAATTTGAAATCTTTTATATTTTTCAAAACTAAAGAAGTCAGGATATCATTTTAAATATAACTTATGGCTTGTGATATCTGTAAAGTTTTGTTAAAATGTTCTTTTGTAGTCCCATAAAAGATTGTCAAACTTTCGAAAGGAATATATCTTTGTTAAGGGATGAAATGTGTAATTATAACACTGTGGGTCAGTAGGGTATTTGATGTAAGTGAATTTGATTGGATCACACTACAGCAATCTGGCTGGACATACCAGTACTTATCAATACAATACATGTATTGCCAATTATTTTCTTTGTAGATGATGTGATGTGCTTAACATAACATCAATATCAGTTTTCAATCATTAGTGAATAGTGACTTTTACTTCATGATTCGGCATATATAATTATAAGATTTTATGTACATTTCTAAAATCATTTTAATAAGAAGTTGATACACTGATTAAGTAGGAACAAAAATGTTCAGATCCACTGATTGGTCTAAAGATCTAAGTATAGTTTTTGTATGACAGATTTATGTTTTGACAAGGAGAATTATAAGTAAGCTATCATCAATTTAGGGATTTAAATTTGGACAAAAGCATAAATTTTGTTATAATAACTCTAAATTGATGGTTGCACTGATTCAAATGTATATACAGCTCTGACTGGAGTATTTTACATATATTACTGTTACTAAGACTAATCACATTGAGTGAAAAGCAGGTTATACATCTTTGTCAAGAATATAGCACTTATATTACCGTAGAAACCAATCTGTGACAGTGAAATACTCTTTATATCCATAGAAAACCAAATAAATTTGAATAAAGATTGATATTTTTCACTTACTTGTACCTAGTCGTAACAGGAAATCTGTATGCGCATCCGTGAATAGGCCAGAATATATCTTCAAAGGATAAAACATTGACGCTATGGGGATTTAACATGTTGTAAAACCAGACAAATGGCGGATTCTGTTGCATATATGACGTAAAACGTCACCAAGGACATCACTTCCAGTGTAAAATTTGCTATTTTCGCCATGTAAAGTCCTCATAACGCCAACATTTTCCTTTCTACAGACATACTTTATGACAATCGCGGATGCGCATACAGATTTTCTGTTACGATTTTCTATGGATATAAAGAGTATTTCACTGTCACAAACAGAGTGTTTCATACAGTAGAACATCACAAGCTCTAGGTGAATAGTTTGCTTGAAAGAGTTCTTTGGCATGCAACATCTATCTTGACACAGGGCACTGGATATAGTAGCTCTTTTTTCTTTCCTTTAACATTCTCATTTTCTCAAAATCTTTTTTGTTCATAAGAAAATAAAATATTTCATAAACTGCATACAAAAAGTGAAAGCTTCCGACCCTTAAGAAATAGTACAAATCTAAGTATTATCGTGTGTGTCTAAATTGCTTTCATCTAATAGTAATGTCACCATTACCGGTTACAATAGATTGTCGGTAGTTGTCATGGCAGCGATCCTAATAATTGATCACAAGATTAATAATCAAACTTCGGGTAAAAGTTAACATTCAACTTTCACATTTTCTCAAAATCTGCTTGTTCAAATGATTATTTAACCCAAAATTTAACAAAATTACAAATTATATATAATATATAAATATATAAATACATAAATACAAATTAACAAGGCAAAAGAAATAATACAAAGTATTTCATGTGAATATTATACATTTACTGCCTTTGAGTGACGGAGATATGAACATTTGTTCACCAGCAACAAGTCATATTTCACGAACTCATCGGAGGCAAACTCTAGAATGTCGTGACCAATTTTCCATCAATGATGTTATATTATTGTGACATCATGGTGTGTTCCGAAGGGGTGGGATATGATGTTTTCAGAAGAATACACAATGTTTTCTCCACCCTGATCACATGATCTAACTATCCAATCAATTACAGATCCTATGGTAGTTTCTAATATGGTATAATAATAGAAATTTTCACATTTTGACACTCAAATGCCAATGCTACTGCCAAAGTAAAAAATTGTAATTAACTGTTCATAAACAAATCCATTTCATGCCCCAGGAAGTTGATTAGTACCATTTTTACTCTACAGTACTCTACCATTCTAAACTAAATTTGGTCTAAATTGGTCCAGTAGTTTCAGAGGAAAAGATTGTCAAAGAATCTGCTAAATAAAGCGGCCGTTTAAGTCCAATTGGCTGTAGCCAGATAAAAATAGAAACTGCCAGTAGGTCCAGAGAAATATAGAAACTGCCAGTAGGTCCAGGGAAATATAGAAATGCCAGTAGGTCCAGAGAAATATAGAAACTGCCAGTTACAAAAGACAAGTCCGAGACATTACTATGATAAAATGTTATTAAAATCTGTTGAGAAATAAATTTGTTAGAGTGCTGACAGTAATATTTTACTCTAATAAACAAAGGGCAATTACTCTGTCAATTTGTGTGTACCAATTACAAAAACTAATTAGTCTCATATATAAGCATAATACACGATTGTATCTAGTTTTATTACATTCTATTGAGGAATAAAGTTGTAAGAGCGCTTTCAGAAATACTGGTACTGCACTCAAATAAACAAAGGGCAATAACTCTGTCAACTCTTGTCGCCAGTTTCAAGATCTAGTCAAAGAACTCGTCAAATCTGGTTTGCTCATTTCAAAACATGAAGACGTCGGAGATATTGCCATCATAAACCCTTGTATCAAATTTCATTTTAATTCTGTTGAGAAATAAAGTTTTAGAGTGCCGAGAGAAATATTTCACTCACTCAAACAAACAAACAAAGGGCAATAACTCTTTCAAATTGGGGTCGCTGATAACAAAACATTACTTTCTCCAAGAATTGGCATGATTAACTTTTGTATCAAGTTTCATTTAATTCTGTTGAAAAAATAAAGTTTTTAGAGAGCTAACAGAAATATTTCCCTCAAACAAACAAAGGGCAATAACTCTGTATAATGGGAGTTGCCAGTAACAAAACATGAACTTGTCCGAGATAGTACCATAATTAACCCTTGTATCAAGTTTCATTAAATTCTGTTGAGAAATAAAGTTATTAGAGCGCTGACAAAAAAGCATAACATACATACACATATATGTACAAACCAATTCTTATATCCCCTCCAAACTTCATGTGTGAGGGATAATAAAAAAATAAATAAATAAATAACAAAATTATGACTTATTTTATAAGCACCTCTATCTGGATAAGCTGACTTGTTGTAAAAGGATGCTGACTACTGTATGTGTATATATAAAGTTACTAAACACTCGTCATTAGTATCCTGTATAGCTGGTAAACAGATGTTGTCAGTGAGATAAATACTCTTTTTTACGTCACAAAAAAGATCAATATTTTTGGATACAGTACAGACCTGTCAAAAATTTAACACTAAGCTAACAAATCAGTGCCAAACTGACAGTTCAATTCAACCCCTCGTTAGCTATAATAGCTTAAATAGCTTAAACTCATGTGTTCAAATTTTTCTCAGTTTTGCCATTTATTACCTTTTTGCGGATTCTGAAACTTGCCATCGAGAATATATATTATGTATTTTACATGTACAAAGTTTTACAGAAAGGTTTTTGGCAGCTGCTATATATCTCTCAAAAACTTATCTCAACCACTTGGTAGCTGAACTTTAACTGCTTTTTGTTAGTCATTGTTAAACTTTCAACAGGTATGTACTTTATATAAATCTTTGTAACAGAATTCTACTGTTTAATATTATTAATTTTTCAGTAGCTAGTTCCAGAAGAATTATTTTGATCTCAAGTATATGCATGTTACACGTAGATTTGTACAAGTATTTCAGGCCTGCATTGTTCTAAAAAATGCTGATACATCACTGACTGGTATAAGCACATTGGACCACAAGGTCTGTGCAGTGTGCTACACTTCAAATTTACCCCAAATTCCACACCACAATGACCCCGCCATAACACTTGACTACAAATGTTACTGCTGAACAGATAGTAGTTAATGGCTTCCCAATAATTTGTCTTACATAGTATCCCATCATTATTTGTCATAAAAACAAATTGTTGTTCCACAGGTACTAGAAAACAGCACTCCATTTCTGGCAGTTTTCATATATGTCAACCATAAAATGGAGACACACTGACCAGGAAATACAGCTAGTTGACCGATGCTCGATTTCCCTGTCTCACTTTGGTCAAGACAGATCACACGAACAATCTCATGCATTAATTGGATTTCTCTGACTTTTAAATTTGATTCAATGAAAATATTAAGGCCATTCTGAATGAGACACGATCATTTACGGACACTAAATTCATTTTGCAAGAAAACGTCAACAAAATTTGATGACATAATTTTCAGAAGGAACAAATGTTGGAATGAAAACTGAACATTTCATGCAATTATGTTTTAAAAATCATGTTTTTATGTTGCAAGTGTGTGAGTAAAAGATTCTTACACCAGTGTTAAACAGATATCTTGAATGAGGATAAATAAAAATTCTGCCCTGAATGAGCTTCAGTACATTTTGTTACTTATTTGCAACATAAAAACACGATTTGTAAAAGAATATTTGCATCAAATGTTCCATTCTAGTGCCAACATACTTGTCTTTATAAAATGATGTGCGGGGTTTAAAAAGTTTTGTTGACATTTCACATAAAATAATAATAACATCATCAATATAGTGTGTGAAAGTGATGAATAGAATCTATCATGAGTATCCATGTAGGATAGGGAAATCTCACACGAGGGGTTGAATATTTCAGTCAGAGCCGAGGGTGAGATTTCCCTATCCTAAATAGATAAACTCATGATTGATTCTTTTTCTTCCATTTTGATGACAATTTTTGGCTTGCCGTATCAGTCACATCGACATCGACGCCATCTTTGTAAATCTAACTTTGTTATTTAACGTTTTACATAAAAATAAATATGACCATCGGACAGAATGTACCTGATTTTGGTTTATACAAAATGTATAAACTAGAAAACAAAGCCATTTATTCTAATCTCCCAAAATAAACATTTGAAACGCAGTAAAAATATCTAAATTTTGGAGACTCAGGTGTCATTTTCCCGCAAGACGACGTCATGTCTCCACGATATTACGTCATTTTAATTGTCCTTTGATTGTGACATCACTGAAAGCCGCAAGAGGAGGTGAAGATAAGCACGTGTAGGTGAAGATAGAAATTTCTACCATCGTTTATTCAAGCGGAAATCTCTATCTCCGATGTAGGAAGATGGAAGAATATGACATTGAAGCTGGGAAAAGTGATCCTACCCTAGGATGGGATATAGAAATCCCACATTTAAAAATCTACAGGAGGCAGCACTGAAAACTCTACCCATGGGTGAGAACATAGCCCTAACCCCCACCCCAAATTCTTACCAAATCCTTAAATATGTAGTGTTGACTGTTCTTTACAGAGCCAGTACCGGTAGGTTTGAGGATTATTTTTACACTAGGAGTCACTATACTGATGATGGCATTTAATAATAACTGCATTATATACAACACTGTGATTTACAGATTTAAAATGTAAATATAAACTACAGTACTAACAGATGCTCCATCAATCCTTAATCAAGTCATGTAAACTCATCAGGTAAATGTATTGGTAATATTTGAGTATTTATCCTACATAATCTACATCAGGTTCAACATTACAATACCTAACAGGCCCCTGTTTCACAATCATATCTTGACTTATATTTCCTTACATATAAGCTAACCAATTTGATTTTATGACATCCAGAAATGGTGTTAATTTAAAGATCACAGCCAACTTTATTAGAACATTTATTTTTAGTTTCATCAAATATGTTTGTTGCTAAATTAAAAAGGATTGCCAAAATGTTGCTAATTTCAAGTTCAAGAAAATCTAAGTGATTTCAACAAAGCCAGCAAGGTGCCAAAAGTTGTCTGCTACTGGTTTGGATTTGGATTAAGTTTGTTGCAACTTCTAGTAATTTACATTTTCTGAGTATGTTTTTGTAATGCATATTACTCCATGCTTGCTGCCTACCTCAGGACATTTGTCTTCTACTTTAAGAAAAGACTGCTTAATTAAGAAATGATTGTGAAACTATACGACCAGGCTCCAGTTTCACAATCATTCCTTAACTAAGATTTTCTTTCACTTAAATCTGGCAAGTTTTGATGATCTTACATTGCATAACTAATAAAAAGTTTCAACAAAATTAGAAAAAAGATGTAATAAGCTTAGGGTGGTCTTCAAAATGACACCTTACATTCATGAATATCTTGAAAATTTACAAAATTATTCAAATTTCAACATTGTCAGATTTAAGTTAAGGGAAATCTTACTAAACTGGGACCAAGTCTAGTAACATCACAAACAAAGCTGACATACGCAGTAATAAGTCTAGTGATATGCCAATAACCTTTCAAAGCCAAAAGATTTAGGTTTATTGTTAATTTATCTTTACAGCTGCTACTAATTACTAGCTGACTTAAGATTTCATAGCTCTAACTTGAACTGTTTACAGGCCTCAGATAAAACACTAAGCAACTAATCCAGAATGTGCTGAATGAGCCCAGTGACGATTTATTAACACTCTGCCCAGTGCCAATTAGATTATTTGTCAAACATCCTCCTTGATTAAAATTAAATTACCAAAATAAATGCTAAAATAAAACTAAAGTAAAATAAAACTACATTGTTACCAATTTTTTCTAGTTATTTGGTACTGAATACACAACACTTGTTTACTTGACACAATGTTAAATAGTTTGAGAAAGTCCTGTTGTCTAGTATCTCCAATTAACTATTATACAATGCTGACATGATTTTGGTTTCTTAAGTCACCAATTTCTTTCAAAACATCAATAAAAGGATAAGTAATAACAGTTACTTTTCCTAGTAAAACATTTATTCTGATCGTATAATATCTGTTTTGTGAGTAGACAAGAGAACCTTAATGCTGAGGATATTCAAATATTTCATGCATACAGAAGTTCAATAGTCAATTACATTAATAATGGAGAAGATTAAAAATTCATATGTTTGCAAATTAATAAGTGCTTGTCCTAAAAATACTTCTAGCCTCAGTTTATATATAAATGTTTAAAATAGTAACAAAATTACAAACCCATACCAAAAAGACAGAGTAAAGAAAAGGGTACAAGAAAAAGGAACAAAAATATGTCGGGGAAAGGTATGCCTTTTTAAACAAATTTTGGAACCATGGTTCACTTATATTCAAAATGACCATCATATTAATACCTACAATATTCTAATATACATCAGTGATAGCTACTGCACCTATCTGTGACAGAATTATATAAGGAACATAGCACTTAACATGTTCAAAAATTGTAATAAAGTTTAATTTTAAAAGAAGTATTTTATAAAGGATTTAAGTACTATATATCTATACTAGGAGATTTTTCCCGTATAGAGTACTATATATCTATACTAGGAGATTTTTCCCGTATAGAGTACTATATATCTATACCAGGAGATTTTCACATATAGAGTACTATATATCTATACTAGGAGGTCATTGATATAGAGTACTATATATCTATACTAGGAGATTTTTCCATATAGAGTACTATATATCTATACCAGGAGATTTTTTCCATTATAGAGTACTATATATCTATACTAGGAGATTTTTCCATATATAGAGTACTATATATCTATATTAGGAGATTTTTCCATATAGAGTACTATATATCTATACTAGATTTTTCCCATATAGAGTACTATATATCTATACTAGGAGATTTTTCCATATAGAGTACTATATATCTATACTAGGAGATTTTTCCCATATAGAGTACTATAATCTATACTAGGAGATTTTTCCATATATAGAGTACTATATATCATACTAGGAGATTTTTCCCATATAGAGTACTATATATCTATACTAGGAGATTTTTCCATATATAGAGTACTATATAGCTATACTAGGAGATTTTTCCATATAGAGTACTATATATCTATACTAGGAGATTTTTCCCATATAGAGTACTATATATCTATACTAGGAGATTTTTCCATATATAGAGTACTATATAGCTATACTAGGAGATTTTTCCCATATAGAGTACTATATATCTATACTAGGAGATTTTTCCATATATAGAGTACTATATATCTATACTAGGAGATTTTTCCCATATAGAGTACCCATACAGAGTACTATATATCTATACTAGGAGATTTTCCATATATAGAGTACTATATATCTATACTAGGAGATTTTTCCATATAGAGTACCCATATAGAGTACTATATATCTATACTAGGAGATTTTTCCATATATAGAGTACTATATAGCTATACTAGGAGATTTTTCCCATATAGAGTACTATATATCTATACTAGGAGATTTTTCCAATACAGACTGTTTCATTCACGGCTAGTATAGCTAGCTACACAGGAGGTGCTTACTATTCCAGAACACCTGACCTCACTTACCTGCTTGGAAGTCACATGTATAATTTAATTTGCCACTTTTCAAAGTTTAAACATTGCTTTTGGGATTGTGATTTAGACATAGTTCAGTATTTTTGTGTTTGACTTTTAGGATTGTGATCTAAACATAGTTCAGTATTTTTGTGTTTGACTTTTAGGATTGTGATTTAGACATAGTTCAGTATTTTTGTGTTTGACTTTTAGGATTGTGATCTAAACATAGTTCAGTATTTTTGTGTTTGACTTTTGGGATTGTGATTTAGACATAGTTCAGTATTTTTGTGTTGGACTTTTGGGATTGTGATTTAGACATAGTTCAGTATTTTTGTGTTGGACTTTTGGGATTGTGATTTAGACATAGTTCAGTATTTTTGTGTTGGACTTTTGGGATTGTGATTTACACTTGGACTGGTATGTTAATTTTGGAAATGTAGTTTGGACTTGGACTGTCATGTTTGTGTTTGACTTTTGTGATAGTAACTTGGACATGGACCATTATGTTTGTGTTTGACTTTAACATGGACTAGTATATTTGTTATTTGTGTTTTATTTTTGGAATTGTGATTTGGACATGGACTGGTATGTTTGACTTTTGGGATTCAGAATTTCTGTTTTGCACTTGGGCTGGTATATTTGTTTTTGACTTTTGTGATTGTGATTTGGACATGGACTGGTGTGTTTGTTTTTGACTTTTGTGATTGTGATTTTGACATGGACTGGTATATTTGTAATTTTTTGTGTTTTATTTTTGGTATTGTGATTTGGACATGGACTGGTATGTTTGACATTCGGGATTCTCATTTGCACTTGGACTGGTATATTAAACCCCCCCCCCCTGATGGATGAGACATGAGCCGATGTGTCGCATACCAAATTCATGTGCATCGGTCAAAGGTCAAGGTCAAAAGGTTAAATCTTAGTTTTTCCATCACAATATGATGTCTGCTCCATATTTTCCATATCTACAGATGCATTTTCATCAAACTTGGCACAAATGACAACATGAGACGATGTGTCACACACCAAATTTATGTGCATAGGTCTAAGGTCAAGTTCGGGAGGGCAAATCTTAAGTTTTCCTTTACAATAATGTTTCTGCTAAATCTTACTTTTAATCTTAAGTCTTTTTTTTTACTCTATTAGTTAATTGTTAAAATTTGTTAAATGTTACAAAGATGGCTTGTATTTATTGAATTTGTTTGTCACAAAATCCAGATGGCGGGTCTGCTGATGGTGGGTCTGCTGATGGTGGGTCTGCGGGGGTATTAGTATCCTTTACAGACAGCACTAGTTGTGTTTGACTTTTGTGATATGATTTGGACATGGACTGGTATATTTGTTTTTGACTTTTGGGATGTGATTTGGACATGGACTGGTGTATTTGTTTTTGACTTTTGTGATTGTGATTTGGACATGGACTGGTATATTTGTTTTGACTTTGTGATTGTGATTTGGACATGGACTGGTATATTTGTTTTTGACTTTTGGATTGTGATTTGGACATGGACTGGTATGTTTGTTTTTGACTTTTGTGATTGTGATTTGGACATGGACTGGTATATTTGTGTTTGACTTTGTGATTGTGATTTGGACATGGACTGGTATATTTGTTTTTGACTTTTGGATTGTGATTTGGACATGGACTGGTATATTTGTTTTTGACTTTTGGGATGTGATTTGGACATGGACTGGTGTGTTTGTTTTGACTTTTGTGATTGTGATTTGGACATGGACTGGTATATTTGTTTTGACTTTGGATTGTGATTTGGACATGGACTGGTTGTTTTTGACTTTTGTGATTGTGATTTGGACATGGACTGGTATATTTGTTTTGACTTTGGATGTGATTTGGACATGGTCTGGTGTATTTGTGTTTGACTTTTGTGATTGTGATTTGGACATGGACTGGTATATTTGTTTTTGACTTTTGGATTGTGATTTGGACATGGACTGGTGTGTTTGTTTGACTTTTGTGATTGTGATTTGGACATGGACTGGTATATTTGTTTGACTTTTGTGATTGTGATTTGGACATCTGGTATATTTGTTTTTGACTTTTTGGATTGTGATTTGGACATGGACTGGTATATTTGTTTTTGACTTTTGGATTGTGATTTGGACTTGGACTGGTATTTGTTTGACTTTTGTGATTGTGATTTGGACATGGACTGGTATATTTGTTTTTGACTTTTGTGATTGTGATTTGGACATGGACTGGTATATTTGTTTTTGACTTTTGGATTGTGATTTGGACATAGGACTGGTATATTTGTTTTTGACTTTTGGATTGTGATTTGGACTTGGACTGGTGTGTTTGTTTTGACTTTTGTGATTGTGATTTGGATGGACTGGTATATTTGTTTTTGACTTTTGTGATTGTGATTTGGACATGGACTGGTATATTTGTTTGACTTTTGTGATTGTGATTTGGACATAGGCTGGTATATTTGTTTTGACTTTTGTGATTGTGATTTGGACATGGACTGGTATATTTGTTTGACTTTTGTGATTGTGATTTGGACATGGACTGGTATATTTGTGTTTGACTTTTGGATTGTGATTTGGACATGGACTGGTATATTTGTTTTTGACTTTTGTGATTGTGATTTGGACATGGCTGGTATATTTGTTTGACTTTTGTGATTGTGATTTGGACATAGGCTGGTATATTTGTGTTTGACTTTTTGTGATTGTGATTTGGACATGGACTGGTATATTTGTGTTGACTTTTGTGATTGTGATTTGGACATGGACTGGTATATTTGTGTTGACTTTTGTGATTGTGATTTGGACATGGACTGGTATATTTGTGTTGACTTTTTGATTGTGATTTGGACATGGACCGGTATATTTGTGTTGACTTTTGTGATTGTGATTTGGACATGGACCGGTATATTTGTTTGACTTTTTGTGATTGTGATTTGGACATACGGTATATTGTTTTTGACTTTTGGATTGTGATTTGGACATGGCTGGTATATTTGTGTTGACTTTTGGGATTGTGATTTGGACATGGACGGTATATTTGTGTTTGACTTTTGGGATTGTGATTTGGACATGGACTGGTATATTTGTTTTGACTTTTGTGATTGTGATTTGGACATGGACTGGTATATTTGTTTTTGACTTTTTGGATTGTGATTTGGACATAGGCTGGTATATTTGTTTTGACTTTTGGATTGTGATTTGGACATGGCTGGTATATTTGTGTTTGACTTTTGGATTGTGATTTGGACATGGACTGGTATATTTGTGTTGACTTTTGTGATTGTGATTTGGACATGGCTGGTATATTTGTTTGACTTTTGTGATTGTGATTTGGACATGGACTGGTATATTTGTTTTTGACTTTTGTGATTGTGATTTGGACTTGGACTGGTATTTTGTTTTTGACTTTTGGATTGTGATTTGGACATGGCTGGTTGTTTTTTGACTTTTTGGATTGTGATTTGACATAGGCTGGTATATTTGTTTTTGACTTTGGATTGTGATTTGAACATGGACTGGTATATTTGTTTTTGACTTTGTGATTGTGATTTGGACATGGACTGGTATATTTGTTTTTGACTTTGTGATTGTGATTTGGACATGGACTGGTGTGTTTGTTTTTGACTTTTGTGATTGTGATTTGGACATAGGCTGGTATATTTGTTTTTGACTTTTTGGATTGTGATTTGGACATGGACTGGTATATTTGTTTTTGACTTTTTGGATTGTGATTTGGACTTGGACTGGTGTGTTTGTGTTTGACTTTTGTGATTGTGATTTGGACATAGGCTGGTATATTTGTTTTTGACTTTTTGGATTGTGATTTGGACATGGACTGGTATATTTGTTTTGACTTTTTGGATTGTGATTTGGACTTGGACTGGTGTGTTTGTTTTTGACTTTGTGATTGTGATTTGGACATGGGCTGGTATATTTGTTTCCAACTTTTGTGATTTAGATTCCAACATGGACTGGTATGTTTGTGTTTGACTTAAATCTTCAGGATGGTAACTGTACTGGGTGATTTATTATTAAATTATTTTTGTCGTTATGTAATATATATATTTGTTAACAGAAAATATTAATATTGTATTACTTTAATGAATTATGAAACAATACATATGTTTATAAAATAGTGCATTATTGATTGTGAGTTGAAGCAGAGATCCCGGATATGATATATCTAAAACTTTCTCACCATAATTTATTCAAAATGCTTTCAAATTTAAAATAAAATATAAAAAGTTTACCACGTTTCCCACGTTTTCCATCGTACAGTAAATTTTCTTCCTCTATATCAAAATCAGAATCTGTCATCATTGTTAAAACAGTAGTATTATATATATATATATATACCAGTATATAGTATGTAGGTATAGTTGTAATGTGTACTGTGTATTACTGTGTAATGTAGGATGCAGGTATAAAGTTGTACTGTATTTAATAGTGTATATTATTCATATCTACAGATCATAAATTGCTGCCAGTAACAAAGGCCGGGTAACAGCTGTCCTTTGTAGAATATAACCATACAACAGTATAAAGTGACATCCCCCAAAAAACATTAAAATTAATACAATGTACATTGATTCTAGCAAAATAATATTTAATGTTTTAAGTTTACAGATGGTTTGTTCACAGATCTGAGGTAAAACTTATATATGTAATATTTTTAAATTATGAAGATAAAATTATCCACAATTGCTTTAACATTTGTGTATTTAAATTTAAAGTTAAATTTTTTTTTTTTAAAGAGCTATAATAGGTTTCAGTTTAAAACTTTTAAGATATATAATTTTAGTATTTACACGAGGTGTACAATAGGGAAAGGATATTACACCGGTATGAGTGATAGGTAAGGGTGGACCCCAGTTTGCAGGGGGTATAAAAATTTCATCCACATGCCATGCCTATAGCAAGTATACCAGTTGTCAACACAGCATCCCACACCACTAGGAAGGAACCTTATACCTTGAAACTTAATTTATTGGAGTATAATTAACTGAGAACAAAGAAAGCAACAGTGTCCAATCTAGGATTTTTCAATAGAAGTTATTTTCAAGAACTTTATTCTAGAACTCCATAACATCAATATTTTTGCATTCACAAGATAAATATGGCTCACTAAGACCTTGACAATGGGGTACACATGTTAAATAAAGGTTTATAATCTAACCCTTTCCCACTAAAATGATGAAACAGACACAGGAAGATGAAATTATTATTTCTTTGTGTATTAGTAATAATTTGTGCTGGAATTCAGTATTATCAAAGGCGTGTGCATAGAAAGTGTATGTGGGTTCGGCCATAGATAAACAGAAGGGATAACCAAGGAGCATACCATGCACTTTTAAAAGAACTGTCAAATGAAACCCAAAAAGTTTCAAAACATTTCTCAGAATGGACATGACGGCATTTAATGAGTTGATTATTTTTTGTTAATTTCTCTGCTTCATCCATGATATTTAGATATTTATTTATGTTATGGGAAGCTTGAACCTTTTTGTCCGTTTTCTGATTGGTCAGTGCAAGGTCAGGGTTTAAGTTCTATAAGCCTTGATTTACAAATAGAACATGTTCTATTTCTCAATATGTTTTATAACCTCCTGGTGTTGTATGTATCGCAGTGTCCACACTGTGTATTTTGATTTATAAATCATGAATCATGAATCAAGATACACCGTGTGATTTGGCCTTAAGAACTTAATGGGGTCATTTGGCAAAATAATTGATCAATCCTTCTAGAATGAACACTGAAGTAATAAAGCAAGATAAACAAAATGAATATATAAACAATATACTGACCATCTAGGATGTTTTGATTTTCAAATAATATACGGTCCCCTCGGTATCGTAACCCATCCTGTTGTGCTGAAAACATTACAGTGATGTAGACAATAGATTTAGGATTTAATATTTAATATTTCAAATTAATCAACAATCATAACAAATCATCTTAAATTCAGTCCATCATATAGAACAGTTAATATTATTACATAATGTAAAAACAATCAACTGAATGGCTAGCTAGTTGACAAATGAGTTTTACCATAATAAAGAGGTTTATGGGCCTTATTGCTCACCTGAATGGCTAGCTAGTTGACAAATGAGTTTTACCATAATAAAGAGGTTTATGGGCCTTATTGCTCACCAGAATGGCTAGCTAGTTGACACATGTGTTTTACTGTATGAAAGAGTCCTATGGGCCTTATCGCTCACCTGAACAACTATTTTGAAGAATTAGACTTTGTTTGAGTTGAGTTTTAATTGAGTTTTTATTAATTAAAATGTGCTCTTTTGTGATTTCATTGTCCAATATTATAGACTTTCAATAACTTCTACTAAGACTGCTATATCTGTAAGGTGTGACTATTATACATTGGCCAGGTCAAGATTTGTGCAAATTAAAATGTACAAAGTAAAAACTTGGAATACTGGCATATTAAGTTTAACATTTTAACATCAACAAGAAAAGTGAGGCAGGATCCTCCTGATGTTAACAAATAAATATAATAAAATCTGGCAATTATATTTTTTAAAAAGATGGTTTCTGCTATTTCTCCCTTTGTGGGGCCCAAGTGGACATAATCCCTTCATTTGTGCAAATATGAATACCCTTCAACTCAAAATGATTATTACCAATTATGACATCATCAAATTTTGTCCAGTAGTTTTTGAAGAAAGATTAAAATGTAAAAGTTTATGCATGGTGGACAGCACATGATTCACCATGGACATAGAGTGATTGTAATAGCTCATCCAAGCCTTTGACTGAGATGAGCTTAGACTCATAAACCAATTAGTCCATCAAACTTTCAAAACCAAATCAACCAATCCATCCAACAACCAATCTATCATTTAACAGTCAAGTTTTTTAAAGCTAAACACCAATTTAATGCCTTGAGTTATGTCCCTTTAGAAGATTAGCAGTTAACAGTAGGAAGACAACGAAATAGTTATGTCCCTCGATACAGCCATATGTGACATTAATATCCTAACAACTTGCAGCCTATAACATGTATAAGCTCATCATAAATTATTTACTGCTTTCAGCCAACCAAACATAAGATATATTACAAACAGTTAGTGTTACTAATTCAGCCAACCAAACATAAGATATATTACAAACAGTTAGTGTTACTAATTCAGTCAACCAAACATAAGATATATTACAAACAGTTAGTGTTACTAATTCAGCCAACCAAACATAAGATATATTACAAACAGTTAGTGTTACTAATTCAGCCAACCAAACATAAGATATATTACAAACAGTTAGTGTTACTAATTCAGCCAACCAAACATAAGATATATTACAAACAGTTAGTGTTACTAATTCAGCCAACCAAACATAAGATATATTACAAACAGTTAGTGTTACTAATTCAGCCAACCAAACATAAGATATATTACAAACAGTTAGTGTTACTAATTCAGCCAACCAAACATAAGATATATTACAAACAGTTAGTGTTACTAATTCAGCCAACCAAACATAAGATATATTACAAACAGCTAGTGTTACTAATTCAGCCAACCAAACATAGATATATTACAAACAGTTAGTGTTACTAATTCAGCCAACCAAACATAAGATATATTACAAACAGTTAGTGTTACTAATTCAGCCAACCAAACATAAGATATATTACAAACAGTTAGTGTTACTAATTCAGCCAACCAAACATAAGATATATTACAAACAGTTAGTGTTACTAATTCAGCCAACCAAACATAAGATATATTACAAACAGTTAGTGTTACTAATTCAGCCAACCAAACATAAGATATATTACAAACAGTTAGTGTTACTAATCATACATTAGTGTGTGTTACTGAGAGGCCTGTACTACTCAGGCATTTTCTTTCATAGTTACAGAGTTATGTACCCTTAACACAACTACTTTCACTTGCTATTGTTAAAGCTAACCAACGATTTAATTTTTTCATACCCTGTATTTAAATTATATCATACCCTGTATTAACAGAGTTATGTCCCTTTAGCAGATTAGCACCTAATGGTAAAAGTGGAGTGACATACTGGAGTTTAACGCCCCAGCAATACATTTGGCAAGCAAATTTACAACATTTTTCACACTAGAATCTGTGCCAAGTCTCATACTTAAGACTACTCTGCCACCAAGGTACCCTGTAATGCAGGAAGGCATTGTATTCAGTAATTGAAGTAGTTATGTCCCTTGATCAGGCCATATGTGACATTTTTGTCCTAAAAACTTCAAGCCCACAGGCTCATGATGAATTGTTTTAGGCCTGTAGAAATAAGTTAATGTTGTTTATTTTTTTTTTCTCTGATGAAGGCAGCTGTAATACATTGTCCTACTGAATCTTACTGAATGGTTCACATGATTTATTCAGACATCAAACCAGCTCAGGGGCTCAAAATTATGCAATGGAAGGTCCAGGTCCCTGGGGGGGGGGGGGGGGGAGGGGTTGATCGATGCATAATTAATAATAAGACGGATGGTGTTTTTGAAAAAGAAAAAAATGTACCAAACCATGTATTGCTCAGTAAAAAATGACAGAAAATAATAATTCTATAAATATATGAAAATGAATTTAATAAAGTTTTATCAATTGTACCTTCAGGATTGATCGTTGTTTGTCATTTTGGATAAAGAGAATGTAGAGTTTTTGCAAACCCGACCGCTGCTTTAGGAAGTTCATTCTAGCATTTGTATGTAACTGGATAATAATAATCTGCTGATTATCATTCAAATATTCCCGTTTCATGTTAATTTTACTTCTAAATCGGTAAAGTGTTAAAATTCCACAATTGTAGTTTGCACATGGCACTACGATTTATCTTCCTTTCACGCAAGTGAAATGTAATCAAGAATGCCGCAACACCAAAATACTTTATTATACCCTTTAAAATAAATTCAAATTACCATAGATTTCATAAAGAATTGGTTAAATCCACCTGCCATTGCGGTTATTTCATAAAAAGTTATGATTTTAAATCGTAGGACCCAAACTTCCCAGACTACTTTTTATTGTATTTACTAGATCAGTTCGCCAGATTGCACAAATTATTGGATGCATCCCGTCGCAATATGTTACTAGATTCCGAAATATATTCCGAAAATTTATTCCAAATGTGCATATGTAACCAAATGCATTACCTGTCTCAGAATACATATCTCACGATAAAACAGATATATTTCTTTCAAGCTCATTTACCAGGCACACTATTTCCATGTGTACTCATTTCATAGTAAAGAAGCCCAATCTTGGCAGAAAGCGATAGCAATATACGCTTTCACTGTCGTGAACGCCGTACAAAAATGACATTGGACTTTCTCAGTTTAAATATCAAGGGACCCTATATAAAATAAAAAAGGTGAGGATACAGTACAGCATGGTACAGAAGTAACAAGTAAATTCAGTGAATTATGATCCCCCTCCACTTAATGCATTAAATACTTCAAAATAAAATGACAAACCATTAGATTCATTGAATTGCTTCAATATTTTAAATTTTTCCATCTTTTTTTCTCCTGACATCCTGTTGTCGGTGTGATGTGTATGTAATATACATGATATTTACAATATATCCTGTTGTCACGGATGAGAGGGTATATTTAACGTGTCTACTTTTTTTTATAATTTTACCTGATTTTGTCTTTAGGCTAGTCTGTACAAACTCAAAGAATTCATGTTTTGCTTGTTTTTAACACAAACATTTTATTTTTATATAAAAAATCTGGGAACTCATGAACAAAATGTTTATTTTTAGTTGTCATTTTTTTTATTTATGAAATTCAAACAAATAGTTTATTCCTAATATATTAATAAATAAGCTTTAGTGGAGTCATACTACCCAAGGTAATTCAACAGCTGACAAGTTTAAACTGGACTGACCTTTAACCTTTGTACAAATTCAATAAGTGTTTCCCAATGATAAAGCACCATGGCTAAACTCGGACTGGCAGCATACTACTTCCAGTATAAAGTTAATGTGTTAAAAGGACTACTGGTATATGCATATTGTCATGGATTGTTTCATTGTAAAGTGACAAAAAAAAAACCCCACAAAAATCTACATAATATTAACGAAGTGTGACATCTGATTTAAGATCATACAAAATACGCTAGTTATTATAAGTGTAGTGAGGCTGAGCTAGTGGTGGTGTTGTAGTGCTGCACATAGTAGATATAACTGAGGGATTTACTGTCAGACATTCTTGTCCGTATCTTTTAACCTTGTTGAAAAACACTTGCTTATATATTTTCACCAAGGAGGGCCAGGTTGGATCCTGAGTAATGTTATTGATTCTGCTAGTTGACATGTGTACCAGGTTTTATATAAATTATGCAACCAATTCATCTCTTTAAAAAATCCGAGAGAAAAGATCTTTGTCAATAATGTCATGTTGGAAAGTTAGTATTTCACTATTTAACCATTTATCACACACACACACACACATATATACATGTATACATGAATGAAAGACTCAATCTTTACCAAATGATTACCGTTAAACTGTCACCTATAGATAACATCTCTTTGAAATTAAAATGAAATTTATTTCACTAGCACAGATGTCAGTACCAGAAAGTCATTTTCAGAATGGCAAAATCAGTATCATAATAAGTAAATTCAGTGGATTGGGATCCCCCTGCCAGCAGGTTGTTTTCTTCCGATTTGCACTTATGTTCAAAGGGCAATTACTCCTACTTAAATCAGCAAACCAACCCAGGTTAATGATTATATGCCTATCTCCTGTCAATTTTGATGCATTGAACGACCTATTTTCCAACTAAATTTCAAGAAATCGCTTGAAAACATATATTGAAATTTTGATATGTTGTACATGAGCACAAACCATTCAACATACCAAAATTTCAGGTAGGTATTTGACTTACTTACTGGTAAGAAGTTCTGAAGCGCCACCTGGTAGTCATTTTCACAACATATATGATCAAAATATAACCACCGTAATCAACAAATAAGCTTTAATAATTTTTAGTCATGCACAGAAACCAAGAGTGTCTTGCATTTAAATTTACTATTATGTCATGATGGTTATTTGGACCGATGGATTTTACTTCCAGCCATGTGATAACTTTCTACAGCACCATCTATCAAGCGAGAACATTAAAATTCCAGAGAACTAAAAGTAACATGAATATTATAAAAAAAAACTAAGTCTAATACAACCCTGATTTTCACATATATTGCACATGAATATATGTTTGGTTTTCGGAAACAAAAAATAGGTCGTCAAGCTACTTTTTTCATAAAATTGCATCAAAATCCTGAAACAAGAAAAGGCCTCATTCCTTACATAAGAAGTTACCATTATATCCAGGTATACTATTATAAACTCAATGTTGTCCGTTTGGTATTAACAAATAAATAAAAACACTGATTGTGAGCTATTTAGTTGTGCAAAACAAAACCAATTTTAAATATCATATGGTCTGTAGCCAACACAGATGCATTAAAGTGGAAAGGGAATTTGTATACATTGATGAAGCGTTCTTGATTTTAGGCCGCCGAAATGAAACGCAAATACAAGAGCATAGTCAAACTGCTAAAATTTAACACTGAGAGATAAATTATTATACAGTATGTTTATTGAAGAATCGTCAGTTTGCGTCATACCATCTGTATTTAAAATCACAAAAAAAACTGACATAAAGCAGCATTAAAAACACGGTGCTTCAAATTTTAAGCAATGTACTCAAATCTTTCAATCATTTAGAATTGTACCCTCAACACTAGATTCACAGTATTTCCGGTTAAATATACATTTTGTTCTTGAAAAAAAAAGTACACACAACATACAATTATGGACTTTTTAGTGGTTGTATATGGTGTGATATTCACCGGAAAAATAAATATTGATCGAGGCGACAGCCGAGGTCAATATTTATTTTTCCGGTGAATATCACACCATATACAACCACTTAAAGTCCATAACTGTTTTATTATATAATTTAGCCACTGTGGCACTTCGGTTGACAAACCTGTGACCAGGCAATCTAACTATTTTACCGATGTTAGATTTCCCTGCCCACTCTGGTTGATCACACTAAAATTATCCCGCATTAGTTAGATCAATCTGACTTTTTAAGTCTGATTCTATGAAAAAATAAGTGGCATTCCGGATGAGACACAATTACACACTACATTGTAAATTGATAATGCCATAACGTCAACGTTCTATGAAAAAAATAACAAGACACAATCACTTGCGTACACTTAATTGATGACGTTCTAATCATTTTACGGAGAACGTCAACAAAAATCGATGACGTACCACCGAATTTGATATTCACCGGAAAATCTGTAGTATATGATGTGAGATCCAATGGTCACGTGTTACAGTTTTAGCCAATCATAAAGATGGAATTTATTAATTATATAATAATTGATATTGTAATTTATAATCTCTTGTGAAAGCAGCATATTATTCTAAATGATACACATAACAGTGATCCCCCATAATTCTGTAGACGCAGAGACCACATATGTGTGACTTTATAGATAAAACAGATGTCAACTCAGACATTTTGACAGTACGCACAAAACGATGACATCACCATGGTATAGATCTACCTTGAGTCTATGTTACCATTTTAATTTTTTCAATCAAAGGCCATAGCTCTCTGAATTGTCCATCTCCGATTAATGTTGATACTTTGCATCAAGTTTTGTGAAATAACGCTTCATAGTTTTGGAAAATTACCCAAGACAAGAAATTTGTCTGGACATTACATTCTGAAGGATTTTTTTAAATTTCCAAATCTAATGCAAAAATCAGGTTTGTATGGCAATTTTTATAAATGGTATTTTCCAACTGATAACTGCATTGTCATGTAACAACGTCTTTAAGGAAATGTCATGCCCACGTGATGTGTGTGTGTGTGTGTGCGTGTGTGGTTTTCAAAAAAAATTCCTCTAACACACCATAACAATATTTTTGCATTCACGTTCTGTTAAATATGACTCACTAAGTTCTTAATAATGGATCATTTGGAAATATCAAGGGTCTATAATGGCCCCTTGTAGAATGAACACTGAATGTGGGATTCTAAATCCACAAACAACAGGTGTTGTTTTTACTTTCATTTCATATCGAGATTTTTACCTGGTAGAAATGATACGTCTTCAATGTCCATCATATCGTCTGCCATGGCGATTATGTAGTATTATTTCACGTCATCAGATCCTGGTTTCTTTATAAAATGTCACTTCATTTGCTGCATGACAAATGTTGTTACTATTACATAACTTATAATGATAATCACAGAGACTTTGTTTACAGGTGCCTACATTCGTATACCCTCTAGATTTTACATAGTCTCAACATGGATTTATAATTTCTAAATCCATCTACGGAACGGAATCCATAAAACCGTAAACCTGGTATTGACTTGAATTTCTGAAACGCTCATTTTCTTAACAAATGATCCAATCAGGAAGTGTCAGACAGTGTCGAGCATAATATCAGTTGGGGGGGGGGGGGTTAAAATAGGAACTAGCAGGAAGAAATTTCGCATTTTTAATTTTTCAAGTTATTGTGAGGCGGCTGAATAGAATTGGAAATAAATTTTACAAATCAGTGAGGAAAAGATCAACCACGGTTTCGTGCATGGGAGCTTTAGATTTTTTTGGTAACAAAATTGAGGTTTTAGGATAATTTGACAATTTTTGACGGAGGTCTTCCACAATTCTAAAAATGCGTTACCCAGGCGTGATGCGGCTTCGTATTCTAATGGCACCATTGATCCACGTATAGATTATAAATGCTTAGTACCTGGTTACACCTTGTATTTATATTGAATATAAAGTACACACCTGTGTGAAAGCAAAAACATTTCAGTTAAGGGTCATCTAAGTAGGAAAATTCAAGTGAAAACCATTTGGTTGAAAAGCGTGAAAGAGGGGTATAATTATGAAATTACCTACACACGCGTGAAGATTTATAAATAAAAATACAGTAAGAATTGATAATTTAAGACATTTTAAAATATTTGTTGCATATTTTTATAAAAATAGTGCAAAAATACACGTGTTTGGGAAAATAGTTTACACCTTGTACAACTTATTAATTTTAAAAAATGAAAAAGATATTAAGATAGTCAACATCATAGAGCAGTGCAAAGGTTTGTTAAAGAAATATGAGTTTTTTAAAAAAAAAAAACTCGACAATTTACGGTTGATGTTATCTACGATTTATTTTTCTCTTAAAATGCGTGTACCAGGCGTGATATTTATATTCTAAGGCCACTAATAATCTAAAATACAATAAGTCATTAAAAGTGCACGGTCACACAAGACTGTTCTATTTGAATTGAGGTGAATATTTTTTGGTTAATATTTTTTGGTTTCAACAATGTTGAACTATGTAAAGCCGAATATGCCTCAACAATAATCAAGTAATATACAAACGTAGCTTTTATAATCTTCCCTTGGATCATTGGTAGCCTTAGAATATGAACTATCACGCCTGGTACACGCATTTTTAAAAGGAAGACAAATCATAGAAAACCCCAACCGTAATTTATCGAGTTTTCAAAAACCTTGTATTTCTTTAACAAACTCTGTCCCCTTTGCACTGCTCTATGACGTTGACTATATTAATATCTTTTCATTTTTTAAAATTAATTCGTTATACAAGGTGTAAACTATTTTCCCCAACACGTGTATTTTTGTACAATTTCCTTTAAAAAATGCAACACATATTTTAAAAACTCTTAAATTATCAATTTCTACTTTATTTTTATTTATAAATCTTCACACTTGTGTAGGAAATTTCATAATTATACCCCTCTTTCACGCTTTTCAACCAAATGGTTTTCACTTGAAATTTCCTACTGAAATGATCCTTAACAAAGGATCACATCTGCGTCTCGTGCAAAAACCTAGTTCCGCATGTGTCAGTGTACACCGGACGTTACTATCTGTGATGCAATGAACCAATAATCTGGCATATAGGTCGTTCATGATCTGAAGGCAAAGTTTACATATATTATATTATATATATATGCTACTTACACCTATATGCGTTATTTAAAACCGTCTGTTCATAAACACTTTGCGTCAGGTCGTGGACGGACTATTCATGCATATGCTGTTTTCAAAAAAGGCCAAATAGGTCAATAATGTTATAAACGTTTATTTTTATTTTTATCTATTGGACAAAATGACAAACTCATTTGTTAACGAGGTAGTGATGCAGTAGAAATAGGAACAGAAAAAGGCCAGTACCCACCCAGCATGGTGGGTCAGGAATCACCCAGCATAGCTTGAGATTTTGTATAAGCAAAATAAACATACAAAACTAAAGGTTAATTGAGTGTCTTCTATGGTTTAAGAATTTCTGTAATAGACTCCGTAATATCAAGATGTTTTGTATCAAATCAAAAGTCAAAATTTTAAGTTAGAATAGTAGACTTATATAATATAAATATATCAATGTACTCTCTCTTTATTCATTACATTTTATAAATATTTATTTTATATGTTTACAAAAACCCTAACTACCTAAGGTAGTTATACGTTACTTGCAATTGGTTACAACTTTTTATTCTTTTTTAACTGTTTTAACGCTATTATGATTTGTGAGTATTGATGAACTTTTGTAAGTTCTTTTTGGACATGTCATAATTAATTCACTTCAAATAATGTTTGCTTTTTTCATAAACAGTTGGCTGTTAAGGTGCTTTTCGCATGTTGTATGTTACTATGGTAATATGCAGTTTCTTGTCAATAGGAAGATAAATGAGTTATCTCAAATCATTTCCTTTCCTGATTAGTATAAACATCCAGTGTACGTTGTTGGTATGATAGATAATATGGACTGTGAAAAGAGTTTCAAAATAACCCTATATTCTTAAACATGTGAAACTTTTTTTACTGAAATATGTGTAAAAAATGTCTTAAAATTATCTAGTCAGAAAGAAGTTGAATATAAGCATGCATTATTATGAAAGCCTATTAGGATTATAACCCTTTTAATTCGCGTTATAACGCCTTTATTTCGCGTTATTACGCCTTACATTTCCCGTTATAACGCCTTTATTTCGTGTTATTACGCTTTTATTTCGTGTTATTACGCCTTACATTTCCCGTTATAACGCCTTAACTTCGCGTTATTACGCCTTACATTTCCCGTTATAACGCCTTTATTTCGTGTTATTACGCCTTTATTTCGTGTTATTACGCCTTACATTTCCCGTTATAACGCCTTTATTTCGTGTTATTACGCCTTTATTTCGTGTTATTACGCCTTACATTTCCCGTTATAACGCCTTTTTTCGCGTTATTACGCCTTTTAATTTTTTTCATTCATGAGCCTTATAGGCTTTCGTACATTATAGTACAGTGTGAAATGATGTTATAAGTATATATGTGTGGACGATAAGGGGTGATCATGAGTCTATACTTCGTTCAGTTATTTATGAAGGTACTAAATACTGGTACATGAATTTTTAGAATATAAAAAGTTTGAATTAATTAAATGTGATTATAAATGTAACTATGTATGGGTTATAATATTCATTTCATCAGTAAATGTAAACGTTTGAATGTACAGTAGTAATCAATGTAGGTTAAGCCCATGGGAATCTGTATTTAAATACATGAGGTGTTCCGGTTATTTTTTTCCTAAGTTTTTCCTAACTTAGGACAGGCATAAGACACGATCGTGAAAAGAGTTTTAACTTACGCATTTCCTAACTCTTTCCTAAGTTCATACTTAGGAATGAACTTAGAAACTAACTTAAAAACGTAAGTGAAATGCGTCCCTTGTGTCCTAAAACATGTGTTACACTTTTAAATATTTATAATTTTGTCAAATCAAAAACAATTACAAATGTATCTTGCCAACATCTGGTATATTAGTATAATTTTTAAACAAAATTCCGGGAAAATCTGTTAAACATAACGACGTCATCACATTTTCAAGATGAAACCTCCAAGTGAACAGCTGGAAGAAACTGTCAAACTTTACCATGAGTGTAAATCTGCTGCTTTAGTCATGTCCATCAGAACCATGAGAAAACGACATCCAGGAATGAAAGTGCTCAACAGATTACTAATTAACAGAGTGAGGAAGTTTGAACGTAAAGTTAATGTAATCTACATTTCTGCCAGCCCTTAGACGGGAAGTTGTAAATTTGGATATCAACAAGACGGTGCTACGCCACACACTGCACAGCTACAGGTTGTGTTCTTCAGTGGATTGACAAAACGTTTGGTGATCAATACATTTCTTATCGTACCGCAAATGTTTGCCCCCCTCCCCGATCTGAACTCCCTTGAATTCTTTTTGTGCGTGTGGGATTACCTAAAAGACAAAGTGTACTATCATTCCCCACAAACAACAGAGGACCTAATAACAGCAATTACGAGGGAAATTTGATCGATCTCTGTTGATACATGTAAAGCTGCGATAAAAAACTTTAGAAATTGTGTTCAAACAATGTTGAAGGCAAAAGGACGTCATTTGGAACATATATTTTAAAATGACATATTTTTCAAAGAAGGCTTTTGGTGATTAATAAGAAAACTGAAAATATATTCTTAACACAAAATTTAAAACCTTTTTGTTATATTTTGTAAATTTTATAAATATAACTTAAGGTATTAAATTTTTACAACAGTTTAAAATTGTTTTGGGACACCCTGTATGGTATCTACTCGGCAGTACCCTATACTCGTTTCCTGATCACTGATTTAAAAACTCCTAACATTGTGAGGGCATAAGCGACAAGGTTAAAATGTACCCTATGATGTCCTTGTAGGATCAAAACTTTTTCCTCCTTATTTTAAAAGCAGCATCCATTTAACAACAGTAAGACAGAGAATCTGCACACAACCATTTTGTACTGAGGTGATAGCATTATCAAGAATTAACTTGCAATCAAATACGAACGTGAAGTACTAACGAAAAAACACGAACGTCAAGTGCTCACAACAAAACACGAAAGTCAAGTACTAGCTACAAAACATGGAAGTCAAGTGCTCACAACAAAATACGAAAGTCAAGAACTAACGACAAAACACGAAAGTCAAGTACTAACGACGGAACACGAAAGTGAAGCACTAACAACAAAATACGAAAGTCAAGTGCTTAAAACAAAACACGACAGTCAAGTACTAACGACAAAACACGAAAGTGCAGTGTTCCTAACAAAACACGAAAGGCAATGTTCACGACAAAACACAAAAGTCAAGTGCTAACGGCAAAACACGAAAGTCAATCATGGAATTGAAGTTCTCACTAAACTATATCACGAAAATCAGATGTTTGAGGTAGAAAAACACGAAACTATTTTTTTTCTGTCTGTAATACAGAAATGGCAAAACTTATGGTCAAGGGGGAGATAACTCAATATAGAAATTGTAAAATTTATGGTCAAGGGGGAGATAACTCAATATAGAAATTGTAAAATATATATGGTCAAAGGGGAGATAGCTCAATATAGAACTTGCAAAATTTATGGTCAAAGGGGAGATAACTCAAGGATATTTTTAGGAGTGTAAACAATTCAAACACGAAACAAAAGAAGACAAACGCTGCCTGTGAACTCCGATTATTTGATGTATGGTTACAAAACTAGGTCTAGATGTTTATATATTTCTTTATTTCCTCCTCATTGGAGATTAGAGAGAAAGGATAGAAAGAGAAAGAGTTAACAATAAAAGATAAAAATGACTATATGACTACATGTATATACAAAACTAGAAATAAATATTGGTACTTCGGGGTATCATGTTGAGTACGCTGGATTCAAGTCCACATCACTGAATAACTTCAGCAAAAATTTATTATTTAATTCATGAAAAACACAATATCAATGCCCGGTACATTATTAATAGCCTGTCTGTCATGCCACCCAAGATTGTTCTTTCTTTTTCAAGGTTGTTTAATATGTCCATATAAACAGATAAGTTAATATCAATCAAGTCAATTATATTAGTCCAATACACGTCTCTTGCGTTACCGAGATCAACATCCGAACAGTCACAGATTATATAGTTCACAATTTTTGTGTTGACAGACCCACAAAGATTACAAGTTTTGTTAGGCAACGGAATAACACATAGTAGTTGGACAACATTTGACAGTAGGATAGCCAACCCGGCCAGCGCATTGATTCATCAAACAAAATTTCACGCGCAGACAAAGTGAAAAAATTGTCAAAAATTTGAATTCACTCGAGGCGGTAAAATTACACAATATTTATTTCACTGCGAGTTTTTAATACTATTTGTAGTATTTTATCGTCTTTTGAGGACAAAAGTAAGTCATTAAAGACGATTTTTATCAAAGTCGGTGAGAATTTAACAATTTAAATCGTAATTGAATGTTAGGCACCGGCGAAAAATTGAAAATTGAAACTTTAACAAATGTCATTCTGTGTACGCAGTTCCTCATGCACCAAAGATGTTTTTACATGAACGGAAAGAACTTTTTTTCACGGTTATTTTGATGTATGATTTGTCAAATAATTTTCTTTACACAAAAAACGTACCAGTTTCAAATGTCGAAAAAATCGATGACATTGCCGGATTCTCGATCATGGGTCGCCCCCTTTCCGGCTAATTTGACACAGAAAAAATGCTAAGACAGCTTCCTTATTGTATGTAATGTATAAATTTGATAATCGAGAGACGCTGTGGAGATATTTTTGTTGAAATAAAGTAAGTTTTTCCTTAAAAATATTGTATTTTCACTCCATTTCTCGTCTAATCTGCCGATTTTTTGGAACTACTTCCAGTCGGACATGTTTGATTAGCATTCGTCCCGCTTCGATCACAATTTTAGCATGCAGAAAATGTCATCGTGTATTTTGGACAAAATATTCAAGCTTTTTTGCCTTATTTGTCATGTATGATCGATCTGCATGGCTGTCGAACACATTAGATACGCATGTGTTCTAATTTTACCCATATGGACTCGGATTCTGTACCAATACAGTGTACAGTGCAACCTGCTCATGTAGGGCTAGTTAGGGACTCAGAATTACTGAAAATTACCAACTGATTTTGCTTTGCTGGCAAAATATAAACAGGACCTGTCTGTCATATCAGTATATATCATTGGATAAATAAGCTAACATCATTAAAGAGGGTTAAACTGGATTTTTCTTTATGAAATATTTCCCAAAATGAGGAAACATCTCCCATGTTAGTTTAGCCAGAGTCAACACAACATTGGTCTTTATTATTTGAATTTTTGTTTCTGTTCTGATGCCAATAGCCCCGGCATTATTATTTTAGTACAATTTAGACATGAAAAGTTGATTATTTTGCTTCATTAAAAGTTTTAAGTCAACTTGACATAGCACAAATAACATTTAAAATAGACTATGTGGAAGTAGGAAATAGGAAAAGTGAATACTAATCATGTAGATTTCATTTGACTTGGTTAAAAATTTAACTCCATATTATAATGATTAAATACAGATCTGTAAAATATTTAGGAATTTCAGTAATTTCTGTAAAATTCTAATAAATAAATATCACCTTCTTTTAGGAAAATTCATGGGAACTGGTTTGATAATAGCATTAAGAAATAAGTTGATGCAAATGCAGTGAAATTCATGACACAGTGTATCCAAATGGGCATTATTAGTTTGTAAGAATTCAAAATAATTGTAACACACTAGGCCTATTCCAGATTTATTGATTTATCAGTTAAATTTAGAATTGATTGGTTGGTATACACACCCCATTCAAGATTATTTCAATTATAATCAGGTAAATGAGATTAAGGAAGTAAATAGGTACAGGGATGAAGATTTGCAGGGGCCCAGTAGCCAATGGCTTCTAAATTCGAGTATGGGCCACTTAATGTTTACAGATTTAAGCCATTTAGTACTGTTACAAATTCTTTTATGAAGTGAGCTGGCCCCAAACTCAAAATATTCAGGCTTCATCCCTGAGGTAAATCACACCCCTCAACAAGAGAACTGGCAAACTTTCTGACATAGTAAGATTTTAACCTATGCTGTTAACTGTATGCTACACTTCAGGCAAGGGTGCATGAAAAGCATTTCATGTGGTGAAAAAGAGGTATTCAGTATCAAGAGAAGCATTCAATTCATAAATGTGTAATGGTATATAATTCCCAGTATGTTAAGGATATTGATATGTGTTGATTTTTTAATTCTATATAAAATGAAACATTCATAAATGTCTGATGATATCTAATTCCTAGTGTATTAAAGATATTGTTATGTTTTAATTTTACATGAAATGAGACATTCAACATTATTACAATTTACAAAGTTGGTTTAGACACACATAATGCATTTTTCTTTGAAAAATGTTCCATTATGTGTAAATAGTATTAACCATGAGTGTTCATTCTAGGATTTTTTCAGATGGGTTCATTTCTAATAAAATTCCTCTAATAACAAGTTGAATAACATCAATGATTTTGCATACATCTAATGTTTGATGTGACTTGTAGTCTTTTAGGCTGATGTAAAAGCCTTTGTAATGAAGTATTTAAAAGTTTCATATAATGTAGCTTTTATATATGACAATGCTATCAAATATTTTGAACTTGCATTTGAAATCTAATTTCAAATGTGGCCAACTATGGCCTTTACAATGGTGCCATTTGGCAAAATAAAGAATCAACAGCCCCTTTCTAGAATGAACACTGCCATATGATCCCATAGTTTTTGATTTATTTGTAAATGATTTATCTATTTATCACAGCCAGAACAAATAGAAAGTACCTGTCCCCCAAATAATCACCTGTTTGTGTAGTTTCTAAATTAAATTTGATAATTTAGACAATTTTAGTCCTTTTAAATGCTATATGGCCCACTTGTCATTCATTTAACAAACAACAATATGACAAAATTTCTAACTATCTGCCTGTTCATAAATTTTTTTAACTTTTTAGTAATTCAATATCTTTTATTTTTTAAATGTTAATTTTGTTCATATAAAAATATTTGTTTTATTTTTCCAAATAATATCTGAGGTTACTTTCCATGGTACCCATGCCACATTTCATGTTAAACTAGTACCTTGAGGAAAGACAAAATGCAACTTATTTTGATCTCTTTTTATGTATTTACCCTATTTATCATCACTAACCTGCTCAACATACTGTGTCCCAGCTCTAACTTATTTCTCTGTAGAAGGTCTGATTTATTTATTTATTTATTTATTTATTTATTTATTTATTTATTTATTTATTTATTTATTATCATCTCTAACCTGCTAGACATTTTGTAACCTGCTCAACATACTGTGTCCCAGCTCTAACTTATTTCTCTGTAGAAATTCTGATTTATTTATTTATTTATTTATTTATTTATTTATTTATTAACAACTGCCGACATATTGTGTCCCAGCTCTAACTTATTTCTCAATTAATTTCTTATTTATTTATTTATTTATTAACTGAGCACTGACATATTGTAGCCCAGTTCTAAATTATTTCTCTGAACAATTTCTGATTTATTTATTTATTTATTTATTTATTTATTTATTTATTTATTATCATCTCTAACCTGCTAGACATTTTGTAACCTGCTCAACATACTGTGTCCCAGCTCTAACTTATTTCTCTGTAGAAATTCTGATTTATTTATTTATTTATTTATTAACAACTGCCGACATATTGTGTCCCAGCTCTAACTTATTTCTCAATTAATTTCTTATTTATTTATTTATTTATTTATTAACTGAGCACTGACATATTGTAGCCCAGTTCTAAATTATTTCTCTGAACAATTTCTGATTTATTTATTTATTTATTTATTTATTTATTTATTTATTTATTTATTTATTTTAATGAAGGCCCTATTTATTTATTCCTGCTGGGGTCCTAAAGTATCTCCATCAACAAACACATGTCATATGATGTGTGCCAGATGAGGATGCCTGTTGCAAAAAAAAAATCGATAAATACAGTACAGACCTGTATAAAGTTTAGCACCCAGCTAACGAATTAGTGCCGACAGCCTATATTGGTTCCTCGTTGGTGTTTATATCGACAGCAGTTGCCATCTATCTCTCGGCAGCTTTTCGACCGCTACCTTTCCATACCTTAGGCACTCGGCAGTCGAGCTTTGACTTCTTTTGGTTAGCTTAGTGTTAAACTTTCGACAGGTCTGTACTGTACATTGCGTGTACTGTGTATACAGTAGACAGTTGACCTATATATTGACACGGGGAACGTTGTTTACGTCACTACGTTAGAACAATGTTTATCAAGGTCGCGGCCATATTTGTTTTCGTTGACAACAAGACGTACTGAAATCATGCTGTTGGATTTTTGCGATTTTCGCATATTTAACCCTCATGCACCAGGTACGATAATTTACTGGCGTATACTGTAATAATTTTCTGACATTGTATTAAAATTTCTAGGAAAAGTATTCTTTACACAAAAAACGTACCAGTTTCAAAAATGGAGAAGAAATTTCTGTTGATTTTCAAGAGAAATCGGTTATCGTCGGGATATCAGTAATTTTAAATAAATGTGGCGTTTTATCTCGGACTTTTTGATACATGTAGAAAGTTTAGTTAATTCCTCACACGTTTGCATCATATTCGTAGCTAAAAATGTTTATTTTATGGTGTAAAAACGGTTCTGAAAATGGCGAATTTTTTTCGGGTTCAGACACTTGCCAAAAAATAATCCCTTTTATTTACCGCGGAAGGTTTCAAATTTTAAAACCAACGCACATTTTGGACTTGGCTATCCTACTGTGAACAGGCTCCAGTAAGTGCAAATTTGAACGAGAAAGTGTCCAGAATGAAGATGTTTTAAATTCACCATGAGTAGACATAGACCTAATAAAATCTGCTGATTGGGAAATTCGTTGTAACCAATCATGCCAAAACAGCTAGTTATTGCAGACCCACATATATGTTCGTTCAAAGCTTCTTTGGACGGATACTCTGATAAACATAAGTAATTTGACAATGTATCTAGTAGTTCATATTTTGAAACACTTGTATAGGTCAGCTAAATAACATTCTGAGGTCGACGAACATCCGTACTGATGCTGAAAAAGTCTGATTAAAAACCATTAATTTTTAACAGAATGACGACTTGGAAATTGGCACAAAAGAGCAAAGAAACCCAATTTACGTTTCCCAATTAACGCCGAGATTGACAAGCAACCGAGAAGTCCAACATGTCAGAACTAGTCTGGTAGAGGATTTTGAAAAAACGCTTATTTTTCGATGTAGGGAGGACAACGTGTTCAAAGGTGGCAAGTTATGTCATAACCTTCTTTGAACTTTACTTTGGTAGAATCGGCTTGTTGCCAAGCAAAATTTCACCCAGGGGCCATTGTGGGGGCAGCTTAAGGTCAATGGGTGCAAAGTTCAAGTGAAAATCCCCATATTAACCTATACACAAATTCATGGTGGCTTACAGAAGTTTTCTGTATACATTGTGTCTTCTAAATATGTAAGTGATATCTTCAAATTAATAGAAAGTCATATCCAACTAATTCAGTCACTTATTTTCAAAGTTTTCCATGAAAAATAAGATTAGACGCTTGCACAAATATGATTAACTGTGGCAAATAAATACTAGTATAAACACATTTGTGCATTTGAAATTGCTCAACAAAACTTTAGACTTTTGTTAAAATAATTTTACTGAATCATATTGCCCATATTTATATAATTATCCACTTTAAAAAAAAGAAATCAAAGTACTGATGGTACTGAAAGATTTGATTAGCTATAATGACTGTATCTGTATAATACTATCAAGTGTGTTCTCTTTTTTTGGTGGAAATATTATTGAACTGTTGAAACACGAACTATCCCCAGTGTCGCTTTCTATACCTGATACATCAGGACCCTTGTTATCTGCAGCCGGCTAGTCGGATCTTCAAAATATCCCTGAAGAAGAAGTTTGCATGGAGACATTACTACCAAAATAATTAATGGTCAAACTTTAGTTGTAGCACTGGGAAAACGGAAAGGCATCAATACATTCGGCGAGTTAGGAAACGCACAAACTGTTTTATCCACGCGAAAGATAAATGTATTAAAATTGATGTCATTATGATAGACCATAAAAGGTGAAACCATCTAGAGATAAAAGAGGATCACATCCCCATTCTGTTAGAAGAATTATTGATAATTAAAATGTCCCTCTGCCATTAAATTGGAAAGATTTTATCAGTCACCAAGAAAACAAACAGGATCTCGTAGTAATCCAAGACACTTCTTAGCTTAGCTAAGGGTATCAGGAGGTCCAACAGACTGCATGTTTAATTCATACAGAGGAAGGAGTGTAACCGTTTTTAAAGCTTTAAACAAGGAAGCCGACACTAGAATTGTTCCCAATGGTGTTGATGCTTACATGCAAGGCTATAAAAGAACAGTTGTTGTCTGTCGTGATACTGATGACCTTATTCTTCTGTTTCTGTTAAATGAGGAAGTATGATTCCAGACCGGGACATCTAAAGTTCGTCCCTGTTCATAGCATAAAATTATCACCTCTGAAGAGGAGTAAGCTCCCAGTATTCCATGCAATTACAGACTGTAAGACTGTCAATTAACTTTCTGCACATTTTAAATACAGCATTCCGTGTTTCCAGGGAAAACACAGGTCTTCTTCCCACTCTTGCAAGAGGGATTTTTTCTGAACTTGTGAGTTCAGATGCCTTCATTGAATGTACCTAGCGAGGATTTCTCATCTACGATGTAAACTGTTCCTCTCAGGGGAAAAATACAATTGAAAATTAGCATCCAACATCATATGCAACCGACCTACATATTCAACGTTCACACTATTAAACTGCTGTTTGGCTGCATTTAGTTATACCTGGTATTTGTTCCAGATCTCCCGTCACCTATAGGACACGGATGGTGCTAGTCTTTCTAACTTACGTACTGTATGCCTTTCACTCCCAGTGGAGGTTAGTCCATCGACAAAATCCCTCAAACTGTCTCTGTTCTGCGCAATTTTACCCCCTCTGTTTCAATTCCAGAAACTTGTCTCAAGGTGTCTTTTATTCTTGTGTGTTCCATTTCAAAGTGTTGTGATGTTATTGGCAGGTGCCTTGATGGTGTTACCTATCCATTCCCAATGTCGCTTTTGTGTTTATGTTTCAAAACGACCTTGTTTTGTGATCCACCATACACTTTTCGTTACTAATTTTGTCTTGTCATCTGGCAACAGGACCACGAACAATACTAGTTTTTATACTTAAATCTGAGTTTTTTTTCCACAAATTAAACTTATTTTTTGTTTTTTTTTGCTTAAATCTTACTTTGAACTTTAACTTTTCTAAGACAATTACAGGTCAAAAGATCATGAACAAAACTTAACTTTTTGGACTTAAGTATTTTCCTGATGTTCACGATTATTCTCGGACAGTTAAGTTAGTGCGAGTCTGAATGTGACTTAAAAACAGTTTTGATGAGAAAATTATAAATTGATTGATTGCATGGGGTTTTACGGGCTTTTACGCATTTCAGTCATATCAAGACGTCACCAGCTATAGGTGAAGTGGCAGAAATTTTTACCTTTGCAGTGAACTTAGGGAAATGTGCAGGAAAAGTTCCTCATCATGTTACACCCACCTTGGCACGGGGCATCGGATTTTAAGATCTCTCTCAAAGGATCTCGTGACTTTCGTTACTAAATACCGAGTGTATGGCAAAAGAACAGTCACTACCTTATTTCAAGTCTTGGTCAGACCCAACTAGGGTTAGAACCCAGGACTCACCACATACGGGGAGTGAACGCTATACCAATCAAGCTACAGTAGGGGTTTTTAAAAAAAACGAAAATAACCTTTACCAAAATCATGCATTGCTGAAATGTAAATATAAATCATGTTGCACTACAAAATGTACATGTAGGGCATACAATTTAAAGTGGGTGGCTGTATGCACTTGCAATGGGACCGTTGAACCGTTGATTGGTTGAACCCTTTGAATGATAATGCCACAGACAGTGATATTGATGAATGAAAAGAAATCGTTAGATGTGACTGATATATTCCAAAGATTCTCGTGACTATGCCTTGCCGATTACAGTACTTGCAGTACTTTGATTTAAACTTTTAATAAATTTCAAATTATCAGCTAGCTGGGTTTAAACAATATATTTGTTTTAATCACAGTCATGTATTTACAAAAGAATTATATTTTAGCATTTTGATCCATGCTTTGATGTTGAATGTATACTTTTATTTTATTCTATCTTGAAGCTTGTGTCAGAATTTTGAAAAATAACATTGAAATATTTAAATTTTAGCCTTAACAGTCTCAATTAGCTTCCTAGTCAATGTTAAAATACATGAAATGCTATGATTGCATGAGAACAGATTTATTTGATTTATTTAAATCTCAGAAAGTATATATTTGGACAGCTATAAACTAATTAAGATTAATTTTTGGGGAAAAAACACTATCTGACCTTTGACCTTTTATCTACTAAACCAAGGGTCGATCAGCTTGGCAACAGGTTGATTCTTGACCCCTAACCTATGATGATATAAGACAGCTATGTTGCCAGCTTTGAACACTCATGTCCCCCTATTGTGAAATTTCATTTTTTTTTTCACCAGACTAAACGGGTTCGAATATGTAGACCTTGAATGCGTTTCAAACAGTAATGATGAATTGTTTCGATTCGTCTTAAATCAGAAGTCAACACGGATGAACACATTCCGGTACCAAATAGCGCACACGGTAAAACTACAGACTGGTATATTTTTATACTTGTGAGAGGATGCATAAAATCACAATGCACCCCTATCCATCAAACTGAAGAAAGTTCCTCTGATTTTGGTTACTATATTCTCGACATCTGGATGGAAACCCCTGAATTTATTTACAGTTATTCCAACACAATATAAGTATAATTGTCAACTTCATCAATCGGTCGATCGCCAAGTAATCAAGATCGTGAGTGTTGAAGATAATTTGCCTTACTTTTCTTAAACACTATGATTTTGCATTTAGATGCATTGTAACAAAACTTCCAGATATCAGACGTCTAATGAATTATCTAGTCCACTATTTTACTTAAAGACAGCAATACAATGTCATCAGCTTGTGTCGGGCAACAAAACTTTGTCCATAAATCCTAAAATCATCAATGTGTGAACATAAATCATTTAACAAGTCATTGATATATACCAGGTAAAGCCAAGGGGACAAAATTCCGCCTTGCCTTGTTCCACAATTTATTTGAAATTCTTTCGACACGAAACCTTGGTGTAATACTATTCCAGTCATATTTCTATACAGCTTAACTATTTTACGCAACCCGCGTCCAATCAAACCGAACTGTCGTGACAAAATCTTTCTCAAACACCTTTTTAATCGCTGGTTGTAGGGATATTGCGCGATAACAAAACACGAAGGTCAAGTGCTCACGATAAAACACGAAAGTCAAGTGCTCACGACAGAACACAAAAGTCAGGTACTCACAACAAAACACAAAAGTCAAGTGCTCACAACAAAACACGAAAGTCAAGTACATGTACTCACGACAAAACACGAAAGTCAAGTGCTCCCAACAGATCACGAAAGTCAAGTACTCACGACAAAAAAGGAAAGTGAAGTGCTCACAACAAAACAGGAAAGTGAAGTGCTCACGACAAAACACAAAAGTCAAGTGCTCACAACAAAACAGGAAAGTCAAGTGCTCCTAGATCACTAAAGTCAAGTACTCACAACAAAACAGGAAAGTGAAGTGCTCACAACAAAACACAAAAGTCAAGTGCTCACGACAAAACACGAAAGTCAAGTGCTCACGACAAAACACGAAAGTCAAGTACTCACAACAAAAGACAGAAGTCAAGTGCTCACAACAAAACAACGTCCTCACAACAATTACTAACACAAAAGTCAAGTGCTCACAACAAAACAGGAAAGTGAAGTGCTCCTAGATCACTAAAGTCAAGTACTCACAACAAAACAGGAAAGTGAAGTGCTCACAACAAAACACAAAAGTCAAGTGCTCACGACAAAACACGAAAGTCAAGTGCTCACGACAAAACACGAAAGTGAAGTACTCACAACAAAAGACAGAAGTCAAGTGCTCACAACAAAACAACGTCCTCACAACAATTACTAACACAAAGTCAAGTGCTCACAACAAAACAGGAAAGTGAAGTGCTCCTAGATCACGAAAGTCAAGTACTCACAACAAAACAGGAAAGTGAAGTGCTCATAACAAAACACAAAAGTCAAGTGCTCACGACAAAACACGAAAGTCAAGTGCTCACGACAAAACAAGAAAGTCAAGTACTCACAACAAAAGACAGAAGTCAAGTGCTCACAACAAAACAACGTCCTCACAACAATTACTAACAAAAAAACACGAAAGTCAAGTGCTCACAACAAAACACAAAAGTCAAGTAATAACAACAAAACACGAAAGTAAATTGCTCACAACAAAACACGAAAGTCAAGTGCTCACAACAAAACATGAAAGTCTAATGCAAACGGCAACACATGGAAGTGAATTTGATTAAGGTAGAAAAACACGAAACAAAAATGTTGTTATTGTATGTTTTTTCTGTCTGTCTGCAATACAGAAATTGCAAAATTTATGGTCAAGGCGGAGAGAACTCAATATATAAATTGTAAAATTTATGGTCAAGGGGGAGATAACTCAATACAGAAATTGCAAAATTTATGGTCAAGGGGGAGGTAACTCAATAGAAAAATTCAAAAATTATGGTCAAGGGGGAGATAGCTCAATGCAGAAATTGCAACATTTATGGTCAAGCGGGAGATAACTCAACGATTTAATTTTTTTCCTGAACTTCAGAATATTATTGAATAATGATTCACGTTAATAGAGAGCCCATCTGTTATGCATGTCCCTCTCTCAAGTTCTGTCCAATATGAATATAACTAAGGCGTGTAAATGACAATATATAGACAATTCAATCAGGAAAAAATCAACAAACAAAAGAAGACAAACATTGAGTTTAAATTACGATTATTTCATGTATGGTTACAAAACTAGGTTTTCAGGTGCGTAGCAAGGTTAAAAGGCATGTGTAGGCCTGGTGGTATATATGTAGAAGTTTCGCCGAAGGCGTGTTTTGGTAGGGCAGGGGGGTCTGGAAATTTGAAATTTGAGATAAAAATACGCAAATTTCTGCACTTTAGACATTTAATTTCGTCTATCCTTTTGTGGCCGTTTTGCATACAAAAAATATATTCGCAATGATAAGTTGGAAGGTTAGGGACCGGCTATAAAAGTAATTAAACCACATCACTGGACATAATTTACCATTTTGTCTATTGTCGGTACGGAGTCAGGAGCCTTCATATATAGTGGCACCGGTTGTTTTAATTTACATTTTTTTTCAGTAGACTTTTTTGCTATTCATAAAGAAATAAAACAATTGTTTGAGTATTGTCAGAATATAGACGAGACTGTCATAATATAGTGAAATTTTAAGAAATTATAGTTTCTAAATTTCAGTAAATGAAGTCTTCCTTTAGAGGTTCCAAAAATGTTTATAATTTTGTCCACATCTAAAACCTCATTCCGGTGTACGTGTAGAAGACCCAGAGATAGGACTTTATTCTGCGCATGACGCTAAAAGATCTTTCACAAGATGCCGAGGTTGGTGGCATCGTTAAAAGCACGCACATTACACTGTAAATATTTGGATACGAATCCCTATTTGTCCTGTCAAGCATGTCCGTCAGTGTCGAAGGTCTGTCCTCTGCTTCAATCATTGTCCTCTGTGTAATCCAACGTTTTGCCTCCTGAAACGTCTATGGAATCAACAAGCTCTGGGGAATATGCTGCATAAACTGCCTCGATATGACGGGGGTTATATCCCGTACATTCGATGGAAAAGGCATTTGCCCTAAATAACGGTTCTCGTTATTCAGAATGCGAGCATCCATTTCTTCAAGTAAATGGTCTAAGAACACATAATACATCGCCACCTTCCAATACTGGATACAATCTTGTATGGCGTAATTGCCGCGGGTTTGTTGCCTTCCTATCTGGCGTGGTACTGGTGGTTCAATCTAAAATGAACATTAAATTAAAATTCACTTTGTGTAGACATATTTGAAAGACATATTTCAAAAGAAATTGAAAGGTTGAAACATTTGTAATACATACGCCACTGTCTCGGATGTAATCGGAGATTAAAACTCCACAAGTTGTTTCAGAAGTGATAGCTATAATAATTGTGCAAATAAATTAAACACGTGTGAAATATCATTTTGAAAAGGATCAAATGTAGATCAATTTTTTTTACCCTTTTCTTATAAGAATGCAGTTGAGTTGGGTAATGGTGTTTCACGCCTTGTAGCAACTCCTAATGAAGTCCGACGCCTAATGAAGTCCGGACTTCATTGGGCGTCGAAATTGCAACGTCTAATGCAGTCCGGACTTCATTAGGCGTTGACAATTTCGACGCCTAATGAAGTCCACAGATTGGGGCTCCAGACGAGGAGACTTTTTGATATTACCAAAAAAAAGTCTCAAAATTTTACGACT
>CM037868.1:29240402-29395402 GCA_021292105.1 Anadara kagoshimensis
CGAACAACTTAATCACTCACCCTACAGTCCCGATTTGGCACCCAGTCAATATTTCCTATTTTCAAATTTGAAATCCCATTTACGGGGAATCACATTTCCTGATGATGATAGACTTAAGGGTGGCACAGATGCATGGTTTCAAGACCAACCCGAAGACTTCTATTTCAAAGGTATAAACAGTCTGTTGCCTACAATTTCGACAGCTGATAATCACTAAGTTTCATCGAATTTGCCCAAGCAGTTTTTGAGAAGATGATTAAAATGTAAAGTTTACGAACGACAAACGACTGACGATGATAGGTGGCAATAGTTCAACTGAGTCTTTGGCTCAGGTGATAGTCCGGCAGAGGGTGAGCTGAACCTAAAATATTGGTCTATAGTTTTTTTCTCTGCATATATATAAAGATTATATAGTCCAGTTTTAGAATTCAGTTGATGCCACCCTGTCACCCTTGAGCATTTTGTTATATTCAAGATGGCGTCCAAGATGGCTGCCATAACATGAAAATGGGCATTTGTGAATTAGTTGTTTGAAAAAAACTAATTGATTGTATCATGGCAATTTTAAGTTATCATCCCCCGCTGAGAAGTCGGTGAAGGGGATATAGTAATGCCTCCCGTTCATCCGTCCGACCATCCTGTTGTCTGTCTGTTCGTCCGTCTGTCCACTTGTCCCTCTTTTTGTTCGCAACAGATCTCCTAAATCGTCCATCAGATTTTCTGCTTGGCATTAAACTTTATAGGAATCTGTGGGAAGTGAAGTTGTGCATATTGCAATCTAGTTCCGCCGTGCTCATTGATCTTTACAGAAGTTATGACCCTTTGACTGAGTGATTTATCTTGGCAGGAGATCTTGCTTTCACGGAAAACTCTTTTTGAATTTATCGCTTTTTTGGTAAGGTGAAAGTTACTATATATGAGAAGGGATTTTTGTACAGCAAGTTTATAGTCATATAGTAGCATCTTAAACGCAGAAGATCATCCGGGTGAGATCCTAAACAGAGCACAGAAAAATTGCTTCCTCAGTTGTGAACGTTGATAGAACAATTGAATTTGGAACACAGGAGTGGTCAAAATTTGAAAGCGGTTGGCCGGACAATTTTGAGGAAAATATAGGAAGATGTGTGAGAACAATGAGAGAATTTAAGAAGTTTCTCAAAGTTAAAGACACAAAGGTGTATGATACTGACCTAATTTATTCAAGAGTGTTTGGCATGAATTCAAATGTCGAGAGAAATTGACATCAAGGAGGTTTTTTCTTATGAACTTGCACCAGTTCCCACATCTATGTTTACAGAGAACAGAGAGATGATAATTACTAAAGCTAAATCAGTTTTGAAGCAACAACTCCAAAATGACAGACAGACAACAAATGATGCTAAACATTTATTATAGAAACCCGGGGCAAAAGTTATGTCACACCTAATATGAGCAAAAGTAATGGTAAATAACGTAGTTATAAAAAAATAACTATTATTCATTGAAAGCTGTTTCATCTCAGATACCGCAGCCAAATTAACAATTAGTTTTAAGTTACATCGCATTTACCCTTTATAAATGCCTAAATTCTGTTTGATATGCTTTGGATCGACGCCTTAACTTAATCTTTAGGGATATTTTACCACAATTGATTAACTATTTGGTACATCTCCTGCTTCTTTGTTAACACAGAAGCTCTGGATTTTTATTTATTATATAATTCTATATGTTTTCTATCTGGTTTCTATCGGATTAAAGTACGAACTGTTGACTGGCCAAAGCAACACTGTTATTCATTGCTGCTGAAGAAAGTTTTGTGTGGACATTGAGTCTTGTTACAAGATGATCTTGCTGAAAGATAAACAATTTCTTTTGAAAAACCACATATAATCAGTACAAACTTTTAAGTTATTTATTATTTTTCTTTGATACTTGGCACTGCCAATTGCCTCTCCACTTGTTTCAAAAGACCTACAATTTTTACTCCCGTTATGCCCCGAACCTGAACACTAGCAGGATTCTTGACATTATACACAGCCCCAAGACATAACTCAATGTCCACACAAAACAATCTTCAGCAATAAGGATAAGTGTTGTAAGTTTTGCCACGAACAGCCAGACCTAAATCCGATCAAAACATATGGAATTGCATGAAAATCAGAGATTCTATGCCAACACAGAAGCAGGAGATGTACAAAGTAATTATTCAATTGTGGTACAATATCCCCATTGACTATGGTAAGGAGTCGATTTATATTATTTCAAATAGAATTCAGGCATTTGCAAAAGCTAAAGGCTATGAAACTAAGCACTACTTGTTAATTTGGCTGCAGTATATGTGATGAAACAGTTTTGAGTGAATAAATAGTTATTTTATAAGTGTTATTTGCCATTACTTTTGCTTATAAATATTAGGGGTGACATAATTATTGCTTTGGGACTGTAGATGGATCTGCAGGTTTGTATGTTGTTCACTGACCTTCCAATGCAACTGTTAATGATTTTGTAGTTAACTTTAGAAAATATATAGAAAGAAAGCTCTGGCAGCCTACAACATAGTGTTGATAGGTATAGAGAGTTTTACTTGTTCAGCTAGTGGAGCAGGTAGTGTTAGAGTACACCAGATGTCAAACAGTATGCCACTTCCTTCTCAAATATGTGTTCTCGGAGCCAGGGAACGAACTACAGTTAGTTGCACTAATTTTGATCCTTACAAGTAAGTACAATTAACTGTTGTTTGTTCTAAGGTTCTGATAACAATGTGAAAATTGTGAGAAATGACATCAGAACAATTTAAGAGACTCGCAATAATATGATGAAATGGAACACACAGGAGATGCATAGGAGGTACTGGAGGATGAACACATCGATGGATTAAAGTTTCTAGCCTGGAACATAAATGGAGGTTTCGAAAATAAATTAAAAGACCAAAATTTTGTTAAGTATTTAACAACTTATGACATTGTTTTTCTGTCTGAGTGCTGGTTTGATAAAGAGTTTAAATTTCAGATAAATGGTTTCAAGTGTGAAGCCTACCCGTGGCATCGTTCAAAACACATACAGGGAGGCGGTGTTGTTATATTAATAAAAGAAAATCTTACATCGCGTGTGTCAGTTCATGAAGTTATTCTTGATTCTATCGTCATACTGAAAATTGAAAATTGTTCAGTACATGATGCCGAAGATGTGTTTATAATGTGTTCTTATATACCGCCTGAAAAATCTAATTTCTACAAATTATATGATTGTGATCTTATATTCGAATTGGAAAAATCAATCGAGAAATATTCTTCGCTTGGCAAAATATTAATAGCTGGTAATTTAAACTGCAGAACTTCGAACAAAGAAGACTATATTGTCAACGACTCTATCGCCGAAAACCACTACTAAAGAACTACAAAACCACGTGCTTTGTTTATTTAGTTATGCAAATGATGTCAATATCCCTACCCGGAAATCTTCTGACTCTATCTCTAATCAATATGGTCATAGATTACTCGATTTATGCAAGTCAACAGGAATGCGAATCCAAATGGAAGATTGGGATATTCCGGTGAGTTTACTTACAATGGACCTAATGGGTGCAGTGTTGTGGACTATTTACTAACGTCTGTGGACATGTTTTCATTTATCAAAACCTTTATAGTGTCTAACTTTAATATTTATTCAGACCACGCCCCTTTACACATTTCCTTTAACATCCAATCAAATAACACAGCCGATGGGGACCATGACGACGACCCAGATGTATAAATGGAATGACGAATGTAAACAAATGTGTAGGGAGGTCGTAGCGAACAAAATTAATTACCTGAATTCGCTTATAGATTGTAATGTAACGGCACAAATCGACGTGGACAACTGTATTGAAAAACTCACGGAGGAGCTGCATAACATATTTTCTCCATTCTGTACTCAGCAAAATAAAAATACCAAATCTTCACTCCAATCGACACCAAAACAGGATTTGGATAAACCTTGGTTTACACCACAATGCAAGCACTTATACGGTCAATATTTAAAAGCGCTTAGAGACTTCAATAAAAACAAAACGGGTGAAACGCATACTGAATTACATGAAGCAAAGAATAATATAAAAAGTTGGAAATAAAACTTAAACGGGAATATCTACAACACAATGGGGACATGCTTAGTCTTTTAAAACGCACCAACCCTAAAATATTTTATAAAACATTCTCAACATATCAGCGTCAAGATAACAGTGTACCTCCACAACAATTTTTAGATCATTTTAAAAAACTAACTAGCGGTAATGGTGACGACGAACACACGAACCACGATAATATATCGAATGTACAAAAATGTGTATACGACGAACTTGATGCTGAAATACAAACTTCAGAATTAGCAGCAGCAGTTTCCAAATTGAAGAGAGACAAAATGCATGGAATTGACGGACTCTTAAATGAATATTTTATTGAATATAAAGATATTTTTATACCATTATTAACTAAACTATTTAACAAAATATTCAAGTCTGGCTATTTCCCTACCCAGTGGGCTATTACTTTAATAAAACCTATATATAAGAAAGGTGACCCAACAATACCTAGTAATTATCGTGGCATTAGTTTGTTGAGCCATCTTGGTAAACTTTTTACTTCAGTGTTAAATACTAGATTGTTACTATGGTCTGATAAATACAATGTGATAACTGATGCTCAGTTCGGATTCAGGCCTGGTTTCAGCACAGCTGATGCTATTTTTGCACTACAGTCTGTAATTAGTAAATCATTATATGCTAAACATAAATTATATTGCTGCTTTGTTGATTTCAAGTCAGCATTTGACACTGTACCTAGAACATATTTATGGTCAAAGTTACTAAGACTTGGTGTTAAAGGAAACATGTTCAGTGTTTTAAAGTCTATGTACACAAATGTTAAATCCTGTGTCTTAGTTAATAATCATTGTTCTGATTTTTTCAGTAATTTACACGGTGTGATACAAGGTGAAGTTTTATCGCCCTTCCTATTTTCTCTATACGTGAATGACTTTGAAAACCATTTTATTAATAATATAATATAGAACCCTTTGAGTTACAAAATATTGTTTTATTTTTATTGATGTATGCAGATGATATGGTTATTTTTTCTGAATCTGCAGAAGGGTTACAAAATATGTTAAACTCATTATCAGAATATTCTGAAAAATGGGGTCTTACAGTTAATACTGATAAAACAAAAATTGTTGTTTTCCGTAATGGAGGTAAAATTCATGATACATGGGTATATAATAATGTTTTGTTAGATGTTGTTGATCAGTTTAATTATCTTGGTTTGTTATTGAATTATAATGGTAAATTTAATGTGACACAGAAGAAGCTAGCAGAACAGGGTCGAAAATCATTGTATTTTCTTCGACAAAAAATCTATACTTAAATCATGATACTATGCTGTCTTTGTTTGATACATATGTCTCTAGTGTGTTATGTTATGCTTGTGAAATATGGGGTGGTAACAAAGCAACTGCTATTGAAAAGGTTCAGTTAGACTTTTGTAAACGTCTACTTAGGGTTAAAAATACAACTATGAATAATATTATATATAGTGAATTGGGCAGAGTACCATTGTATCTCACAAGAAAAATCCGCATGTTTAAGTACTGGTTAAAACTTGTTCAAACTAATAATTGTATCTTACAAAATTCTTATTCATTTTTACTACATTTATGTACTGTTGCTCCTTCTTTTAAAAACAATTGGGTTCTGTATATAAAAACTGAGCTTTGTAAACTTGGTTTGCATAAAGTGTGGCTGTTACAAACCAGTTTAGACTATAAACATACTTATATTCTAATTAAACAACGTGTACTTGATCAGTTTAAACAAGATATTTTTTCACAAATACAGGCGTCAAGCAAATGTTATATTTATAAGTACTTGGTTGACAATTTTTGCATTCAAACATATTTGTGTAAACCAATACCAGCTCAATATAAAGTATATTTGTCTAAAATTCGTCTCTCATCGCATCAACTAGCGATAGAAATCGGAAGATTTAAAAAAGTAGAAAAACATAATCGTTTTTGTTTTAATTGTTCAAATCACATAGAGGATGAGTTTCATTTTGTTTTACAATGTCCTCTTTATACTTGTCTTAGAGTAAAATACATTAAAGAATATTACTGGAAAAAACCAAGCACATACAAACTAATACAATTACTGAGTGTTCAAAATGTTAAAGAATTATGTAATTTGGGAAAATTTTTGAAAACAGCTCTTTTTATACGCTCTAAATATGTGCAGTAACTTATATATATTACTTGGTTCATTCTCCATTATTATTATTATATTTACTACTACTTCACCATATTACATGTATTTGTCACTGTCTTATCACCACATACTGTATACATATATGTTATACCAATGAATGTATTTTCAAGGTAATAATAAAGATTAGATTATAAATATGTTAAAGGCTTATGCAACTTCACCTTTAGCTAATGACGTCCCAATACAACCCATTCAATCAATCCTTTTTGCCTATGAAGTTAATTCAAGAAGTAATGATAATCTATTTGTCACAACAGCGTGAGATACAGCTGGTCCCAATATACTGAAATCTGGTCATTTTTACAATATTCTAGGTACTATGAATTACAACAAGTGCACCACCAAGCAGTACATGTATAACACCCGCTAGTGGGATATTGTAGTAGAATAAATATAAGTATAAATGGACCAAATAACTGTCGAGGGGTAGATAACAGCTGCTGATATATAGTTGACCAGGTGGCCAGAATATAAGTGGTCAATTTGTTAGCTTAGTGTTAAACTTTCGACAAGCCTGTACTGTAACTCTATATATAATATATATTTAGACAGATATTGCAGTGGAATAAATATAAGTATAAATGAAACATACAGTACAGACCTGTCGAAAGTTTAACACTGAGCTAATGAATAGGGGGAGCCGAAGCTCGGCTGCTGATTGGCCGAGGTATGGATTATTAGTGACAAGAGGTAGATAACAGCTGCTGAGATATAGTTAACCAGGGAGCCAAGATAAGCTGTCAGCTAGGTATTAATTTGTGTTAAACTTTCGACAGGCCCGTACTACTGTAACTCTGTTATAATATATATATATATATATATATATATATTATATATATATTATATATATATATAATATGTTTATTTAGGCAGCATCATCATTTTAAAATATGCACACCTTCAGGTCATAACAAATACACATACCAAATATCATTTAAATCCAGTCAAAACTGTAGGGCTAGTTAAAGTCACAATGTTCCTATATGTGTTAAGTGTTAAAGGGGCATAACTCTGTTAAATATTCGAGCAGAACCACCACAATTTTACAATATGTACACTTCAAGTGAATGACAAAACAAGTACATATAGCCAATTTTATTAAATTACATTCAAAACTGTGGGACTAGTTGAGGTCAAAACCTAAACGTTAACGGACAAAAGGACGGACAGACAGGTGGACAAACAGATGGATGGACATGATAATATATTTTCCAGAAGCAGGCATTTTAAAATCAACAAATTAGAACATAGATGTAATAAACTAAGAGCGATTTTCAAAATGTCACCTTAAATTTATGAATATCTTGAAAACTATTTGCCAGATTTAAATTAAGAAGAATGTTAAATAAAAATTATTGTAAAACCGGTCCAGGCTTTTACAATCCATCAAGGTCTTCAAATCTCATATGCTGGTAGAAATCAAAGACCATTAGAAAATTGACATATCAATCAATAAAGTCAATGAAGGTCTAGTTATTACCACAGTGTCTGTCAGTGTAACAGACCAGCAGTAGAATCATTCCTTGGGTTTAAATGTCCAGGTTTTGTAGAATCATTCCTTGGGTTAAAATGTCCAAGTTTTGTAGAATCATTCCTTGGGTTAAAATGTCCAAGTTTTGTAGAATCATTCCTTGGGTTAAAATGTCCAAGTTTTGTAGAATCATTCCTTGGGTTAAAATGTCCAAGTTTTGTAGAATCATTCCTTGGGTTAAAATGTCCAAGTTTTGTAGAATCATTCCTAGGGTTTAAATGTCTAGGTTTTGTATAATCATTCCTTGGGTTAAAATGTCCAGGTTTTGTAGAATCATTCCTTGGGTTAAAATGTCCTGGTTTTGTACATACAAAAAAAAGTTATGCTGGAAACAAATTCCCTGGGTCTTGGTAAATAGAATAAATTATTGACCATACATTTCCTGATATGATGATTAATAACCCATGCAAATGGTGCAATTTTTTTTTCACCTATCCCCACTACCTCCCTTGTCCCCACTGATATTTGTGGTCTTACACTTTCTGATTTATATAAAAGACAATAAACATCTATAAACATTTATACACAGTATTTATTTATCAACATACTGGGTCAAGCATAACACAAGACAACATTGTATATGTACTATGAAACAAAAAACAAGAGCACATAATTATAGTACCGTAAACCTATCAATTCAAGCAGTGCTAATTTTAACGATATATTAATTTCAGCAGTGTACTATTTTTAATGGTGTATCAATTTTAAGCAGTGTAATATTTTTAATGGTGTATTAATTTCAGCAGTGTACTATTCTTAACAATTTTGGTGATGATACAGCTCCATTGCCAAAAACAAATATGGTCATAGTGTTAAAGATAATCCATGAGTTTAACTCTAATTCAAATCAACTGGAATTTACCCACATTATAATTTGCACTAAAATCTATACACTCTAATATTAATACATATACATTAATTTGAAGCACACTTGATTAAAAGTAGGTCAATACCATAGTACTTCTGGTTTGCACTAATCATGCAATAACCTCTGGATATAACAAGTCAATAACTGCAGAACATAAACACAGTCAATAATCACAGTCCATAACTGTAAAACATATAATCACAGTCCATAACTACATCCAGTCCATTATGGACCATGACCACAGTCCATAACTAGAACATTATCACAGTCAATAGTCATAATCCATAACTACACTCAGTCCATTATCGATCAAGGCTACAGTCCATAACTAGAACATTATCACAGTCAATAGTCACAATCCATAACTACACTCAGTCCATTATCGATCAAGGCCACAGTCCATAACTAGAACATTATCACAGTCAATAGTCACAATCCATAACTACACTCAGTCCATTATGGATCAAGGCCACAGTCCATAACTAGAACATTATCACAGTCAATAGTCATAATCCATAACTACACTCAGTCCATTATGGATCAAGGCCACAGTCCATAACTAGAACATTATCACAGTCAATAGTCACAATCCATAACTACACTCAGTCCATTATGGATCAAGGCCACAGTCCATAACTAGAACATTATCACAGTCAATAGTCACAATCCATAACTACACTCAGTCCATTATGGATCAAGGCCACAGTCCATAACTAGAACATTATCACAGTCAATAGTCACAATCATAACCACAATCCATTATGGATCATGACCATAGTCCATAACTAGAACATTATCACAGTCAATAGCCACAATTCATAACCACAATCCATTATGGATCATGACCATAGTCCATAACTAGAACATTATCACAGTCAATAGTCACAATTCATAACCACAATCCATTATGGATCATGACCATAGTCCATAACTAGAACATTATCACAGTCAATAGTCACAATTCATAACCACAATCCATTATGGATCATGACCATAGTCCATAACTAGAACATTATCACAGTCAATAGTCACAATTCATAACCACAATCCATTATGGATCATGACCATAGTCCATAACTAGAACATTATCACAGTCAATAGTCACAATTCATAACCACAATCCATTATGGATCATGACCATAGTCCATAACTAGAACATTATCACAGTCAATAGTCATAATCCATAACTACACTCAGTCCATTATGGATCAAGGCCACAGTCCATAACTAGAACATTATCACAGTCAATAGTCACAATCCATAACTACACTCAGTCCATTATGGATCAAGGCCACAGTCCCCATAACTAGAACATTATCACAGTCATAGTCACAATTCATAACCACAATCCATTATGGATCATGACACACAGTCCATAACTAGAACATTATCACAGCAGTCAATAGTCACAATCATACTACACTCAGTCCATTATGGATCATGACCACAGTCCATAACTACACTCAGTCCATTATGGATCATGACCATAGTCCATAACTAGAACATTATCACAGTCAATAGCCACAATCCATAACTACCTCCATTATGGACAATAACCATAACTGTAGGACATAAAACATAATGATTTTTCACTTTTTGTACACATTACAGCAATCCCTCAGTGATGGGTGATACATTTAAACCTGACTGACAGTGACCAACTCTATATAAAGACCAACTTTTCATTAAGACCATGATTTTGAAGTCCCCTTAATTCATATTTCTACAAAAAAAAACTTTATATAAAGACCACTTGTCCATTAAGACCATGATTTTGAAGTTCCCTTATTCATATTTCTACAAAGAGAACCTTTATATAAAGACCACCTGTCCATTAAGACCATGAATTTAAAGTCCCCTTAATTCATATTTCTACAAAAAAAACCTTTATATAAAGACCATCTGTCCATTAAGACCATGATTTTGAAGTCCCCTTAATTCATATTTCTACAAAAAACCCTTTATATAAAGAATATCTGTCAATATTTTAATGTACTATGTGTGGTCTTTATATACAGGTTTTACAGTATTTACATTATAAATTTTCATGACATCAAAACACATAAGTAACCATTTCAGTATTTTTTTGCATCTATGACCTTGACCTTTGAACCTATGACATTCATTCATAAATCAAAATGATCGTTGTGCAAATGCCTACAATATTCTAATATACATGCCTATACAAAAAGTTTATAAGTTTTGTGATAATTAACCATTTAAGTATTTGTTCGCATCTATGACCTTGACCTTTCAATCTTTGACCTTCATTCATAAATCAAAATGATTGTTGTGCAAATTCCTACAATACTCTAATATACATGCTTATACAAAAAGTTTATAGTTTTCAAGATATATAGACAAATACATTAATTTTAGCAATTTCCCCCATAAGTACCTTACCATTTTCCCATTTTGGCCCCACACAGTTACGATTTGTGCAAATATGAAACTATGCGCCTTAAGTATGTTTCACATTAAATATCTAAGCTATATCTCTTGTAAGTTCAGAGGAGATGATTTTCACAATTTTCCCCTTTATGGGGCCCGAAGGGAACATAATCCTTTTATTTGTTCAAATCTGAAAGCACCCTCACACAGACATCATTACTGCCAAATATCATCCAATTTGGCTCTGTAGTTTTGGAGGAGTTGATTAAAATGTGAAAAGTTTACACATGACGCACGACCGATAAAGACAGATAGCAATAGTTCATCTGAGCCTATGGCTCAGGTGAGCTAAACATGAACCCTTAATATCAAAATATAATCAAGATTTAAATCTTTTTCAAGATAATCAACAATTTCAGTATTTTTTGCATCTGTGACCTTGACCTTAGAACGCATGACTTTCATCTATACTGTATAATCAAGATTTAAATCTTTTTCAAGATAATCAACAATTTCAGTATTTTTTGCATCTGTGACCTTGCTTATATTTCATTGTGGTTTTATTTTCGCTATTTTCACGGTCCAGTGTATTCCTGCAAACATAAAACAGCCACGAAAATACATGAGTATTACCAGCCCATTTATCTTGCTAGAGTAGTTTTTCTTTAATCAGAATAAGACCGCGATCATATGACACTGTGAATACACTAATGTCCTCAAACCGAGAAAATTGGACACCGTAAAAAAAAGCAATATACATAATACAGTATATCAAAATGATTGTTGTATCAATAGCAACAATGTTTCAATTTACATGCATATATAGAAAGTTTACAGATTTCCAGTAAAACAGAACAACCCTGAATATATCCTGTTATACCGTGGCTGGGTCTCTTCATGTTTCATATGAAGGAAAACCCAGGTCATGTTAGAATAACATTTCTCAAATTCAAACCAAATCCACATCACACTTTTCATTCACAAAATTTAAAATGTTGTACTACACAGCTTACATACAACCTAATTGGCTAAAATTACATATACTAGCCAATGATTGATACACCTTTTCATGGTGAAGAACAATGCATGGAATGTTCACTACTGTAAACCATCTAAATAAATATCAACATAAAACAAGGAGGAATGGGCCTGAACTGCTCACCTGGTTAATAACGGCTGGTTTGCCATTCCAAAAGTGGGATGTCCATATAGGTAAACTATTACAATATAATCAGATGTCCGTTTTATCAAAATTAAAATACTTTCCAAGTTTTCTCTACAATAAAAATTCATACTGAATAATCTGTTTAAAAAAAACAATAAAAATATTTTAACAAATAAAACAAATCAGAAATATGTAATGGGTATTAAATTTTTTGCAGTCTTTTCTATATCATTAGGTACATAGAGGTGATCCTTTATATACAGTCCATCTGTCTATAAAGTCTTTTGCTCAGTATCCTAGGTTTTTCTTTTTTACAAATATTATACTCAAGTTCAAAATTCCTGGATCCGAGGTCCAGGACTTATTGATTTTACATTGGGATCTTTGATATTTTAACTGTTTTTAAAAGTGGACCAGTCAATTTTTTTAACAGGATAATAATACTTTTTTATATATGCATTGCACATGGATCTTTCAATGATGGTATTGGACCATGGTGTTCGTGGGAACTGCCAAAAGTAAAGGCAAAAGGTCATGGACCTTCCATCACAACATAGTATTTTGAACCCCTGTATACAATGTAATGTGTTACACAAGCAAATGTTTTCAAAAATTAACACCAGAGATGCTAAAATTGAAAAATATATAAAAAATAAATATATATCCTGTAACAGCATTGTGGTTTATTAGTTTAGTCATACAACCCTTTGTTTTTTGGTTGCTCTAGCCTCTGTGTGAATTTTAATAAAAAACACAGTGGATAAATATGTGTGTGTTTCCAATGGTGGTTTCCCCAGCCCCAACAGAGTTCTGAGGCACATCTCCAGCGCTGAAAGAGTTGGCCATTTCTCCAGCAATTTCCAATGTATCCATGGCTAAACTTGAATCTGTGTTAGAGTTTTGGTTAAGCTTGATGTCTGTCAAACAATCATATTTCTTCCATTCTCCATCACTTACTGCATGGCTTGTAAAATGACCCCTATTACCAATTTCTTCCCAAACAGTATAAAAATACCGGTTGTAACTGTAAATAAAATGAAATAAAGGCCCATAACTCATCTATTGTGTAAATTCCACCACAGTTTTATAAAGTCATAAAAACCTCCTAGTTAACTTACATTTAGACAAATAGTTATAGATTTATGTACCTTCTAGTTAACTTACATTTAGACAAATAGTTATAGATTTATGTACCTCCTAGGTAACTTACATTTAGACATATAGTTATAGATTTATGTACCTCCTAGTTAACTTACATTTAGACAAATAGTTATAGATTTATGTACCTCCTAGTTAACTTACATTTAGACAAATAGTTATAGATTTATGTACCTCCTAGGTAACTTACATTTAGACAAATAGTTATAGATTTATGTACCTCCTAGTTAACTTACATTTAGACATATAGTTTAGATAGATTTATGTACCTCCTAGTTAACTTACATTTAGACATATAGTTATAGATTTATGTATATGAACCAGTCCATGACAATAGTGCCTTTATGTCATAAAAAACAGATTTTATTGTATTACTGATGTTCATTTTCTTCAGATTTAGAAACTGTAAATAGTATATAAATATTGCTAGAAAACTTCACTAGGAATACAATGCAATACAATTACCACCAAAAACAAATCTTATAAACTTCAATTTTTTCTACTATGATATAAATGCTATGAAGGCCTTTTGTCATAACCAGTATTACCTTACCAAAGAAACCAGTATCACCCTACCTGTATTTGTCCAGTTTTCAGGGTTCATTCAAATTCCCTGGGTCCGAGGTCCGGGACCTATTGATTTTACCTTTGGACCATTGATATTTAAATTGTAAAAGTCTGATGGACCTGCCATTTTTACCAGAATAATTATACTTTTTCAATATAATTACATAATTGCACATGGATCTTTCAATGTTGATATTGGACTTTCAAAACTTTATGTGGGACCTGCCAAAAATAAAGGCAAAAGGTCCTGGACCTTCCATTACAAAACATAATTTTGAACCCCTGAGTGTTATACCAGTATTTGTCTCGTTTTGTACCTGTATTTGTCCCATTTTGTACCTGTATTTGTCCAGTTTTGTACCTGTATTATACCAGTATTTGTCCAGTTTTGTACCTGTATTATACCAGTATTTGTCCAGTTTTGTACCTGTATTATACCAGTATTTGTCCAGTTTTGTACCTGTTTTATACCTGTATTTGTCCAGTTTTGTACCTGTATTATACCAGTATTTGTCCAGTTTTGCACCTGTATTTGTCCAGTATTATACCTGTATTTGTCCAGTATTGTACCTGTATTTGTCCAGTTTTGCACCTGTATTTGTCCAGTATTATACCTGTATTTGTCCAGTATTATACCTGTATTTGTCCAGTATTGCACCAGTATTTGTCCCGATTTGTACCTGTATTTGTACCAGTATTTGTCCAGTTTTGTACCTGTATATGTCCAGTTTTGTACCTGTATTATACCAGTATTTGTCCAGTTTTGCACCTGTATTTGTCCAGTATTATACCTGTATTTGTCCAGTATTATACCTGTATTTGTCCAGTATTGTACCAGTATTTGTCCAGTTTTGCACCTGTATTTGTACCAGTATTTGTCCAGTTTCGCACCTGTATTTGTACCAGTATTTGTCCAGTTTTGTACCTGTATTTGTCCCGTTTTGTACCTGTATTTGTACCAGTATTTGTCCAGTTTTGTACCTGTATATGTCCAGTTTTGTACCTGTATTATACCAGTATTTGTCCAGTTTTGCACCTGTATTTGTCCAGTATTATACCTGTATTTGTCCAGTATTATACCTGTATTTGTCCAGTATTGTACCAGTATTTGTCCAGTTTTGCACCTGTATTTGTACCAGTATTTGTCCAGTTTTGCACCTGTATTTGTACCAGTATTTGTCCAGTTTTGTACCTGTATTTGTCCAGTTTTGCACCTGTATTTGTACCAGTATTTGTCCAGTTTTGCACCTGTATTTGTACCAGTATTTGTCCAGTTTTGCACCTGTATTTGTCCAGTATTATACCAGTATTTGTCCAGTTTTGTACCTGTATATGTCCAGTATTATACCTGTATTTGTCCAGTTTTATACCTGTATTCCTCCAGTATTATACCTGTATATGTCCAGTTTTATACAAGTATTTGTCCCGTTTTGTACCTGTATTCGTCCAGTATTATAGTTGTATTTGTACCTGTATTTGTCCAGTTTTGTACCTGTATTATACCAGTATTTGTCCAGTTTTCCACCTGTATTTGTCCAGTATTATACCTGTATTTGTCCAGTATTGTATCTGTATATGTCCAGTTTTATACCAGTATTTGTCCCGTTTTGTACCTGTATTCATCCAGTATTATACTTGTATTTGTACCTGTATTTGTCCAGTTTTGTACCTGTATTATACCAGTATTTGTCCAGTTTTGCACCTGTATTTAACCTGTATTTGTCCAGTATTGTACCTGTATATGTCCAGTTTTATACCAGTATTTGTCCCGTTTTGTACCTGTATTCGTCCAGTATTATACTTGTATTTGTCCTGTTTTCTACCTGTATTTGTCCAGTTTTGTACCTGTATTATACCAGTATTTGTCCAGTTTTATACTGTATTTGTCCAGTATTGTACCTGTATGATACCAGTATTTGTCCCGTTTTGTACCTGTATGATACCAGTATTTGTCCAGTTTTGTACCTGTATTTGTCCAATTTTGTAACTGTATTTGTCCAGTTTTATACCTGTATTTGTCCAGTATTGTACCTGTATGATACCAGTATTTGTCCAGTTTTGTACCTGTATTTGTCCAGTTTTGTAACTGTATTCATCCAGTATTATACTTGTATTTATCCAGTTTTATACCTGTATTTGTCCAGTTTTGTACTGTATTTGTCCAGTATTATACCTGTATTTGTCCAGTTTTGTACCCAGGGATTTATCAGGGTCCTTTGGGAAAAGGCCCTAAACTAAAAATTGGGAAAAACTATCAATTTTTTGCTCATTTTGGGAAAACATCAACATCATTTTGATGCCATTTAGTAATGAATAATCTTTTTCTGACGCCAAGTGTTTATCAGACGCCAAGTGTTTATCAGTGTTTAAAAATTTAATTTGATATTCAAGTTTCTCATCATCGCATCTTGCCGGTTTACTTTAATCTCAATATCAGAATTTGGTTTACTCACGGTCTCTGAATACTTTGATGTAGAAGCGGTATTTTCATCTTGCGTTGCAGATGTTGTATTAAAATAATTTAGAATCTTTTTACTTGATTTTGCATCCTCCATCTTGAGGTGCTTTGTGTAATACTTGCTATTATGTGACATTATGGAGTTATTGAATCATGATCTCTTAATTGTATTTTCTAATTGGGAATTTTCTCAGCCCATTTTGGGAAAAAATCAATGGTTTTCCACTGGGAATGGGGCCGAATTTCGGCCCTAAATAGGCCCTTGATAAATCCCTGGTACCTGTATTTGTCCAGTTTTGTACCTGTATTCATCCAGTATTATACTTGTATTTATCCAGTTTTGTACTGTATTTGTCCAGTATTATACCTGTATTTTACATGTATTTGTCCAGTTTTGTACCTGTATTTGGCCAGTTTTGTACCTGTATTCGTCCAGTATACTTGTATTTGTCTAGTTTTGTTTGTACCTGTATTGTAGTTTTATACCTGTATTTGTCCAGTTGTATAACTGTTGGTAAATGTTCTGGCTGAGTAATCAATCCATGTAGATATAGCTGCTTCAGTGGTAATGGTATTATTTCAGGAATGTTGATAAATTCTCTGACAACCCCTTCATCCGAAGATCCAGTAACCCTATAAATTATACATGTACAAATAATTCAGGACTAGAAAAAATCAGTTAATTACAAATATGGAACTACATTAGATTCTCCACTGAACCAATAAAACTTGCCATTGAACCAGTAAAATTTTTCCAATAAACCAGTCAAGATTTCATTGAACCAGTAAAATTTCCAATAGATCATTAATATGTTTCAATGAACTAGTAAAATGTCCAATGAATCAGTAAATACTTTCCAATAAACCAGTGAAGATTTCCATTGAACCAATAAAATTTTTACAATGAACCAGTAAAATTCTCCATTGAACCAGTAAAATTTTTGAGCCAGTAAAAATTTGAAAATGAACCAGTAAAATTTTTCAATGAACAAGTAAAATTTTAAATTGAACCAGTAAAATTTTCAAATTGACCCAGTAAAATTTTCCATTGAACCAGTAAAATTTTCAAAATGAACCAGTAAAATTTTCAAAATGAACCAGTAAAATTTTTCAATGAACCAGTAAAATTCTACAATGAACTAGTAAAATTCCACAATGAACCAGTAAATTTTTCCATTGGACCAGTCAAATTATTCTAGTGTTCGTTTGCATCTGAGAACTTGACCTTTGAACCTATGACCTTTATTCATATATCAAATTTATTGTTGTGCAAATGCCTACAATATTCTAATATACATGCCTATACAAAAAGTTTATAGTTTTGGAGATAATTAACCATTTCAGTATTCATTCCCATCTATGACCTTGACCTTTGTACCTATGACTTTCATTCATATATCAAATGAGCATTAGGCCAATACCTACAATATTCTAATACACATGCCTATACAAAAAGTAAATAGTTTTTGAGATAAATAACCATTTCAGTATGGTTCCCATCTATAACCTTGACCATTGAATCATGACCTTTATTTATATATTAAAATGCCCATTGTGCCATTACCTACAATATTCTAATATACATGCCTATACAAAAAGTTAATAGTTTTGCAGATAATTAACTATTTTGGTATATTTGTGCATTTGTGACCTTGACCTTTGAACCCATGACCTTGATCTATGTATCAAAATGATCGTCGTGTCAATACCTACAATTAACTTTAAATCCCATGCCATAAACACCTTAAATGTTTAAAAAAAGCATTTTTATCAAAGGTCACAAACTGGGACATAACCTTGACCTTTGACATCTATTGGAAGAAAATAGCAAGACAAGAAAACTCCATACAATTATCTTCAGTTGTTATTGAGTTATAACAATAAATTTCTCACACCTGTGACATGGAAACCCCGCGTTTTTACCCATGTGGGATTTCTTTGTCTCACCCTAGGGTTTAGACAGGCTACACACCGAATTTCATGCGTAGTTATACCTACTCTGGATTTATCGTTGAAAGGACTTAATAAGCTGAGAAAAGTTCCAACCAACAATTTCCCAATGTCACAATCACTTACACAGGCTTAATTGATGATGTCACAATCATTTTACGTGAGAACGTCAACAAAAATTGATTGCGTCATTTTCAGCAGGGAAAAGGATGATGACATGAAAACTTAACATTTTATGTAATTTTATGTTTATTAATCATGTTTTATGTTGCAAATGTGTGAGAAAAAGAATCCTACACCAGTAACAGGGTAAGACAGAAATATCTTAAACTCGGATGAATATTTTCAATGTCCAGAACTCGCTAAAGCTCGTTCTGGACAAGAAAATATTCATCCTCGTTTGAGATATCTCCGTCTTACCCTGTTACCGGTGTAAGATTCTATTAGTCTCATTTTAAAAATTACATAATTTTATGCAAAAAATGTGTAACCTATTTTTCACCCAATTTTCATGTAAAAACACAATGTTAATGTTCCCATGTATCCTGAATCCAAATATCTAATTGAAATTTGCCTGCACCTTTTGCTTTCAGAGAAGAAGATTTTTTTTGTCTTTTGGCTTTTTTAGTAACGGCGACCACCTTGTTGGGCGTGGCCAAACCCGAACACAATTTTGAAAGCCTGTTACCTAGGCATGATATTCCTCAAGTTTCATCAAATTTGGCTCAGTAGTTTCAGAGAAGTTTTTTGAAAAATTGTTAATGGATGACATGACGAGGGACGCCAAGTGATGGCAATAGCTCACCTGGACCTAGGTGAGCTAAAAATCATAATTTATTTATAACATGCATAACAGATTTACAAATTTGTATTACACATGGTTTGTGGTATATGGTGTTGTTTATTCACAGATTATATGTCACCATCTCACAAACAACAGGACCTTTGATTGGCATCTCTGTAGATCCAAATGTTGTCAGTTAACTTATTAAATGTACATGTAGATGGTTTTCTCTGTGTAAACAGTTTCTCCACCATCCCAGAACTGACTGCTTTGACTGGAAGAAGTGGAGATGGGTAGGTAAAACACCATTACTCCACTTCACTCAACCACCCAAAACAACTATAATAAATGAATTTTATACAAAGTTAGAGGTTCTTTAAGCCTAGTCATTGTGACCAGTGTGAATTTGGGGTGATTACAAATAGGGATGGGTATTATCAAAATTTTTGTATCACGATATATTATGATACGCAGATGCTGTATCGCGATACGTATCATAATATATTATTTTAAAACTGAGGAAGGTAAAGAGCCTTTTACAATGTTGAATTCGTCACTGTCGGCCATGTTGTTAATAACACGTTGTTATGGAACAAGTTTTGTTTCGGTTGTTTCGTATCTGGTTGATAGCTTTACCTATAGTATGACGTAATATTTATATAAATTCCAGTCAGTTGAGTTATAAACAAATTGGACGGCTCTACGGCAGTTTGTGCGTTCATTTAAGCTATAAAAAGATAGGTTACTTGACTTTTCAAAAATACCGGTATTACCGGATCGGATTTGTCATATGGCGATACGTATGTATTATGAGACTGTATTGTGATATACCGGTATACCGATAAAACCGCACACCACTAATTACAAACATTGTCAAACTGCTTAACAAATCATCTGTTTACTGATTTTAAATTGTGGGGAACACTTTCATATCTGATTAAAACTCGAACTTAAGATCTCCACTTCATATCCGATTCAACCCACACTTATGGACCCCCACTTTCATATATCTAGTTTTCCATAAATTTGAATATATTAGTAGCCAAATTTACAAAATTTGTGAAATATAGTTCCTTTTTAAAGTATTTTTCCACAACGTTGCTAAATAGGTTTTACTTTTTAAAGATTCTCAGAAATTATGTAGCCAATGGCGATTTTGGCTATCAGGAATGGAACATAGATATCTGATTTAAACGAAGACTTATGGACCCCCACTTTCTTTTTATATCTGAATTTAAACCCGACTTATGGACCCCCACTTTCATATCTGATTTAAACCCAGACTTATGGACCCCCACTTTCATATCCATTAAATCCCAGACTTATGGACCCCCACTTTCATATCTGATTTAAACCCAGACTATGGACCCCCCTTTCATATCCCATTAAATCCCAGACTATGGACCCCCACTTTCATATCTGATTTAAACACCACTTATGGACCCCCACTTTCATATCCATTAATCCGCCTTATGGACTACACTTTCCTGTCTAATTAAACCCCAGACTTATGGACCGTATGGTTTATCATACTGAACTTACCCTTCTGTTTTACAGACTGTACACCGGGTTCTACCTCTGATCCAATTATTCCAGCATTCCAGTAAAACATTTGTCTGCTCCTCCCTACATAATTAATAGTGAAATAAACATGTTTAACCAAGGCTGATAATAATTCATGTATAAACAAATATTGTTGGATATCTGCTCACATATACAGCTCAAACATAAAGGCTCACCTGTGAATCTAGCCTTAGACACCTGGCTAATCAAAGAAGAGTTATAAGTGTAATTGATAGTTTCACCCGGGCTATAATGTGTCTAGGCGGATATAATTTCATAGCAAAATCTATCCAGCAGAATAAATATCATGGCTTATTCTGTAAAATATTAATCATGATAATGTAAAATATTATCCATGGAACAATTTCACAAAAAAATATTATCCTAGGAAAATATTTCATGGTGGATAAAATACATCGTTACATAAGTGATGCCATGTGCTGCCTACAAAGGAAGTTTTAAATCATGCCCTGTGGAGACCAAGCAATCACAGTTGGGAGTCCTGGCTCACTCAAACTTCACAAAAAATTATAAAATAATAAGTTTTAGACTATAGAGTTTAGAGAAACTAAATATTATCTCAGATTTCATCTGTATTATGTGTTTTAGAAAATTTAAGTTTTAGATTTTTTTAAATCAACATGATCAAAGGGTCATAACTCAAAAAGAAAAAAAGAAAAAAAAAAGAAACAAAACTTAGCAAACCAACTTGGGTTAATAATAGGTGCATCACCCAACAAAGTTTAGTTTTGCACCAAGTTTCCTGAAATAGTGCTTCATAGTTTTGGGGCAAAACTCGGAACAAAAAGTGTTTGGAAATTTAACACAAAAGTGCATAACCCATTTTAAGAGCAAATTTCATGTAATGGATCAGAAGGATTATAATCATACTGATAACAGACCCGTCAGGTGGCTCCAGAACAATACTGTCCTCTATACAGAAACATCTACTGGGTACTTTTGACATCAGGGTCTCTTTTAAAGGCTTTATAACCCTATCTTCTTCCTTTCCATACAGATCATAAACATGTCTGTTTACAGGCAGTTTGAGGACTTCAAACACCCATTTCTTTAATCCCTCTTGGACTCTGCCATCCTTGTAATCCAATAAAATCCTACTCAAAACCTAAAAATAAAAGTAAAAAATCCAACATTAGATATGACTTACAACAATAGCTGTGTTTCAGGTTGTAAGTGCCTTTTACGGTACTTGGCACTGGACTGAGTGTGAATAAGACCTGGTACTACAGACCAAGATAAAATTCAACTCGCCACTGACCTGTATCAACTCTGCTTTAACTGAGGTCTAGTCCAACTAAAATTAAGTTGACCTTGCTTAATTCAATCAGAAAGAGAAGCGTCCTTATATGCTAACTACATACAGTCAAACCTGTGTTAAAGGCCACCTCTATATAAGGGCCACCTGCTTTTAAAGGCCAGTAAAATTTTATCCCAGTTGCTCTTTATTCATGTTTTTTTAACCTGTATATAAGGCCACATGTCTATAAAGGCCACTTTTATTGGTTCCCCTAAGTGGCCTTTATAGACAGGTTTGACTATATATTTCTAGAGGTATCAATCCTGCCACTTATTTGAATTTCTGTTGTTTAAATTCAGCCTGAGTTTGGACGTCTTTTGCGTCAGTCTACCTGTACAGGTAATTCATGTTATAAATGTCAATAGGAAGGTGTTTTAAATGTAAACCTGTTTCAAATGTTAACCTGCAGAAATGATGTAAGAAAAAGTCTATTTACAATTACAGTAAAACCTCGATTCATCGCCACCATTTGTTCAGTCAAATTTTGGCGTTATAAAGAGGTTTGGCGATAAATCGGGGGAGGCGGATAAAGAAAACAAAAACAAAATGGATTTTGGGACTTCAAAATAGAGTGGCGATAAGGGAGGTGGCAAAGTTATCGAGGGGCATTATAACGAGGTTTTACTGTATATGTTCCAAGTTGTTTAAGATGGACAAAGACAAACTTGAAAAAATTTTAAATGTTGTTGTATACATGTACAGAGAGAGAAGGAAGATGTTCCCATATCAGCTGAAATTACAATCAGAATTTCAGGAAATCTTAAAGGAGATTGGTGTTGTAACTAACAAAGAAAAAAACTTTGTTAGTAAATGATGTCAAAATTAATGTTCATATCTCCATCATACTCTCAAAAAAGTGAAGCAGTGGGGTACTACTATATTGGTGCAAAAGGACTAAGGGTTTTTAAAAAGATGATTTGGAAATAATATACTGCTGCAAATAGGTTGTGGCACAAAAGGATTTCACCCATCAGAAAACACTTTCATTTATGGCTTGCTTTGTGAAAAAGTACATTTATAAAGAGTATTTTATTTCATTAAATATTTGTATAAATACAAAAGGTGTTATTTGTTCACTTCAGACACTTCCTATTACCATCCTAGTAAACATTAATAGAGAAAATTTTTATCATGAGACCATGCCAAAAAATATTGTGATTCATCTTAACCATCAGTCTGTAAAATTTAGTATTAAGAAGAAAATTCAATTCAATTTCAAATCATTTTCAACCTGTCCAAATTTTACAGTAAAGTCCTGCATGGCAAGTTTGGTCATTTTTTTGTGTCGTGTTATAAAATTTTATAACCTAAACAGTCTTTTTTGGACCACATTTGTTAACCATGCCAGTATTCATTGTTTTGACAAATTTCACCACCAGGACTGTGATATTAGGACCCTGGTTGATTTTTATTTGCTATATTAAATTGGAATTTGCCAGAACAGCTTGTTAGGCATACAGTCTAGTTAGAATCTGTAAATACTTAAATTAATCTACCACATCCCTCCTCAAGGCTATCTGCTGTCTTTTGAAACATAAATTACAGATTGCACCTAGAACTGATTTTCAAAATAACAAAACCAAACCAATAGTTTGGCTGTGTATACCCTTTGATTTCGTGTTGTGATTAGTTTGGCTGTGTATACCCTTTGATTTTGTGTTGTGATTAGTTTGGCTGTGTATACCCTTTGATTTCGTGTTGTGATTAGTTTGGCTGTGTATACCCTTTGATTTTGTGTCGTGATTAGTTTGGCTGTGTATACCCTTTGATTTTGTGTTGTGATTAGTTTGGCTGTGTATACCCTTTGATTTTGTGTTGTGATTAGTTTGGCTGTGTATACCCTTTGATTTTGTGTTGTGATTAGTTTGGCTGTGTATACCCTTTGATTTTGTGTTGTGATTAGTTTGGCTGTGTATACCCTTTGATTTTGTGTTGTGATTAGTTTGGCTGTGTATACCCTTTGATTTTGTGTCGTGATTAGTTTGGCTGTGTATACCCTTTGATTTTGTGTTGTGATTAGTTTGGCTGTGTATACCCTTTGATTTCGTGTTGTGATTAGTTTGGCTGTGTATACCCTTTGATTTTGTGTTGTGATTAGTTTGGCTGTGTATACCCTTTGATTTTGTGTTGTGATTAGTTTGGCTGTGTATACCCTTTGATTTTGTGTTGTGATTAGTTTGGCTGTGTATACCCTTTGATTTTGTGTCGTGATTAGATTGGCTGTGTATACCCTTTGATTTTGTGTTGTGATTAGTTTGGCTGTGTATACCCTTTGATTTTGTGTTGTGATTAGTTTGGCTGTGTATACCCTTTGATTTTGTGTCGTGATTAGTTTGGCTGTGTATACCCTTTGATTTTGTGTCGTGATTAGATTGGCTGTGTATACCCTTTGATTTCGTGTCGTGATTAGTTTGGCTGTGTATACCCTTTGATTTTGTGTCGTGATTAGTTTGGCTGTGTATACCCTTTGATTTTGTGTTGGGATTAGTTTGGCTGTGTATACCCTTTGATTTTGTGTTGTGATTAGTTTGGCTGTGTATACCCTTTGATTTTGTGTTGTGATTAGTTTGGCTGTGTATACCCTTTGATTTCGTGTCGTGATTAGTTTGGCTGTGTATACCCTTTGATTTTGTGTTGTGATTAGTTTGGCTGTGTATACCCTTTGATTTCGTGTTGTGATTAGTTTGGCTGTGTATACCCTTTGATTTTGTGTTGTGATTAGTTTGGCTGTGTATACCCTTTGATTTTGTGTTGTGATTAGTTTGGCTGTGTATACCCTTTGATTTTGTGTTGTGATTAGTTTGGCTGTGTATACCCTTTGATTTTGTGTTGTGATTAGTTTGGCTGTGTATACCCTTTGATTTCGTGTTGTGATTAGTTTGGCTGTGTATACCCTTTGATTTCGTGTTGTGATTAGTTTGGCTGTGTATACCCTTTGATTTCGTGTTGTGATTAGTTTGGCTGTGTATACCCTTTGATTTTGTGTTGTGATTAGTTTGGCTGTGTATACCCTTTGATTTTGTGTTGTGATTAGTTTGGCTGTGTATACCCTTTGATTTTGTGTTGTGATTAGTTTGGCTGTGTATACCCTTTGATTTTGTGTTGTGATTAGTTTGGCTGTGTATACCCTTTGATTTCGTGTTGTGATTAGTTTGGCTGTGTATACCCTTTGATTTCGTGTTGTGATTAGTTTGGCTGTGTATACCCTTTGATTTCGTGTTGTGATTAGTTTGGCTGTGTATACCCTTTGATTTCGTCTTGTGATTAGTTTGGCTGTGTATACCCTTTGATTTTGTGTTGTGATTAGTTTGGCTGTGTATACCCTTTGATTTTGTGTTGTGATTAGTTTGGCTGTGTATACCCTTTGATTTTGTGTTGTGATTAGTTTGGCTGTGTATACCCTTTGATTTTGTGTTGTGATTAGTTTGGCTGTGTATACCCTTTGATTTCGTGTCGTGATTAGTTTGGCTGTGTATACCCTTTGATTTTGTGTTGTGATTAGTTTGGCTGTGTATACCCTTTGATTTTGTGTCGTGATTAGTTTGGCTGTGTATACCCTTTGATTTTGTGTTGTGATTAGTTTGGCTGTGTATACCCTTTGATTTTGTGTCGTGATTAGTTTGGCTGTGTATACCCTTTGATTTTGTGTCGTGATTAGTTTGGCTGTGTATACCCTTTGATTTTGTGTTGTGATTAGTTTGGCTGTGTATACCCTTTGATTTTGTGTTGTGATTAGTTTGGCTGTGTATACCCTTTGATTTCGTGTCGTGATTAGTTTGGCTGTGTATACCCTTTGATTTTGTGTTGTGATTAGTTTGGCTGTGTATACCCTTTGATTTCGTGTTGTGATTAGTTTGGCTGTGTATACCCTTTCATTTTGTGTTGTGATTAGTTTGGCTGTGTATACACTTTGATTTTGTGTTGTGATTAGTTTGGCTGTGTATACCCTTTGATTTCGTGTCGTGATTAGTTTGGCTGTGTATACCCTTTGATTTTGTGTTGTGATTAGTTTGGCTGTTTATACCCTTTGATTTCGTGTCGTGATTAGTTTGGCTGTGTATACCCTTTGATTTTGTGTTGTGATTAGTTTGGCTGTGTATACCCTTTGATTTTGTGTTGTGATTAGTTTGGCTGTGTATACCCTTTGATTTTGTGTCGTGATTAGTTTGGCTGTGTATACCGTTTGATTTTGTGTTGTGATTAGTTTGGCTGTGTATACCCTTTGATTTCGTGTCGTGATTAGTTTGGCTGTGTATACCCTTTGATTTTGTGTTGTGATTAGTTTGGCTGTGTATACCCTTTGATTTCATGTCGTGATTAGTTTGGCTGTGTATACCCTTTGATTTTGTGTCGTGATTAGTTTGGCTGTGTATACCCTTTGATTTTGTGTCGTGATTAGTTTGGCTGTGTATACCCTTTGATTTTGTGTTGTGATTAGTTTGGCTGTGTATACCCTTTGATTTCGTGTCGTGATTAGTTTGGCTGTGTATACCCTTTGATTTCGTGTCGTGATTAGTTTGGCTGTGTATACACTTTGATTTTGTGTTGTGATTAGTTTGGCTGTGTATACCCTTTGATTTCGTGTCGTGATTAGTTTGGCTGTGTATACCCTTTGATTTTGTGTTGTGATTAGTTTGGCTGTGTATATCCTTTGAATTTGTGTCGTGATTAGTTTGGCTGTGTATACCCTTTGATTTTGTGTTGTGATTAGTTTGGCTGTGTATACCCTTTTATTTTGTGTTGTGATTAGTTTGGCTGTGTATATCCTTTGATTTTGTGTCGTGATTAGTTTGGCTGTGTATATCCTTTGATTTTGTGTTGTGATTAGTTTGGCTGTGTATACCCTTTCATTTTGTGTTGTGATTAGTTTGGCTGTGTATACCCTTTGATTTTGTGTTGTGATTAGTTTGGCTGTGTATACCCTTTGATTTTGTGTTGTGATTAGTTTGGCTGTGTATACCCTTTGATTTTGTGTTGTGATTAGTTTGGCTGTGTATACCCTTTGATTTCGTGTCGTGATTAGTTTGGCTGTGTATACCCTTTGATTTTGTGTTGTGATTAGTTTGGCTGTGTATACACTTTGATTTTGTGTTGTGATTAGTTTGGCTGTGTATACCCTTTGATTTCGTGTCGTGATTAGTTTGGCTGTGTATACCCTTTGATTTTGTGTTGTGATTAGTTTGGCTGTTTATACCCTTTGATTTCGTGTCGTGATTAGTTTGGCTGTGTATACCCTTTGATTTTGTGTTGTGATTAGTTTGGCTGTGTATACCCTTTGATTTTGTGTTGTGATTAGTTTGGCTGTGTATACCCTTTGATTTCGTGTCGTGATTAGTTTGGCTGTGTATACCCTTTGATTTTGTGTTGTGGTTAGTTTGGCTGTGTATACCCTTTGATTTTGTGTCGTGATTAGTTTGGCTGTGTATACCCTTTGATTTTGTGTTGTGATTAGTTTGGCTGTGTATACCCTTTGATTTCGTGTCGTGATTAGTTTGGCTGTGTATACCCTTTGATTTTGTGTTGTGATTAGTTTGGCTGTGTATACCCTTTGATTTCGTGTCGTGATTAGTTTGGCTGTGTATACCCTTTGATTTTGTGTCGTGATTAGTTTGGCTGTGTATACCCTTTGATTTTGTGTCGTGATTAGTTTGGCTGTGTATACCCTTTGATTTTGTGTTGTGATTAGTTTGGCTGTGTATACCCTTTGATTTCGTGTTGTGATTAGTTTGGCTGTGTATACCCTTTGATTTTGTGTTGTGATTAGTTTGGCTGTGTATACCCTTTGATTTTGTGTTGTGATTAGTTTGGCTGTGTATACCCTTTGATTTTGTGTTGTGATTAGTTTGGCTGTGTATACCCTTTGATTTTGTGTTGTGATTAGTTTGGCTGTGTATACCCTTTGATTTCGTGTTGTGATTAGTTTGGCTGTGTATACCCTTTGATTTCGTGTTGTGATTAGTTTGGCTGTGTATACCCTTTGATTTTGTGTTGTGATTAGTTTGGCTGTGTATACCCTTTGATTTTGTGTTGTGATTAGTTTGGCTGTGTATACCCTTTGATTTTGTGTGTGTGATTAGTTTGGCTGTGTATACCCTTTGATTTTGTGTTGTGATTAGTTTGGCTGTGTATACCCTTTGATTTTGTGTTGTGATTAGTTTGGCTGTGTATACCCTTTGATTTTGTGTTGTGATTAGTTTGGCTGTGTATACCCTTTGATTTTGTGTTGTGATTAGTTTGGCTGTGTATACCCTTTGATTTTGTGTTGTGATTAGTTTGGCTGTGTATACCCTTTGATTTTGTGTTGTGATTAGTTTGGCTGTGTATACCCTTTGATTTTGTGTTGTGATTAGTTTGGCTGTGTATACCCTTTGATTTTGTGTTGTGATTAGTTTGGCTGTGTATACCCTTTGATTTCGTGTTGTGATTAGTTTGGCTGTGTATACCCTTTGATTTCGTGTCGTGATTAGTTTGGCTGTGTATACCCTTTGATTTTGTGTTGTGATTAGTTTGGCTGTGTATACCCTTTGATTTTGTGTCGTGATTAGTTTGGCTGTGTATACCCTTTGATTTTGTGTTGTGATTAGTTTGGCTGTGTATACCCTTTGATTTTGTGTCGTGATTAGTTTGGCTGTGTATACCCTTTGATTTTGTGTCGTGATTAGTTTGGCTGTGTATACCCTTTGATTTTGTGTTGTGATTAGTTTGGCTGTGTATACCCTTTGATTTTGTGTTGTGATTAGTTTGGCTGTGTATACCCTTTGATTTCGTGTCGTGATTAGTTTGGCTGTGTATACCCTTTGATTTTGTGTTGTGATTAGTTTGGCTGTGTATACCCTTTGATTTCGTGTCGTGATTAGTTTGGCTGTGTATACCCTTTGATTTTGTGTTGTGATTAGTTTGGCTGTGTATACACTTTGATTTTGTGTTGTGATTAGTTTGGCTGTGTATACCCTTTGATTTCGTGTCGTGATTAGTTTGGCTGTGTATACCCTTTGATTTTGTGTTGTGATTAGTTTGGCTGTTTATACCCTTTGATTTCGTGTCGTGATTAGTTTGGCTGTGTATACCCTTTGATTTTGTGTTGTGATTAGTTTGGCTGTGTATACCCTTTGATTTCGTGTCGTGATTAGTTTGGCTGTGTATACCCTTTGATTTCGTGTCGTGATTAGTTTGGCTGTGTATACCCTTTGATTTTGTGTTGTGGTTAGTTTGGCTGTGTATACCCTTTGATTTTGTGTTGTGATTAGTTTGGCTGTGTATATCCTTTGATTTTGTGTTGTGATTAGTTTGGCTGTGTATATCCTTTGAATTTGTGTCGTGATTAGTTTGGCTGTGTATACCCTTTGATTTTGTGTTGTGATTAGTTTGGCTGTGTATAGCCTTTGATTTTGTGTTGTGATTAGTTTGGCTGTGTATATCCTTTGATTTTGTGTCGTGATTAGTTTGGCTGTGTATATCCTTTGATTTTGTGTTGTGATTAGTTTGGCTGTGTATACCCTTTCATTTTGTGTTGTGATTAGTTTGGCTGTGTATACCCTTTGATTTTGTGTTGTGATTAGTTTGGCTGTGTATACCCTTTGATTTTGTGTTGTGATTAGTTTGGCTGTGTATACCCTTTGATTTCGTGTCGTGATTAGTTTGGCTGTGTATACCCTTTGATTTTGTGTTGTGATTAGTTTGGCTGTGTATACACTTTGATTTTGTGTTGTGATTAGTTTGGCTGTGTATACCCTTTGATTTTGTGTCGTGATTAGTTTGGCTGTGTATACCCTTTGATTTTGTGTTGTGATTAGTTTGGCTGTTTATACCCTTTGATTTCGTGTCGTGATTAGTTTGGCTGTGTATACCCTTTGATTTTGTGTTGTGATTAGTTTGGCTGTGTATACTCTTTGATTTTGTGTTGTGATTAGTTTGGCTGTGTATACCCTTTGATTTCGTGTCGTGATTAGTTTGGCTGTGTATACCCTTTGATTTTGTGTTGTGGTTAGTTTGGCTGTGTATACCCTTTGATTTTGTGTTGTGATTAGTTTGGCTGTGTATATCCTTTGATTTTGTGTTGTGATTAGTTTGGCTGTGTATATCCTTTGATTTTGTGTCGTGATTAGTTTGGCTGTGTATACCCTTTGATTTTGTGTCGTGATTAGTTTGGCTGTGTATACCCTTTGATTTCGTGTTGTGATTAGTTTGGCTGTGTATACCCTTTGATTTCGTGTCGTGATTAGTTTGGCTGTGTATACCCTTTGATTTTGTGTTGTGATTAGTTTGGCTGTGTATATCCTTTGATTTTGTGTCGTGATTAGTTTGGCTGTGTATATCCTTTGATTTTGTGTTGTGATTAGTTTGGCTGTGTATACCCTTTCATTTTGTGTTGTGATTAGTTTGGCTGTGTATACCCTTTGATTTTGTGTTGTGATTAGTTTGGCTGTGTATACCCTTTGATTTTGTGTCGTGATTAGTTTGGCTGTGTATACCCTTTGATTTCGTGTCGTGATTAGTTTGGCTGTGTATACCCTTTGATTTTGTGTTGTGATTAGTTTGGCTGTGTATATCCTTTGATTTTGTGTTGTGATTAGTTTGGCTGTGTATATCCTTTGATTTTGTGTCGTGATTAGTTTGGCTGTGTATACCCTTTGATTTTGTGTTGTGATTAGTTTGGCTGTGTATACCCTTTGATTTTGTGTCGTGATTAGTTTGGCTGTGTATACCCTTTGATTTTGTGTTGTGATTAGTTTGGCTGTGTATACCCTTTGATTTTGTGTCGTGATTAGTTTGGCTGTGTATACCCTTTGATTTTGTGTTGTGATTAGTTTGGCTGTGTATACCCTTTGATTTTGTGTCGTGATTAGTTTGGCTGTGTATACCCTTTGATTTTGTGTTGTGATTAGTTTGGCTGTGTATACCCTTTGATTTTGTGTTGTGATTAGTTTGGCTGTGTATATCCTTTGATTTTGTGTTGTGATTAGTTTGGCTGTGTATACCCTTTGATTTTGTGTTGTGATTAGTTTGGCTGTGTATACCCTTTGATTTTGTGTTGTGATTAGTTTGGCTGTGTATACCCTTTGATTTTGTGTCGTGATTAGTTTGGCTGTGTATACCCTTTGATTTTGTGTCGTGATTAGTTTGGCTGTGTATACCCTTTGATTTTGTGTCGTGATTAGTTTGGCTGTGTATACCCTTTGATTTTGTGTTGTGATTAGTTTGGCTGTGTATACCCTTTGATTTTGTGTTGTGATTTTGAACACTGATGACAGCATACAGTCTGGACCCAATTTAGGGGTTCATCTAATTGGACCTAATGTTTAACATGCAAGTACTCAATTTCAAACAAAACATTTGGTGTATCACTCAGATATTTATCCTTGATTACTCTGACCAAATCTTGGTTGGAATGAGCTTAGCATTTTTGAGCTTAAATTGTTAAAGTCTGACAATGTACCATTGTTGAAAAGTAGCTTGCTGACAATCTCGGACTCAAATTAGTTGGAGTACTATATATACCCCCAAAACTTTGTCTACAGGGGGTATAAAAACATCAAAATATATATTCTGCATAAATGTGTGCATCACAAGATTCAGAGGTGAATGTTATCATAATTCAGTTTTATGTATTCAGACCTCACCTGATAAACAACCAATTTTGATTTTTCAAGAACTCCCCTAAGACTAGGTGATTTCCACTTCCAGTACATAAAAATTCCATACAGAAAACTTGCAATGTGGCAAAAATTCTTAATTTCAGGTTCCTTGTTGTTTTGCTTGTTATCTGAAAATGTAATGTTTACGTTGTAAAAAACAAGCAGAAAAAAGATATATCAAAGATTGAGTTGGTTACAACACCGAAAGTTAACAATGACAAATGACAAAAATTAACCAGAAGAGCTGTAGTCTCTACTCTTGGCCTTTTGCAGTTCAATATTCTTGCTCATTAACTGTAAGACACCTCAGTGGCCAAGTGGTTTAAACCATTGATTTACAGTTATTCTCAAAGCCTAGGTTCAAATCCCATTCAATTTCCTAGAATAAATACCTCTACAATAGCTCAATTAGTAGAGGCCGAGGTCTGATCAAGCAACTGTTCACCAAAGACTCTGAATTTAAAAATGAAAGTCAGAGTCCTAAAAACCGCTAACCCAGACATGGCATGTTAAAGAACTCTTCCTGCCCTGAGTGCACTGCAAAGGTAAAAATTTACTTTACCTATACCTGGTCTGACAATGACATCTCAATATAAGTGCATTATTCTTTACTGGGACATAAAATCCCAATCAATCAATCAATCAATCAATCAATAGGCCTGACACAGCTCACAAGGTCATATAATTTGCTTAAACCAAAATGTAATGTACTAATTTGATTTCTGAAATGAGCATAATATGTTTATAAAAGTACTTTATAAAACAAACAACAAACATTCATATGGGATCTGACACCACTTACAATTTACAAACTTATTATAAATACAGTAAGCATGTTTATAACTAAGTCCTGGTGACTATTTTTAACTTTGTTATAAAGTGATTTCGTTATTGTTATAAAGACTTATATAGAGGAGTGGTGAGGCTAAATGTTTTACTTCAAACTATCCATGTATTTGGTGTAAGCTATGTTTCAATTCCTGGTAGCCAAAATCGCCATTAGCTACTAATTTCTGAGAAATTCTTTCAAAAAGTAACCTATTTAAACAAATTTGTGGAAAAATACTTTAAAAAGGACTATATTTTCACAAATTTTGGAAATTTGGCTACTAATTATTTTAAATTTATGGAAACCTAGTGTAAGGGTGTTGCCTGTTGGTTATATTTGTGTTTTTATATTGTGTTTTTACTGTAATCTTAACAGGATCAACTGGGCTGGATCAACACTGTTCTTTATGTATTAATGCCTATAGGTATACATGTATATTTAGTTTATCCTTCAAGGCATTTCTATTTATGACAACAAGATCAACTACATGTAGCTTCACTATCTTGGTAGATAATGAAGTGTAAAACGTTCAACAACAAATAAAAGGTTTTGTTTTCATAATAAAGCTTACTCTTCTCAGCCAAGGTGGGAGTCCTACTTGTGACCATTTCATGTGATATCTTGACAGCACCTGCAGTTTGTTCCAGCTCCAAGGGGGAATTTTCTTGCTGGATACGTTCAACATCTTGTGATGGCGAGTCTAATGATATTAACTCATCACACCTGGCCTCCCTATTTGCATTATAATGTGTGACACTGGACACATGGCGATGTTGTGCATTTGTAGTAGGCTCTCTTGGAATGGCTATATTTCGCTCGCGGAACCTGAAAATACAGACAATATGTATAAATATAAAAAACCAAGTGACATGATTTTAAAGAAATCTGATGATAATCACATACACACACACACACACACACACACGTCTTGTACAGTTGGCACTGATATACAGCTGGTACTGATACAGTTCTAGATCAGTGTAAATTGACCTGGGGTATAAAATCCTCTCCAACTTGGATCCCCCAGTACTTCTGTAGGAACTGATGGGTAGACAGTCTATCCCCCAGTACTTCTGTAAGAACTGATGGGTAGACAGTCTATCCCCCAGTGCTACTGTAGGAACTGATGGGTAGACAGTCTATCCCCCAGTGCTTCTGTAGGAACTGATGGGTAGACAGTCTATCCCCCAGTACTTCTGTAGAAACTGATGGGTAGACAGTCTATCCCCCAGTACTTCTGTAGGAACTGATGGGTAGACAGTCTATCCCCCAGTGCTTCTGTAGGAACTGATGGGTAGACAGTCTATCCCCCAGTACTTCTGTAGGAACTGATGGGTAGACAGTCTATCCCCCAGTACTTCTGTAGGAACTGATGGGTAGACAGTCTATCCCCCAGTACTTCTGTAGGAACTGATGGGTAGACAGTCTATCCCCCAGTACTTCTGTAGGGACTGATGGGTAGACAGTCTATCCCCCAGTACTTCTGTAGGGACTGATGGGTAGACAGTCTATCCCCAAGTACTTCTGTAGGAACTGATGGGTAGACAGTCTATCCCCCAGTACTTGTGTAGGAACTACCTACTGGTACTACTGATTTATCAATTGGCTTAACTGGTAAACTTTAATGTCTTCATCAATAACATACCAAGCACCCAAGCTAGGGCAAGATGACCCATGGCAGGCAGTCAACAACATTTACTTTTCTCGTACCTCGGACAGAAAAATCTCACGTGCACACTAGTGCTAGATTTTTCTGTCTTGTCCAGTTTGTCTGGTACTGCCTCACGCGACAATTGAACAATCAGGATGACGTTACCAATCATTGCGCTTGACGTCATCAAAACAAAGTGTTTCTTAAATCTATTTTTCACATATGTGTTTTATTCTACTTTTTATTCAAAACATTTTATTGTCAGAGTTTTTTTATATTTGCATTGAATACAAATCGTTGATATTTTAAAATTTTGAAGAGTTGTCGATGGGATTATTTTCAAAGGGCGGATTTGTACAATGCATTAGGTGCCCAAAGGAATGCAAGAGACCCATAAGGGTACGTGATTTGTTTTGTATGTATCACAGTTATGAGTTATAAACACTTAAATGGTATAAGAAATAGAATCTATCACTTGTTTGTGACTGATACCGGTTGATCTCGGTCTCGGCTGCTGTGATGTACATGTAACATATTCCAATCTCGACACAGCCTCAATTGGGATATATGTTTCATCACATCACCCTCGACTGAGATCAACCGGTATCGGTCACAAACAGGTGACAGATTCTATTAATCTGTCTTTGTCACAGGTGAGCTACAGTACAGACCTGTCAAAAGTTTAACACTAATCTGAGGAATAAGGACAAATTCAGGAGGTTATCTCGACACCTGGTTAGATATCTCTACAGCTATATATATATATATATATATATATATATATATATATATATATACCACTGCTGTGGCTAACTTGGTTAAGTGCTAGCTCTGTAAGTGGGAGGTCGTGGGTTCAATCCCCTACCGGGTCTGACCTAAGAAAAGTGGGTAGTGACTGTTCTTTTGCCAAGAACTCGGCATTACGAAATGAAAGTCATAGTTCTTTCGGATGGGAACTTAATATAAACGAGGTCCCGTATCAAGGTGGGCTTGGCACGCTAAAGAACCCTGCTGTATAATGCCATTAGCGAAATGCACAGGCAAAATTTCTGCACCTTTGCCTATAGCTGGTGACGTCTCGATATAAGTGAAATATTCTTGACTGGGACGTTATACACCATTACTCAACTCTACAGCTATATATAAGCTAGCTTAAAGTGTTAAACATTCGACAGGTCTGTACTGTATACATGTATATTGATGTAATTCAAATACAATTTGTGTACATATTTAATATACATAACTCTATATACATATCTACTAACCTGCAGTCACTCAAGTGCAAATGTTGATTTCCAGCATGAGGACTAAAATCTCTTCTTTGGTGACAATCAAAGCACTCCGAGGCGTTCAGTTCAGGACCAAGATAATAATGTCCATCTCTCGACAATTCCGTCTGCCAGAGGCCAACTTCTACATTTACTGGCAGCTCAAAACTAAAGCTATGCAACCTGAACCATTCAAAATGCATCCTATCTTGTACTGGTACTCCACTGGTTGCCATTTCCAGAAACATTTCATCCAGTGCATTTCTTACTTTAGTTATTGGATATACCATGATTGGTCCTTCATTGTTACAAACTTTGTTATCCAAACCTCTGTTCTTTATCCCATATCCAGTGTCAAATTTCCATTTTCTATAAGTAATGTCATCAGAAAAGCAAACAAGTTTGCCATTCACCTTTTTCTTAAACTTCTCAAGACAATAGAAAAAGTTTTTGCATTGTCCTGTGATTTCTTTCTCTCTTTTAATATTTGATAATCCAAAGGTCCTGTAGACTGGTTTTAACTCTTTTTTGTAAGCTATTTCACAGACAACTTGTAATGACAACTTTCCAGGACACAGATTCAAGATCTGATTGTATCTGTTCTCTATGCACCATATCATTAAAACCAAACCTACAATTTTCTTTAGAACTAGAAATAAATTTAGATTTCTTTGAATCAAATCTTTTAGATCTTGCAATTGATAGTGACATCAATCCTAACTGTAATTCTGTGTGAATTGTTCCATTAGTGTGAAGTTGTTTGATGCAGAAATGGAGTACAAAATTATCTAAAATCATTTGTCCTTTATAAGTCATCATCATATTGGTGCCATCAAATCTCCCTATGTCACCAGTCTCACTATGATCATATCTCTGTATCTGTCTTGGTGGTCTTAGAGCTAAAGTTGTGTCAGATTGGCAGGTTGATCTGGAATATTTATCATAACCACACTTGAAAATATTCTTTAAACCAGAGCATTTCTTTGTCTTCCGATTGACACGTTGATGGAGAGCAATTTGTTTCATTTTTACAGTCTTCAGTTGCTGGATGTTGTTGGTATTTGGTTGTTTGACTTTGTACATTTCCTTGGATTTGTTTGTTAGAATTCTGTTCTCTTCTTCTTTAGCCAGTTTTTCTTTAGTTTTTCTTACAACTTTTGATTCTGCAAACGTCTTACCATAATTTTGTTTCTGAACTCTGGGTGCATTCCATGTACTATCTCCGGAATTGACTTCATTTTTCCATTTCTGATTTTTTAAAATAATTCCTTCTGTATCCAATTTCTTGATGTCTTTAGAATCCTTTTGATTGTCATGGTTACTATCACAGTGGATCTTAACTATTCTCCCTACTACAAATTTCAAATTATCATTGAAAGGTTGTGTGTGCGACAGATTTTTACTTGTTTCAACAGAATGTTTCAGTTTCCTTCCTTTATTTGTGTATGATAAAATATTTTCAAAATTCAAGTCATATTGAGTGTAAATTATAGCATTCTGCTGTCTGACTCTGATATCAAAGAAACCATCTGTACTATTGTTAGCAACTTCATCACAAAAATCTGCACCATCATACAAAATTTTAGGAACTGTTTGGTCTGGGTCATTAAAAAGGTTTAATTTTGATTTACAACCAAGATCTATATCATCAGTGTACAAATTTTCATCTAATGTTTTGTCTGCTTTACAATAATCAGACTTGACACACTCAACACTAGCATGAAGATCAAGGTCTTCAAAACACTGACTAGCTGAGCTTTGCATATCCCTTTTCTCCACAGCCCATTGACACGAGCCTTGCTTTTCCCTTTCCCAGTCAGCCTGAGGACATAATGCATTTATATGCTTTTTCTCAACAGCCTGAGGGCATGAGCCTTGTATATCCCTTTCCTCGACAGCAAGGACATGTGAGCATTGTATATCCCTTTCCTCCACAGCCCATTGACGCGAGCCCTGCTTTTCCCTTTCCCAGTCAGTCTGAGGACATAAGGCATTTTGCTTTTTCTCAACAGCCTGAGGGCATGAGCCTTGTATATCTCTTTCCTCGACAACCTTTAGATGCGAGTCTTTCATATCCTTTTCACTTTCAACCTGAGGGCATGAATCTTGTATATCCCTTTTCTCAACAACTTGAGGACTGGAGCCTTGCATATTCCCTTCTTCGACAGCCTGAGGACGTGAGCCTTGTATATCCATTTCCCTGTCAGCCTGAGGACGTGACGATCTGGCTCTAACGTTAAGCCAAAGGAGTTGGTGAAGGTTGTTGTTCAAGCTCCATCAGCGGACTGCTGCAGACAGCCCTTCGGAACATTTCTGAAGTTTAGATTGTGGTACTTTTTTCACGGATCAATACGCGATACCCTGTGTACATTCGATACAAAATGGCGGCGCCTAGGTAAGCCGGGTCGTCTGCAAATTTATCCGGAGCCAAATAGCAGAGAAGTAAACAATTTCTTGACTTTTGTAGCAGTTTTTCATTATCCCAGACAGTCTATTTATAGCAACTTTCACTAAATTTTAAAATTAAAGTTCCTGACAAATTAACCTGTCACAACTGTTTAATAACACCTGTCTATATTTCCGTTAACAAAAAACTGGATAATAAATGTCTGTATGGTTGAAAAATAATCCTTCAAAAATTGAGCTAAACTCCGACCGGAAGTTTAGAAAAAGGGAAACTACTCTAAATAAAATAGTTCCCCTATAGCCCGTTTTAAAATAACTACTTTACATTATTATGTTGTCAGATTGTTGTATACAACTGTACAATGGGTAACGGTGTCAAATATAATGCGAATAACCTTTTGCTTTCTTTTAAAGTTTCGTTTTTGTGAAGTTATATGAAAAACCGTCTTCTTTACTCTTTAAGGTAGTTACATACCATGGTGACGTCGTCGTTTTGTGCGTACGGTCGAAATGACTTGATTTGACGTCTTTTTATCTATGACGTCACGAATGTGTGGTCTTCGGCGCCTACAGAACTATGGCGGGAACGCTGTTATGCTATCATTTAGTAGAATAATTTTCTGCATTCACAAAAGATTAGAATTTACAATATCAAATCTGTGCACTATTTTTAAAAATAAAATGTATATTGTACATAACGGAAATTAGGTAGATTTACACTGTTGAGAGAACTATTCTAAATAATTGAAAAATTTGAGTACGTTGTTTAAATTTTGAAGACGGTATTTTAAATGCCGCTTTATGTTTGGTTTGTTTCGGTGATTTTAAATAAAAATAGTAGGACACAAACTGACAATTCTTCAATAAACATACTGCATGATAATTTTTCTCGGTGTCAAATTTTAGCAGTTCTCTTGTATTTGCGTTTCATTTAGCGGCCTAGAATCAAGAACGCTTCATCAATGTATACGAATCCCCTTTTCACTTTAACTGATCTGTTTTGAGTAACGGTTGCTATGGGTTTCTATGAGTGACAGACCATATGATATTTAAATTGGTGTTGTTTTGCACAACCAAATAGCTCACAACCAGTGTTTTTGTTTATTTGTTAATACTAAACGAAAAACATTGAGTTTATAAAAGTATACTAGGACATTGATGCTAACTTCTTATGTAAGGAATAAGGCTTTATTCTTGTTTCAGGATTTTGATGCAATTTTATGAAAAAAGTAGCTTGACGACCCCCTATTTTTTGTTTCCGAAAACCAAAATAATATATTCATGTGCAATATATGTGAAAATCAGGGGTCGTATTCGACTTAGTTTTTTTTAAATCTAAAAATTAATGAAAGGGTGTTACTTTAAGTTTTCCGAAAATTTGATGTTCTCTCTTGATAGGTGGCGCTGTAGAAAAATACCACGTGACCGGAAGTAAAATTCCATTGGTCCAGATAATCTACATGACATAATGGTTAATCTAAATGCAAGACACTTTTGGTTTCTAAGCATGTCAAAAAAATATTAAAGCTTAGTAGTTATACTTTGATCATTTATGTCGTGAAAATGGCCACCAGGTGGCGCTTCAGAACTTTTTAAGCAAGTCGAATACCTGCCCTGTAATTTTGGCATGTTGAATGGTTTATGGCTATGTACAACATATCAAAAATTCAATATGTGTTTTCAGGCGATTTGTAAAGTATGGAACTACCTTAACGTAAAGCGTAACGACCAAAAATGTATGATTTTACTCAGACGTAAATAAAAACCGACGGAATACTCCGACGTAAATGAAATACGGTGTATCAGGATTACCCCGTGTTTTAGTTCAAAACAACAAAAGAAAACATCAAAAGTCGAGCATACCAGGCACTAGTAAGACCAAAACTGGAATACTGCTGCTCAGCCTGGGATCCACACCATTCGGACCAAATAAGTAAAATAGAAAAAATCCAAAGAAGAGCAGCCAGATACACCTGTAACTGGTAACAGATACCACAACACCAGCAGTGTATCTGATATGTTAACAACATTAAAGTGGCCAACATTACAAGAACGCAGACTCAAAACAAGACTGGTCATGATGTACAAAATTACCCACAAACTCGTTAAAATTGACACATACAACATACTCATCCCAGTAGACAACAGAATACGTAAATCCCATCCCTACTCCTACAGACACATCTACACATCAAAGGACAACTATTTTACAAATATTCATTTTTTCCATTTACAATTATTCAATGGAATCTTTTACCGACCTACATAATACAGTCATCAACCATCGACACTTTCAGAGAACAACTATCCTACGTTGTTCTGAACAAAATCCAAACAAAATAAACCCCTAACAACATGTACATAGTTTTAATCACTATTTAATTTTTTTCACTTGCACGTCAAAACTGCATACTTAAACCAAAAAATTTTCTTTATTTCCACGCATGCGAACAGTATGTAATCTTCTGTTAAGAAGGAATATCTGAATATTGTATATTGAAAGAAGAAGAAGAAGAACATCATTGTTCTAAACGAGAGATGATTTTTCATTTAGCCGCTTGTTCTTAATTACAAAAAAAGGAATCAAATTTAAATGGGGTTCGTCGCTGTACCACGTGATCAATACCTCTTAACGTTTATGTGGAACGTTTTAGAAAACGTTACTATGACGTCGGAATAACGTCGTTTTTACGGGAAAAAAGTCATCTTATGCGATTCCATATTCATTGGAAATAACTGTTCCGCACTGGTGACGACTGGAATTTATTTAGAGTTATATCTATCTTAGTTGTTCATTGTTTTAGCTCATCGGGGAGAGGGACTAAAAGATTTGGAGTGACAGAAAATACTAATCATGACAAAAAACAAACAAAACAAACTGACAAAAAAACCAAAATAAAACAATGCAAAAAAGTTATTATTATTTCTATATTAAAAATTAAAAGGAATTGTGACTTGTTACAGTATTAATAACATTGGAGAAAAACTTTAAAAAAATACCCGATTGTTCTGATTGGTTAATACGTATATTCACGCGATACGGGTTGATACATGCGTTTCTTTTCAAAAAAAGGAATCAAACTAAACTAGTTTACCGGTACGTCAAGGACTAGCCCATTGTCTTTATTTATGAATGAACATATGCAACAGGTAAAACAACAAAAGAATGAAATTCATTTATTACACTTGTTTGGCATAGTCTCGATGCAAATGAAATATTCTTGACTTGGATATTACACTTCGTGAAATCAACTCTTGTTTTAAAGTAGGCTTTATAGAACTGAATCACGATCATTCTACCAAAAGGAAAGCGTTCCTTATACTTGATTCATGCGGCGTAGCTTGACTACCTGCTGTGGAGCTACTCGTATAGTAAAATATGAGCTACCTTACCTGTATAGTCAACAGAAAATCACGCCGCCTAATAAACAGTGATAAATCGTTTTTTTTTTTCTTTTTTTTCTCCAAACTTATAAATACTGTAACTTGGCAAGTCACAGTTCCTTTTAACATTCATAGCTTGCTCACTGGCTGCATTGTAGTAATAAATTTAGACGAATCATAGAGAAAATAATTCGTTACAATTCCGCTCTGATTTACCGTGTTCAACAAACTAAAACGTATTAAATAAATAAAAACTACATTTACTTAGTGAGATCCGCATACCCGTATGGAAAATCGCAGAACAGTTCATAACAACAACGATTTTAGATAAATTATTCTTCTTAGGTTTGACCCAGATGTTTTCCTTCTTCGCTTCAGAAAACAGAGCTACCGGTGACTGTATAGTTTGGCTGAACTTCCGTTCTCACACTGTGAATACCATCATTTTCGGCTTTGGTGTCTACCGAGTTTATACCAAAAATTGGGGAAAATTTGTTTGGTTAATTCAGCCAATGTTACGTTGAACATCTGATAACCTGAGTGAGTTGTGGCGATAACTCTAACTGTTTTTTTGTGTGTGGAAAATTGGCAAGCCCTGCAATAATATATTGCAGAATTAACTAATGGCATCTAAAGGTAGAGGAAGAGGGAGAGGGTTATTGCGGACTGTGGCAGCCAATCCTGTAGTTGGTGGACAGAGTAACACAGAGAAAGCGAATGGAGATACTTCAGTAAATGTATGACATATTTGCCTTCAAATTTCCCACGCACTTGCACGATAATAAGATGGATTAAAATTTTATACACAAACAGGATTTTAAAAAATTCTGACTTTTTGGAAAAGTGTGCTTGACCATGACTTGTGTAACTTAGCCCACAAAAATCCATGTGAATTTGGGGATTTCAAAATTAAAACCAAGCTATTCCACCTGAATAAATGCAATTAAGTTAAAGAATTTCCATGCATTTGTAAACATCATATGCAGTAATGAACCCAGGAATTTGGAAAGGGAGTCCTTTCTTCATTGATGCAGAACTGGAATGAGCTAGGGTCTGGTGGTGCATCCTCCCCAGAAAATTTTTAACCAACCCCCCCCCCCCTCATGTGGGTTGGCCACTATAAATGGCTGATGTTATTACCACATTTTTTTATAACCATACACACCCTTCCATACATTGATTGAATAGGAATAAATAGTCAAATTTAGAATGAAATCCAAATTTTATTGATATTTTTCCAAAAATATTGCTGTCTATGCCATTGCCCATATTGGGAATTCCATTTGGCACAAAATCATGACAACTGAAGACAAAGTATACTAATTTCTCCCAAACAAAATTTGCTTTTCAAACTTGTGGACCAGTGGGTGAGTAGCTCAGTGGCTCAGTCAGTAGAACATTCCTCTTTTACTGGAAAAGTTCAAGGTTTGATTCCATTTGGGAACTGCTAGTGTTCCCCTTTTTGTTAAATGAGAAACATTATTTTAGCCCCTGGCCCTCCCGAAACAAAGTTTAGGGGTATCTATAGGAATCGCTCTTTCTGTCCATCTGTTTGTCTGTCTGTCCCAATATCGTGTCCGCTCCATATCATCCATGTCTATGGATGGATTTTGATTAAACTTGGAACAAATGTAAACCAACATGAGACGATGTGTCACATACCAAATCTATATGCATAAGTCAAAGGTCAAGGTCAAGAGAACAATGTGGGGGGGGGGGGGGAGGGGGGGCTCTAAAGAGGCAGTTCTAGTTTGTAATAAAGGATGTCTTTGAAATACTGCCTGCCATCATAGTAAAAAATTGAAAAAAGGCTTAAAAACTAAACCATTATACTTGTCCGTCACTCATATATTATAGCATATACAAAACGTTCGTAAGCTTCGATAGCTCAGTGGTAAAGTATGTGGACTGCTAAGTTATCACGCAATACTATTCTTTTTATGTGTGGGTTCGTATCCCTAACATTGCATGGCATTTTGTTTTTAATTTTTCCTCATTTTTGTATATTCAAAAAACATCATCTAAATTATATTTAACTCAATTGTAAGTGAATAAGTAATAATACTTTTTTAGCTCACCTGGCCTAAAGGCCATGTGAGCTTTTGCCATCACTCGGCGTCCGTCGTCCGTCAGTCCGTCCGTCAGTCCGTCAGTCTGTCAGTCTGTCAGTCAGTCAGTCCGTCTGTAAACTTTTCACATTTTGGCTATCTCCTCTGAAACCCCTGAACCAATTTTAACCAAACTTTACAGAATGATGTATAGAAGGTCCTTTACTTAGATTGCCAAAATTTTTGATCCGCCAAAAAACATGGCTGCCAGCGCAGAAGATAGTTTAACATTGGACCCTATGGGAAAAGCATATATATGCTATCTCCTCTGAAGCTAGTGAAGCAAATTGAATCAAACTTTACAGGAATGATGTATAGAAGGTCCTTTACTTAGATTGCCAAAATTTTCCTTATCCACAAAAAAACATGGTTGCCAGCGCAGAAGATAGTTTAACATTGGACCCTATGGGAAAAAGCGAATTTTTGGCTATCTCCTCAGAAATGACTGAAGGGAATTTAACCAAACTTTACAGAATGATGTTAGAAGGTTCTTTACGTATATTGCCAAAATTTTTCTGATCCGCCAAAAAACATGGCCGCCAGCAGAAGATAGTTTAACATTGGACCCTATGGGAAAAGCAAATTATTGCTATCTCCTCTGAAGACTGAAGGGAATTAACCAAACTTTACAGGAATGATGTATAGAAGGTCCTTTACTTATATTGCCAAAATTTTTCTGATCCGCCAAAAAAACATGGCCGCCAGGCAGAAGATAGTTTAACATTGGACCCTATGGGAAAAGCATATATATGCTGTCTCCTCTGAAGCTAGTAAAGCAAATTGAACCAAACTTTACAGGAATGATGTATAGAAGGTCCTTTACTTAGATTGTCAAAATTTTTCTGATCCGCCAAAAAACATGGTTGCCAGGCAGAAGATAGTTTAACATTGGACCCTATGGGAAAAGCATATATATGCTATCTCCTCTGAAGCTAGTGAAGCAAATTGAACCAAACTTTACAGGAATGATGTATAAGGTCCTTTACTTAGATTGCCAAAATTTTTGATCCGAAAAAACATGGCGCCAGGGCAGAAGATAGCTTAACATTGACCCTATGGAAAAACGAATTTTTGGCTATCTCCTCAGAAATGACTAAGGGAATTAAACCAAACTTTACAGAAATGATGTATAGAAGGTCCTTTACTTAGATTGCCAAAATTTTTCTGATCCACCAAAAAACATGGCCGCCAGCGCAGAAGATAGTTTAACATTGGACCCTATGGGAAAAGCATATATATGCTATCTCCTCTGAAGCTAGTGAAGCAAATTGAACAAACTTTACAGGAATGATGTATAGAAGGTCCTTTACTTAGATTGCCAAAATTTTCCTTATCCACAAAAAAACATGGTTGCCAGCGCAGAAGATAGTTTAACATTGGACCCTATGGGAAAAAGCGAATTTTTGGCTATCTCCTCAGAAATGACTGAAGGGAATTTAACCAAACTTTACAGAAATGATGTATAGAAGGTTCTTTACTTATATTGCCAAAATTTTTCTGATCCGCCAAAAAACATGGCCGCCAGGGCAGAAGATAGTTTAACATTGGACCCTATGGGAAAAGCATATATATGCTATCTCCTCTGAAGCTAGTGAAGCAAATTGAACCAAACTTTACAGAATGATGTATAGAAGGTCCTTTACTTATTGCCAAAATTTTTCTGATCCGCCAAAAAACATGGCCGCCAGGGCAGAAGATAGTTTAACATTGGACCCTATGGGAAAAGCATATATATGCTATCTCCTCTGAAGCTAGTGAAGCAAATTGAACCAAACTTTACAGGAATGATGTATAGAAGGTCCTTTACTTAGATTGCCAAAATTTTTCTGATCCGCCAAAAAACATGGCCGCCAGGGCAGAAGATAGTTTAACATTGGACCCTATGGGAAAAAGCATTTTTGCTATCTCCTCAGAAATAACTAAGGGAATTAAACCAAACTTTACAGAATGATGTATAGAAGGTCTTTTACTATATTGCCAAAATTTTTCTGCCAAAAAAAACATGGCCGCCAGGCAGAAGATAGTTTAACATTGGACCCTATGGGTAAACATTTTGCTATCTCCTCTGAAGCTAGTGAAGAATTAAACTAAACTTTACAGAATGATGTATAGAAGGTCCTTTACTTAGATTGCCAAAATTTTTCTGATCTGCCAAAAAAACATGGCGCCAGCGCAGAAGATAGTTTACATTGGACCCTATGGGAAAACGCATTATGCTATGTCCTCAGAATGACTGAAGCAAATTGAACTAAACTTTACCGGAATAATGTATAGAAGGTCCTTTACATAGATTGCCAAGATTTTTCTGATCCGCTAAAAAACATGGCCGCCAGGGCAGAAGATAGTTTAACATTGGACCCTATGGGAAAAACACATTTTTGACTATGTCCTCAGAAATGACTGAAGCAAATTGAACTAAACTTTACAGGAATAATGTATAGAAGGTCCTTTACATAGATTGCCAAAATTTTTCTGATCTGCCATAAAACATGGCTGCCAGTGGAGAACATTGTTTCACATTGGACCCTATGGGAAGAGCAAGTAAGAGATGTGATTTTAATCAGATTGAAAAAACTGAATGGTACATATAGTTCTACAGTGATTTCCTTAGCCATTCTGTCTGATATAAACAGTGCATTTGTTCATCACTGGAATACAAATTTGCTTTAAAAGCATTTTATTCAGGTGAGCGATACAGGCTCAGCCACACTGAGCCTCTGGTTCATCAAAAGTCTTGATGTCTAAGTTGTAGAAGCATCGATATTAATATATATAACAAGACAAAGCAAAGTGAGAGTCTTGTACAAAGCTTGCCGTCTCAACGATGTGCTTGTTGTTATTTACTGGTAGAGATGGGATACCGCAGAAAAAATTACCACGGTATACCACAGTATTTTACCAAATACCACGATATACCACACATCCATTAAGATTCGAAATACATGTAGTATATCTATTCCTGTCTAAAGTAACAGCTAATGAATTTGGGCATTGGATATTTTGAGATTATCAAGGATGCTAACACACAATAAAATTCACAGAATAGTCAGTATTTCAACAAAGTTTATTCAAAACTTGAAATCTAAATCTCATAAGATTATTGTCAAACAAAGAATTTAACAAAATTCAAATGAACACATCAAAATTCAAACTGTTATTTCAACATTATCAACATAATATTGTATTTGAACACAGTATAAATCACTCAAATGTTTCCCTCATTAAATATACTAAATACAGGTATTCAAAGACTTTACTGCAGTATTACCGGTACCTGGTCAGTACCACTGGTCAGTACCACGGTAAATCGGTATACTGGTAATACTGTATTCCACTATTTACTGGTATATGGAACAAAAGAGTGTCATGGTTGTAGGTTTGGTTGTAATCTGAAACAACGAATTGAAAATGTGCCTGGGGCATCGGTAAATTTTCATTACGGATTTAAACTGAAATATTATCAACGATAAAGTGACAGACTATTTTATATAACAGTGGCCTCATACAGGTAAAATCTTAAAGCCATACCAGAACCGTATACCCAGTACATCCTTTGAGGTTTTATGAGACTAACAGTTTATAGTTTAGGTCATCTGTAAATTTTATTTGTTTGGCCAATAAAATTTATTTATCAGGCATGACATTTAACATCCTGGACTGTTGATGACCATAAAGGATTCCTGTATGGTCATCAACGGTCCAAAACTCGGTAGTTTTATAAGAAAGTGTTTACACAGTGTTGTTGTTTATGTTATATAACAGTAGTATTTATTACTTTCGAGCCAAAATCTTGTGTGATATTTAGTTTCTCTATAGTCTTAAACTACTGGTAATAATTTTTTAATTTCATGAAAATTTATTTAAAAAATGGGTTTCACGTTTTTGAGTTAAATTTTGACAAAATTGAAAAATGCCATCAAAATGTAATGCCCAAACTAAATTGTCCAGAGTAATTTTCCAAAACTATGAAGCATTATTTCACAAATCTTGGTGCAAAGCATCAACATTGATAAGAGATGCACATGTCAGTATTCTGAGTATTTCAGTATTTCTGGGAGTTATGGCCTTTTGAATGACAAATCTAAAATGGTAAAATTTTTGTAAAAACTCATGACTGGAGACAAAATCTGATGTGATATTTGACTTTTCTGTAGTGTTAAACTGACAATTCATTCATATCATAAAATTTAGTTGGAAAATAGGTAGTAAGACAGTTGCATTCAAAGGTGTTTCACAGTTTAATTACTTATATATTTTTGTAGGGACAGTTTGAAGATTTTCAAGATTTAGAATCACGTCTAGCAAATTTGACTCTGGACATTGATGAAGAGGTTATGAAGGATATAGTTAAATTAACAGAAAGAATTTCAAAAGATGAAAATAGATTAAATGACATTGCAGAAATTGTATATAAAAAGTGTTTACAGGACAGAGAATTTGCCAAACTGGAGCTGTATTGTGTGATAGATTAACAAATAATACAGAATCTGGTGCTAATTTTAGAACTGCTTTATTAAAACTGGTACAAGTGGATTTTAAAGGTATTTTCCAAAAATCTTTTATGTTTTCAAATACCTGTATCATTATTTTAATCTATAATGGGTATGTAACTTTGAGGGAGTGGAGTTATGGTCAAGATTCTATCACATATATATCGAGGCAGCCATTTCTGGGATAGATGAGGAAACCAGAGTATCCAGAGAAATGTTTATTGGGACAAGTGAAAACTTGATAACACTTGCCAAACCAGGTAAGTGGGTTAAGAAAATAATGTCAAGTCCTGTAACAGTTAATCATCAAGGGCCTATTTAGGGCCGAAATTTGGCCCCATTCCCAATGAAAAGATGTAAATTTTTTCCCAATTTAAAAATAACATCTCATGGCAAGAGGAAAATACCACTTCTACATCAAAGGCTTCTCGAGGTCTTGAGTAAACCGACTTCTGACATGATGTCGAAGTTTTCCCAAAATAAGCAAAAAGTTGATACTTTTTCCCAATTTCTAGTTTAGGACCTTTTCCCAAAAGACCCTGATAAATCCCTGTGTAAAAGAAATTTTTGTTGGTCATATACTTATCTATTTTCCTGTTTATCTTTTCACCGGTTCTTCTATCCCTGAATTGACCTGGATATAAGTGAAATACTCCGAGTGTAAAATACCACTTCTCTACTAAACTCTGCTCTCCAGTCTATATGGTGAACAAATCAAAGGAACAACATTTCTATAAACTTTTTCATCCACAAATAAGCAATTGAATCACAGTGTCTGGTGTCCCCTAGGTTCATATCCCTCTCTGTCAGATTTTAGAATGAGAGAGTTTGTTAATTTGACTGCCTAAGGTCTGTGGTTATCCCCAGATATTCCAATTTCTTTCACCTTTCCATATTTAAACTTACTACCTCAATATGTTTGAAATTAAAATTGGTGGATTTTATCATTATGTATTGAATGATATGAAATGTTAAGATTTTAAAAATCCATCATGTGTACTTCGATCAGTTTTCATTCATTCATTAATTCATTATTTTTTTGTAGAAAAAGATGAAATTCGGAAGAAATCTACTGGAAAATTTTTAAATTTATTTGCGTTTATCTGTCAGCTGTTTTCAAATATGAAAGACTCCAAAGGAGAACCTTTTAAAGTGTTCTTAGTTCCTATATATGAATGTTTAAACACCATTCTTCACACAGACCTACATAATGATGATGAGTATGAATGTGTACTATTACAAGTAAGTTATCTTTTCACCCCCCTCCCTCTCTCTCTCTCTCTCTCTCTCTCTCTTGCTCTCTGGAAGTTTTAAATTTTAACTGTATAAAGACGGAACAATGTGAGAGAAATAGGATATATAGTAGTCATTTGTCTGCAATGTGGGTACAGATTTAACCCTAATCCATTGAAAAATGTCATTTTAAGAGCATTTCAACTAACTTGCTGGCAATGCACGTTTTGTCCCCACATTGCTGTGATATCCCCACGAAGACGGTGTTGGAGCTATATATTGTACCCAGGTAAATAGCTGAAGCATATCTCATTTTATGTTTCAGTCAAGATTCTTTCACTTACATTGAGACATCATCAGCAATAGGAATTTTGCCTAGACCTTCCACCTACATGTAGATATGACACTTTCTACCAACTTATCAAATATAAGCCCAGGTTTACTAGGATAATAAATCATGATTTCTACATAATGAATTTACAATGATCAATTTTACATTATCTTTACTGAAAAAAATTGATCTCGAGACTGCTGCTTTGTTGTTGGAAACTTCAAAAATGTGTTTCTAACATAAGATAAATTTTTTTGTTCTTTTTAATTTCAAAAATTGAAGAATTCTCTCTTAAAATGTCAATTTTATAATATACAGAGGATATAAGATAAATGAGGGTTTAATATAAAACTTTGTAAGAGTCATATTTAATTATTAATAAACATGATTGTTTTCAATAATTATAGCTACAAGGTATCGGAAGAGAGTTAGAATCCCTTGATACAGAAAAAATGAATATGTTAATGGAGAAGATAAGACATGTTATAATAAAGGATGGGTAAATATTATACTAGATTTACACATGTTATAATAAAGGATGGGTAAATATTATACTAGATTTACACATGGTATAATAAAGGATGGGTAAATATTATACTAGATTTACACATGTTATAATGAGGGATGGGTAAATATTATACTAGATTTACACATGTTATAATAAAGGATGGGTAAATATTATACTAGATTTACACATGTTATAATAAAGGATGGGTAAATATTATACTAGATTTACACATGTTATAATGAGGGATGGGTAAATATTATACTAGATTTACACATGTTATAATGAGGGATGGGTAAATATTATACTAGATTTACACATGTTATAATAAAGGATGGGTAAATATTATACTAGCTTTACACAAATTTAAAATTATAAGTAGAAAATTTCCTAAATTTGTGAAAATATAGTCATTTTTAAAGTATTTATTCACAAATTTGCTAAAATATGTTATTTTTTAAATAAAATCTCAATAATTAGTGACCAATGGCAATTTGGCTATCAGGAATGGAAACATAGATTATAACATAGATTATATAGCTGTGTCTAATATAAAAATATAAAAGGCAGACACATAACAATCATATAGTCACAGCTCACCAGTTTATTAAGGGTTTTATAAGGAGTGAAGCAATATATATCAAAGATCATATATAATTAATGACCAGAATTACAATACATATATCAATACAAGCTTTTAAAAATTCCAGACATTTTTGTGTTTAGTTTGACTTTTTCATGTACTTCAAAGAACAAGGTGTATCTTGAGCACATTTTCAAGCTTAGCAGACATACATTGTAATTGTGTCTTCACACTCTGAGTTAGATGTAAGGGCCTTAGTGGCCAAGTGGTCTGAAGCACCAGCTTAAGTATCACAACACCTTTCACCACCTAGGTTTAAATCTCAGAGGGACATTGAAGCACCGGTTTAAGTATCACAACACCTTTCACCACCTAGGTTTAAATCTCACGGGGACAGATCCTAGTATGAGATAATTTGTCAATTTACTTGCTGAAGGTCATGGTTTTCTCTGGATACTCCTGTGTCCTCCGTCATTCAACAACAGACAGCCTCAATATAAGTGACAGAATCTTGACTGGGAAGTAAAACACCATTGCATCACTCCCTTCTAATATCTAGGGGTAAATATCATGCTGTGTATTGAAAATACTAGTAATTGTTAGCTCAGTTATATTTTTAATTTATTATTTCTACTTTATATCTTGAAAATCACACACAGGTCACTTCTATATTGAGCACTACAATGAGATGTTTGTGCACACTTGCAACTCGTGCCTTAATGCTTCATTTTCTGCACTTAAGGCTTTCTTTTGGGATTCCAATATTTCTTATGCCACTGTCGGGGATGCATATATAGTGTTATGTATCTGTAATGAATTGGCTTCCACACAGTAAGTTCAGTTTGCTCTGATTAAATTTCATCTAACTTTATACATTAATAGATTTTCTGGAATTTGAGAAGCTTATAGATTTTTGAGGTGATAGATTAAAGATGAAGGTCACTGTAAATAAATTTACTGTTTTGGCACATTAAGTTTGCTTTGGTTATATGTTTTACTATAGTTTGATATAAACTATTCCTATAGTTATGTGCCAAAGTGATCTAAAGTGCTGGCTTGTGGATATATACACATCTTATAGCATCAGATGTTAAACTGAGAAAGTTCTCTTACAGAAGGTCTGTGGTTGTCTCTTGGCACTCTTTTTTTCACAATTCCAGAACCGGCTTCCTTGATTGAGGTATAAAACATAGGAGGCTCACCATTATTCTTTAATGATGGAACATTACATTTCTATACTTTATGGCATTTGTAATACAGATAAATCTGTTTATTTTCTGGATTTGTGAGAAACATAATCAATTTTTTTCTCTTGATTTCAGAGCCACAGCCAGAGGGCGCTGCACACTTCTGGAATTACTAGAATGTTATTCCAGATCCTGGAAAAACTTGCCAAATGAAACGACAAGATTTTATTGTGACACGATGGCAGACATTCTGGCTGGCATGGTGGTGTAGTACAGTGATGATGACAGTAGTATTTCAGGGTTTTGAAAAGGAAACTTTTATTAAGTCATATTTGTGTTCAAATGTGAAGTGATACTACTTCATTGAGGTAGATATTGTTAAGAGTAGTACAGCTGTGTTATACGTGGATATACATGTTCATCATATCAAGACTTTGTGCAGACTGCTAATATCTGATAATATGGTATTGGTAAAATCTTATCAAACACTGGTACATCTGAAACGGTTTTTATGTGCTTGTAATGTTGTACATATAGAAAACACCTCAATGTAATGACATATCAAAAATGTGTACAAGTCATGGATTGGTTGAAAATGGTGATTACTAAGAATCTTTTAAATCTCTTAAACAAAAGTTGAAGGGTGTTCAAATTATTTAAAATTGACCAAACAGTCAACATGCTCTAAGTAAATAGTGAGTTTTAGATATAAAAATCAGGACAAAAGATGTTAGTCTGATTATTAAGTTGTTGTTCCTTAGATAAAAGAAAAACTCTGAGTAAAAATTACCCTAGTCCATTACTAGGCAAAGGTATAATAATTGTGTTAATTCATCTGTTCAAGTTTTATCCAGACAAGTTTTTCTTATATCAGTATCAAATTCTTATTGAATTTTATAGATGAAATTTGGTGGAAAATTTCACCATGAAGTGATTATTTGCATATTATCATATTTTACTGGTTCACGGATACTGCCCTTCGAGGTTTACTTTTCACATAATTTGTTTTTTAAGGACCAGTTGTCTTTAGCTGTTCTTTGGATTGTTTAAAACTTGGAGACTATAAATCATACAGATGAAGTAATACATGTAATTATTTATGTACAAAATACTGACCAGTTTGCCTTCATTACTTGTTCAGTTCTACAGAAAGATTTATTGATAGATAAAGAAAAAGGTATCTTAAACTGTCCTCCTCTTGAGGGGTGATTTTACTTTGACTGTAACTCTTGTTTTTATAGATACATGTATTCATTTGGTGGTGATAAATCACGATACAATAGTGATGGCTATTTCATTTCGTTTTTTTTTTCATTTTTTGCTCAAGAAAGCAGTCAGATTTAATATTAAAATTTTAAGATTTGTCTTAAGCATTTTGATTGGTCAGAACATTCATATTATTATTTTATACAAAAGAATTAGTTGGCTTTTGGTGTAATATTATAATAAACAACAACAACAACACACACACACGACACATGCACACACACACGACACACACACACAACACGCATACACACACACACACACACGACACACACACGACACATGCACACACACACACACACATGACACACGCACATGCGTACATTTGTACATGTACCATATTTGTATGCCGTAACAATGTTGATTAATATTTTTACTCATTTAAGTAGCCAAGGCATTAAATACACTGATTTTGGGTTTTAACCTGGTTTTCGTAGGAACTTGATTCTTAGATTACCGGTACTTAATGTTTGTGGGTGTTTGGGCGTTATCAAGGTTTTGGGATGATAACTTTAATCTTTTTTTAACTTTTTTTCCAAAAATATGATTTGAATTATAAGAAATGAAATAATTTTTTTTCTTTTTATTATATAATAGTTGTTTGCCTAATTTGTGTAGAGAGAAAATGAAAAGATGTAAATATTAGAAAACAAGTTTTTATTTTCTAGCCAAGTATTTGGTTTGTATCTAGATACAACATGTACAATAGGAGTAGACGTGATAACAGGTACATCTACATGTATTAACTTTTGCTGTTTTTATGTAAAAAAAACTTTATTTGTGTCAAAAAGCTGTTGACCTGATTAGAATTAAATGTTCATTTCATGTAAAGGATTGCAAATTTGTTATCATGGATGAAACACAAACATTTGTATCCGTTAAACCATAACAGTTAATATATTTTTTATATATCAAAGTTTTAAAGGAATTAAATGCACTGATAATGTCATTTTTTATAATTTTATAAATTGAATTAAATGAAATTAATTTTTCATTTTGTTATGAAAAAAATGAAAGAATCTGATATTTTCACATGTAAAATATTAATTAGCTACACAAATTATGCAGTGAACAAATTGTCAAATTCATTACCGGTAATTTATCAACTACAAAGAGAAAAGATGATTTAATTTCTATAGTATTTAAATTGTTCAATGTTTATAAACCACTAAAAATACTGCAAACACATTATAGTATTTAGCTAATGTTTCTACTTATTTTCTGGTTATACTTAGGTTACCTCCCCTTGATGGTTCAGTGTAAAAATTGTTTATCTGGAATATAGTCTATCAGCAATGTTTTAGTTGAGTGTTTATAAACATGGAAGAGTCTATATAATTCACATAGGGATTATATAAAGGTGGTTTTGATAAATGAATGCATGCAGGTGTGAATACTGTAAAAGGGGGAATTTTCGTTTGAGTAAAATTTTCGCTTATGTCGTGTTAAAGAAATTACCACAAAAATTTTACCCACGCGAAAATGTCTACCATACACATGTTGATATATCATATATATACAATATACACCCACTTATATTGGTAACATGAAAATTACACCCACACGAAATGTGAGATTTCAGAAATCACAAAATTTTCATCCTGTGAAAATACTCCTCTTTACAGTATGTGCATACGATAACATGGTATTAATACTTATATTTTTATGTTAACAGGTTTTCCCTTGTTTATAAACACTCTGTCAATATATTGCTGAAAAAGACTATAGCATGAATATTTAAATGGAAAAATAGTGACAAATGTGTGTTTCCAAGGTAGATTACTATTCAAGGAAAATATCAACTAATGCGATTCCATCTCAAAGGGAGATAATAAACTCACAAAAACCTTATTAGTTATGATGTCTTTTTGATATCAAAGTAAATATTCTGAATTTTAAAAATTCAGTTTTATAGATACAAATCACTCAGTAATTTTGTATGTAGAGGTTCAAAATCCAAGAGAATTACAAGTATTTTTAACTTTGTAAAATTGTATTGTTCCAACTCTGCTTTAAGAAATGTCATCAGTTACTGTTACTTTTTGTAAAATAAAGAACACAACATTGTGAGTATTCTTTTATCTTGCTGTTGGAGAGAGAGAGAGAGAGAGAGAGAGAGAGAGTATTTGTATCGTTTTTTTCTGTGTTGGAGAGAGAGAGAGAGAGAGAGAGAAAGAGAGAGAGAGAGAGAGAGAGTATTTGTATCTTTTTTTTCTTTACAGAAAATGTCCTTTTTAATTTTTGAGAATTCATTTTTTCAGACATTTTGTGCATCTTATTTTAAATCATTTCTATTGCTTTATATTTATGTCTTGGTATCTGGCCAGTTTTATGTCATATTTTACATCTTTAAGCAATAATAAAAAGTTGTACAAATATGTAACATGTACTGTTTTTTTTCAAGTATTTTAAGTAGAAAAATATAATTATTCATACATTCATCTTTTCATTCATTAAATACCCGGTACTTCCATTTGTTCATTTCTTAATGTACTTGTCCTCTTTTCTATTCACCACTGTGGAAGCACTTAGTATGTGGGAGGTCGTGGGTTTGAACCTGGCTGCTTATGACCAAGACTTTAAAATAGGTAGTGACTCTTCTTTCACCACACACTCCACATTTAGAAATGAAAGTCACTGGGTCTATGGGAAGAGACCTTAAAAACGCTGTCCCTTGGCGTGGCAAGCTTAGCACATTAAAGAACCCTCCATGCACATTGCCCTAAGCACACTGCAAAGGTCAAAATTTCTTCCACTTCACCTATGGCTGTTGACATCTCGATATAAATGAAATATTCTTGACTGGGACGTAAAACCCCATTCAACCGTTCTATAAAATCCTTTCCATTCATTCATTAATTATTCTATCTGTTTAATCATTCACTCAACTTCCTAATTCAAGCTTATTTTTTCCTAAATCATACTTATAAGCTACATAGATACACTGATGCTATCCTAAAACAATTAAACATTGAAGTTTCTATTATCTTGCCAGGCCTATTAACTTCAGTTTTCAATCCCATGATTCTTATTTTAATGTCAAAATTGAGGTAGACAAATTGAATCACAATCAGCTGTTGACCAAATGTTGCCATTAGAGTTGAAATCATTTAATAGGCCCTGTTTGTGCTGGAAACAGCACTAGGGGTGTAATGATTCTTATTTCAATGCCAAATTTTAAGTAGAACCAACCAAGGATTGCCATTGAAGGTGTAATAATAAAATCAGGCCCTGTTGGTGTTAGGATCAGCACTAGAGGTGTCATGGTCCAAGTCAGGCAACTAGGTGTGAGGATCGCCATTGAAGGTGTAATAATAAAATCAGGCCCTGTTAGTGTTGGGATCAGCACTAGAGGTGTAATGGTCCAAGTCAGGCAACTGGGGATGTAAGGACCACAATTGAAGGTGTAATAATAAAATCAGGCCCTGTTGGTGTTTGGATCAGCACTAGAGGTGCAATGGTCCAAGTCAGGCAACTGGGGGTGTAAGGACCACAATTGGAGGTGTAATAATAAAATCAGGCTCTGTTGGTGTTGGGATCAGCACTAGAGGTGTAATGGTCCAAGTCAGGCAACTGGGGATGTAAGGACCACAATTGGAGGTGTAATAATAAAATCAGGCCCTGTTGGTGTTGGGATCAGCACTAGAGGTGCAATGGTCCAAGTCAGGCAACTGGGCGTGAGGATCGCCATTGGAGGCATAATCATAAAATCAGGCCCTGTTGGTGTTTGGATCAACACTAGAAGTGTAATGGTCCAAGTCAGGCAACTGGGGATGTAAGGACTACAATTGGAGGTGTGATAATAAAGTCAGACCCTGTTGGTGTTGGGATCAGCACTAGAGGTGTAATGGTCCAAGTCAGGCAACTGGGCGTGAGGATCGCCATTGGAGGCATAATCATAAAATCAGGCCCTGTTGGTGTTTGGATCAACACTAGAAGTGTAATGATAAAATCTGGCACTGTTGGTGTTGGGATCAACACTAGAGGTGTGATGGTCCAAGTCAGGCAACTGGGGGTGTAAGGACCACCATTGAAGGTGTAATAATAAAATCAGGCTCTGTTGATGTTGGGATCAGCACTAGAGGTGTAATGGTCCAAGTCAGGCAACTGGGGATGTAAGGACCACAATTGGAGGTGTAATAATAAAATCAGGCTCTGTTGATGTTGGGATCAGCACTAGAGGTGAGATGGTCCAAGTCAGGCAACTGGGGGTGTAAGGACCACCATTGAAGGTGTAAAAATAAAATCAGGCTCTGTTGGTGTTGGGATCAGCACTAGAGGTGTAATGGTCCAAGTCAGGCAACTGGGGATGTAAGGACTACAACTGGAGGTGTAATAATAAAGTCAGGCCCTGTTGGTGTTGGGATCAGCACTAGAGGTGCAACGGTCCAAGTCAGGCAACTGGGCGTGAGGATAGCCATTGGAGGCATAATCATAACATCAGGCCCTGTTGGTGTTTGGATCAACACTAGAAGTGTAATGATAAAATCTGGCACTGTTGGTGTTGGGATCAACACTAGAGGTGTGATGGTCCAAGTCAGGCAACTGGGGGTGTAAGGACCACCATTGAAGGTGTAATAATAAAATCAGGTTCTGTTGATGTTGGGATCAGCACTAGAGGTGTAATGGTCCAAGTCAGGCAACTGGGGATGTAAGGACCACAATTGGAGGTGTAATAATAAAATCAGGCTCTGTTGGTGTTGGGATCAGCACTAGAGGTGTGATGGTCCAAGTCAGGCAACTGGAGGTGTAAGGACCACCATTGAAAATGTAATAATAAAATCAGGCTCTGTTGGTGTTGGGATCAGCACTAGAGGTGAGATGGTCCAAGTCAGGCAACTGGGGGTGTAAGGACCACCATTGAAGGTGTAATAATAAAATCAGGCTCTGTTGGTGTTGGGATCAGCACTAGAGGTGTGATATGCGATTCACATACCAAATATCAATTCAATATCCCGATATCTGCGAGGGTTTTGAAAAAAAACCCAAGGGAAAACTGTTATTTTTAAGCAGCCGGTATTAGGAAAAACTTTTGTAAATCTAAACTAGTACTGAAGGTGTAATATATGCAAGTTAGTATTTTTCTGTGAAATACATAAAACGTCTTCCGAGTGCATGTGCATAATAAGTTTGTAAACCAGTATGCAGCATCGGTAAAAAATTAAAATCACCGTGCAAATCCGAGATGTCGTTTTAAAAATAATTTATCAAACAAGTTTATAATTTAACTGATTATTCAACTGGTCAATTTACTCTGACTAACAATTCATCCGCTGCCCTAACAGCCTAAAAGGATTAACTTTCAACAATACTGCCTAAGGCTCGGATGAAGCAATTATGTCGTCAGTTTCTATCCATTGGCAATATTCAAGTGTTTAATTATTAAGTGACACTTTAGGTAAATCTGGAGTAAAATTAAATGAATAAATTATTTTTATGAGCCTAAACCGGGTGCACGTGTCTTTATGGTTTTTTGAAGTTCCCGCAATAAACTTCAGGTAACAACATTCGAAATGCATTGTGGGATGTCAATGCACATGTCAAGGCCGCCATTGTCGCCTGCAATCTAAACTTCGCGGGAAAGTCAATGAATAAGTTTCAGTATTAGGTTTGTAAGAAATTAATGTCTGAGAAAGTGTTTTAAAGTTGTACAAAGTTCCATTACACATACACATTTCCTGTTGTTTTAGCATGTCCACAAACAAAAACTGTCGAAAATCTTTTGTCAAAGGGTGCATGTTTTGGGACATCTGACATTGACTGCTGTGGAATGCAGGCCGTCAGGTGTGATGTTATTCATAATCACGTTTAATAAACAAATTTATAGAATAAAATTGACTGAAACTTATAGACAGAAATAAACCAAATTTAGACCAATAATATATATTCGACCGAACAACGTGGTTTACTTTTATCGGGTTTTGGACCTATGAGGCAATAGAAAGGGGGGGGGGGTGTAGGTGTAAGAAACAGTTGAACTTGAAGCCAATGAAAACAAACAACAGTTTTCCATACAACAAATCAATGAAATTGTTTGGCCTGAAAAGTTATATAAAATTTAGAAATTTACAAAAAGACTGATTCGTAATCTGACTGACACCAAAAGTTTACAATAGATTATCCTCGACCGTCCGTGATTCGAGACTCTAATAGAAAACGAACTAAATTTGCTAACGCAACAAGAATTTGAGAGCTGAAAAATAGACAACTGATTTTTCTGGATAGTTTCACAGTAGATACCTAAATTTTGTCTTTAATGCATGAAATCGTCACTGCAGAGACGATACTCGCATATAATAACTGAAAACAAAAATGGCCTCGAATCTTAGGACGCTCTCGATTTTAGGACGGTCGACGATATAGATATAAATCAAGATATTCTCAGGAAAGTTGGTAACTGAATTACTGAATCACTATTCCTGTGACAGTAATCAGGTCTGGGATCAGCCCGAAACGGGGGATAAATTGAAATCGCCCGTTCGGGGGATAAAGCGTCTAAGCGTTTCTGTGACTATAACATCGCGCATGCGCATTACATTTGTTTGCATAGAAACGGGCTGAAAATCGACCTAAAATGATATACCTTTCTTAAAAACGACCGCGGGGTTTCATTTCTACGTTCGGGGGCTTGAAATTTTAAGGAGTAATAGTAAACATATTTTTCTAACGATCTGTCGTGCGGAAAAAAAATTTATCGTGCGGAACGAAAGTTATAGACTCTCAAAAACGTACTTCCGGTGGAAAAACTACAGATAAAATTACACCGTAGTTACGGGTACAGAATTACTGAAAGGATTGTTGTTTTACCTTGTACAGATGTGTGATGGGAGGTACAATCAAAGTTAATTATCGTAAATATTACAAAATGATAGGACGAACTTTTAAACATGTTTAAATTTGGAGAATGATGTACAAAATATGGCTAGCCCATCTAAAAAATCAAGAATTGAAAGAATTGCAGTAAGCACAAACAATAACGAAACAACAGAATAGTGGAAGTTAATCAGGTTTAATTATCGCATCAAAATGCTTTATAATGACTCAGAACTGAGTAGTTGTTTTAAGATTCAAGATTCTTTATTACACTCTGTACCACGGAGATGGTATTAGAGGTTAAACTATACAATATATATCTATATACAATGGCGGTACACATATAACAAAATTATATTACAACAAAATATTATTAAAACGTTTTAACAGCTGGCCAGTTGTCAAAAAAAACTTTCGCATAGAAGCCATCAACGAAAGTAGACCTAGGAAACACAACAGAGACACTCCAAGCTAAACCCATGGCTTCACACCTGTAATTACATGTATATGACATGTTTTTAATAAGGTTTTTTTTTTAAAGTTTCTATAATTACAGTCTCTTATAACTCTTTTAAGAGTGGCATATTTATTTTTTATGTGTGCTTATGTTTTATATGTTGTATATATCATGATGAGACTATAATAAAATTTATTAATATTTTTTTATTATCATAATTATTATTATTATTATTATTATTATTATTATTATTATTATGTAATTGTTACACGATAGGAACCTATTGTTTTAATTTTAAGTTGGCCGAGGGCTTCTGATTGTTTACTCTATTCACATTAGTGTATTTAATAAAAAAAAAATCAATTGGCATAATCGATTTTATATCAATTTTAAAAAAGGCACAAAACGTTTGTAACAGTTCATTTGCAACCACAAGAATTGGTTTTTAAGTTTAATTGGGGGGGGGGGGGGGGGTAAAAGTTAAAATCTGTAAAATAAAGCCAGATAATTCGGATAAAAAACAACAGTTAGCTTTATTGACAACCACTAGTTTATATGCACAATCTACCGGAAGTTTACATAAGGTAGTATTACTCGCGATCAGTGGAACTCTCCTGTGTACTCGCGTTTAACATCCGGGAGAATTACCTCCCTTTGAATGTCCCCCGATCGGGAGATCCCCCGTTTCGGGCTGATCCCAGACCTGGTAATATATGGTTTATTTCTTTAGGAAATCCAATGTTTGATATGTTCACTTTGTAACTGAAAATCTGTATGTGCATCCACATTTTTGTCCTAAATTATTTCTGTAGAAATTAAAATTGAAAATGTTGGCAGTATGGGGATTTTACATGTCGAAAATGATGATGTTTACACCAAAAATGATGTCCTTGGTGATGTTTTATTATGTTTCATGCGCAAAAGGATCGACCATTTGTAGTTTTTTTTCAACATGTTAAATCCCCGTAGCGCCAACATTATACTCTTGACTGTGTAGAAATATTCTACTCCTATACGCCCTTTCCGAGATACATAGTTCCGGAGGAAGTATCATGTGACTTTCATCACCACGTGACTGAATTTAGGGCACTTTTTTGGCGCTTTCGATTGTAAACAATGAGGTGAATCGCTACATGGCATCATTTTCAGTGATAAATTAAAAATGACATTTTCTCGTCTAAACATATCATTTGCAAATCTTTTAAGTGTTGTAAAAAATGTTATAGGCAATTTTAAAAAAGATTATAAACTCATTTTATTCACTGAATTTCGGTGGACACAACGGTGCATGTTGTGATCAGGTGATCGTTGCATACAAGATTTTATGCGTCCAAATTCATATTTTGCACCACTTTCAGATATATTTATATTTATTTTGTTTAATAATAAATAAATCAGTTTTAATCAAGTGGAAAATCTAGCAGTCTAAAGTCTAGTAAAGCAGCGTACCCCCATCTAACTTCTCCTTGCCTGGCAAAGGGTTTCCTACTGCTCCAGACAAAAATGTCCGATAAATCTTTATGAACTATATTTTGATGCTAAAATGTCATTAAATCTTTTCGTTTAAAGCATCTTTATTATTTTATGCAGGTATAAGTTCAAAAATATGTGTAATAAGTGTTTAAATACAGCCCATCGCTAGCACCCTCCAGGCGATCAATGTTGACATTTCTGTTATACCAATACTAAAATCCAAAATCGGCAAGGAATGGCTACATCCAAGAAATGGCGTATTGCAGACACACATGCCAATTTCCTGTTACGAATAGTCTTAAATAAGATGAAAATAAACATTTCATAAATCTTTATAACAGGCTAAAATGGTTACATATGACCATTTGATCTCGCATGTAATACCACAGATTTCTGACAAATCTGTTGTATATCAGATTCGGTGTACGTCATCAATTTTTTTTGATGTTCTCACGTTAAATGATTATGATGTCATCAATTAAACGTGCCCAAGTGATTGTGTCTCATCTGGGATGTCTAGAATGTTGACATTCTCGTGTAAAATGATTAAAGCCAATAAAGGCATCATCAATCAGTGTGTAAATTTATGATTGTGTCTCATCTGGAATGTCATTTAATTTTTTCATAGAATCAGATTTATAAACTAGGAACCACTGTGGTAGCTCAGTTGGTAGAGTGCTTGCTCTGTAAGTGGAAGGTCGTGGGTTTGAACCCTGACCAGGTCTGACCCAAGAGTTGAAAGTGGGTAGTGACTGTTCTTTCACCAAGCACTAGGCATTACGAGATAAAAGTCGCAATTCTTTCGGATGGGAACTGAAAATAAACAAGGTCCTGTGTCACAGTAGGCTGGGCACGGCACGCTAAAGAACCCTGCCGTGTAACACACAGGCGGAATTTCTGCATTTTCGCCAATAGCTGGCGACGTCTCAATATAAGTGAAATATTCTTATACGTTAAACACCATTACCAAATGAAGAACAACAGTGGCTGAATTATATAATAAAACAGTTATGGACTTTTTAGTGGTTGTATATATGCAACCACTTCAAAGTCCGTAACTACATATATATTATTCAAGCTTATTAGTTGTTCTGTATGAAAATAAAGCATAATTCATTGTCAAAGAAAAAGTGATTCAGTAGAAATAATTTTTAAAAAAAAAGTTGCTTATGTTACTGGAACAATTTGAGATTGTGTTGCTTTCATGCATACATTCTTTTCTCGATTGACACACTATACAGTGCTCCAAGTAGCCTAGTAAATACTCGAAATTTGCGACCAAAAATCGGATTTTGCGACTACAAATTGTCAGACGATCGCCATTATGTCAAATAATTTTTTTTGAGTTTTGCCACTTAAAATCGGGAAATCCGGAAATTTTGTTCATGACCCGTCACCCAACCTGACAAATAGTCTCGCCATCAATAATATCTTAAAAGCGCTTGAATCAAAGCAGGTAACTTTATAGTTTAAACCGCATAACTGACCGTGATCTAAATTTGCATAATGACAGCCAAACGGCAAAAATCACTTTTTGATTTGGGTTTTGTTACGACTTTTACTTCATCTGAATGATCAAGTTTGATTGTCTTCTCGTCGCTCCGCCTTTAAAGGTGCCCACCATGGTGGGACCAATCCGAGGATCTCGCTAAACCATTCAATCGGTAGTAGCGACGGGCGGTGTGATAGAAAGAATTTATAAGGTTTGGCCACCAAGAATTTTACCTGGCGACAAAAATTTTGAAATGGCTACTGAAATTTTTGAATTATTAGCCATGTGGCTACCAGTTTTCAAAACCTGCTTTGAGCACTGCTATATCTGTCGTGTTCTTGTCACCTCGCACAATGATTTATGCACATTTAGGCACATAAACTGTTCAGTAAAATATTGACACCGACTGTTGTTTTTTTTTGTAATATCTATCTGAGTGATTTAGACGCTTGACGTGATCATGTTTCATACTTATTATTCAAAAGTGTTGCAAAGAGTTAGATGGTTCAAGCGTACCATACTGCATGGTCGCGTTGCATTAGTCGACTTGGCAAACATGTCATTGAAAAAACAAATAAGCGACAGTCTGGGGTTTCAGGAATCAATATTAAACTTCTTTTAAAAAAAGAAGACCAGTGAAGGTGTGGACAGTCATTCCAAAGACTTTTCAAAATTTATTGCAAAACTTTTTAAGTGCAGGATGTAGCCTACCATATTAAAATCATACCTACGATAAAGCAACCACTTCTTTACCAAATTCATTTTATTCTGTTTGGTTTTGTGAATAAAAATATATTACGCTACACTTTGGTTTTATTTATTTTATTTGTTTAGTTTGGGCTGAAATAGGTGATGATGAGGATATTTCATTTGTAGAAAATGATTATTTTGAATATTAAAATCTATTATCTGCATTTGTATCAAATAGATTTATTTAAATTATATGCTAAATATATCAGTGAGACACATTTTTGCTATATTTGTTGTCAAAAATGCAGGATAATGCACAAATTTCAATCTAAATCTTAAAAATTATCTGGGTTAGTCTCTGGATTAGACTATCAATAATATTCTTAAAAAAAGGGCTGGAGTAATGTGTTCTGGGTTGGTGGAAGAAATTGGAATCTGGAAACCGAAATTTCAATAATCACAAGTCCCTTGAATATAAATTTTTCTCTGAAATAACTACCTGGAAATTAAAAAAAAATTAATGATGGCATAGTCCACGCCTATACATCAACATGGTTTAGACAAAGTCAAAATATAAAGAATCTCCAGACAGGAGACATTTTCCAGCAATCATTTTCCAGTTTAAAATTGAATTATCTCCCTTTAGTTACATTGTTGGGATTTGTAAAGTTTGCTAGGTTCATGTGCAAACATGATGGGACTGGAGTATAGACCTGTACAATAAAGAACTAGAGTACAATGTAATCAATAAAATAATAATACTTGTCAGTTCATGATTTCGTATTATATGTTCTTTGATAGAGAAAGAGAAGGAACAATTTTGTTGATAGATGATTGTAAATTTACCAATATGATGCCTTTTTTGCACAATTTTATTAAACTGTATACAATAAATTGGTACACAAGTTAATTTGCCAGTGTTTATAAGTGATAATAACATGGGGAAAACATCTTAAATTAGTATAAGCGCAGACAAAAACTAGGCATGCATGGACTACTGAACCCCTGCTAACTAATCTCCATCCCTAGACAGTTAGTTTATACATGAACCATCTAGCCATAACTACCTATCGGTAGTCTCTAATGAAGTGGATTTTTTCATTTTTGAAATTTAATTTAAAAAAAAAACGGAATAAATAATGAAATACAAAAAATTATTAAGTTTGTTAGCCACAAAAAAACCAATAAATTCATTGATCACATTAAAGTCTTTTTAAAAATAAGCATCTGAAAATAATTGGAAAATGTCTTAAAAATTTAAATATTTTGTGGAACAGTTGACTGAGACTGCAAGAACAGTTAATACTTAATGCTTGTATGACTAGTGCAAGTTTGTACATTGGTTAAATTAACTTGATAGTTTAATGTTTTCACTATACCACTTAGAAATGTAAACTTTATAGACATGTTGTCTTGATATTTTTCAACCAAACATACCATCTATATTATAGATATGTTTGTTTGGAATACGAAAAAAGTGATCTTAAAACATTGGACCAACCGACATTCTTTATGTACTGGTAAAGGTGGTCATTATATCAGGTTTTACTTTATTATAGTTTATAGACAGACAATCTTTATATATATATGGAGGTAGCAACTACAGCGGGTTTTACTGTGTACTATATAATTGATCAAATTTTCATCACTGTTAATTATGTTAAAATAACCCTATGCAGTTGTGTATGTACACCAGTACAGTACTACAGTACAGTTTTGTTTTTTGTACAGAACTGCAGTAAGAACATTATGATAGCTTTATGTTTAAATGTGTTTTGTTTGAGTGGTTTTATATAAAGAGTATAGAGCTTATTTAAATATCTGCTACCAGAGTCTAGAGACTTTTTTGTTATTCACTGCATATATAAACATAAATACACACACTATATATATATACCCACAAAACAAACTTTAAATACTAATGCATGGCTACCTTATTGGCTCTTTATAATGGATTGAATAAGTTTTAATTTTCTTTTATTCAGGTAACACTTGTGAAGATAGGATATTCTTTACACTAAATACAAGTTTATATGTTGGTATGGGATATGGAGATTGGTGTCATGACATGTCCCTTGATTGCTGTATATATGTAGGTATTTATTACGATTATGGTATAATAATTCGAATTTTTGTGTGAGGGAGAAAAAGATACACATGAAATACATTTCAGTTTACATTCTTTTCTGAGCTGTTCGGGAAGTCTTAGATTTATTGTAACGATTTACATTGGTCTGATTACAACACATTCTTTTCTTAGTAGTTTGAAAAGTCGTAGTTATAATTTTTTTTATTCCATCAAATAACATCACAATTTATCTGTGGTTTTGATATGAATGCTTTTCTGACATCTACATCAGGAGATCCGAGACATGGAGTTGTTTTGATTTAATGTTCCTCCTTGTTTGAGTACTAAATTCCATCATGGCATGGTGATTCAATTTTACTAAAACTCCAGGTGTATCACAGATTGTGTCATGATTCTTAATTTTAATGCATTAAAAAACAATCTGTGGTGTTAGCTACTAGTCTGGTCACTAGTAAGATTTATTTATGGGTTCAAACTTCCCTGGGTCCTAGTTCTGGAACCTATTGAATTTACATTCGGAACTCTTATATTTAAACTGTAAAAGTTCAATGGACCTGCCATTTTGACCAGGATAATTAATACTACTTTTTCTATAAAATAACATATTGCACATTGGCCTTTCAGTGATGATATGGGATAAAGTTTTAGGACCTACCTTCAATTACAAAATGGCAACAATCTTGACCAGACTAATAGGTATATTTAGTTAAATTTCTGTGCTATTATGTTCTTGTTTAAAACTTTATATTACATATTATACCAGTTTTAATTTTACAGCACTAGACGGCTGTTTCGGAATACTAGATGTTCGAATTTGTGAAATGAGCTTCATTTGCCAACGAGACAACATATACAAAAATGTTGTTAATACTAGTATGTCTTGAGTCTTACTAAAATGCTCACAGGTCACTAGTCAAAAAGAGAAGTTTATTTGACCTCATGAATCATAAGCTAAAACTTAACACCCTGCATAAAAGGTTCATAGTTATCCAGAAATTGTAAAAATGGTAAAACAAGTGAATTTCTGTCAAAGAATTTAGGTTTTGAAAGTTACAAGCTATTCTGGCCAGTAACAGCGCCTGTTTTACAGGACGAAATCAGATATTAAAGGCAAACTCACAATATCAGTTCAAATTATAGTTTGTATTAGGATTTTGATGCATGTCAGTTTGGGTTGCTTGCATTCAAATTTCACTGGTCCGAGTCAAAATTTACTGGCCTTGGGTCATCGGACCATCACTTATATCAAAGACTGTTGGTTAATGTTTTTCTTTTATTTTCTACCTTTTTTTTGATCATGTTAATTGAATTAAACATTGAAAATGAAATCTTAAAAACTAGGATGTTAAATTTCCAACATAAAACCGAACAAGAGTTTAAAATTTAGGCCAAGATGTAGGCACAAGACCTTTTACTTTTCAGTCAGACTGTTAATATTTTATAAATTCTTTTATTTGTTGTCAAAGAATTGAAAAAAAAAATCAGCCTGGATAGAATATCTGCCTGATTTTGGACACCCGATTCAAACTGGATTATCAAGGAATTGTATTTTTTTAAGTGTTTATTTGAGTAGGTTTTTGTTTATGATGAGTGATTTGTTAAAATTTAATGCCTGACTTACATTTCCTGAACATGGTTAAAATATTGAGTTATGCCAATATCAAGTTCAATTACTGTTGAAATGTATTTTAAATTGACAAGATGTGAAAAAAAATGAATAGCTGAATGTATAATGAATTTAACTTAAGACGGAGGATATAAAATATGTTTAAATCTGACTACCTAGTTGACAGATCTGTGGGGGGATATAAAACATGGTATCTAGGGATTTATAATCATTGTGTAGACATTGTATAATTATTACTTTTTGATGATTTATTATATTAACATTCTTTTTGTATCTAACTTTATCTGTTTGTTCCTAGGATGTATACAAGAGGCTCTTGAAGAATGTCAAAGTGTATACTGAAGAAAGCAGACATAAGAGCATGTCAAGCTGAGTAAGGTGAGTGCATGTATACTTGTCTTATGTTGTTATTTTACATGGCATGCTACAGAGTGCAGACACAAATATAAATAAGATTTAAGAATTCTTACCATCCTTGAATTATTCACATTAGTGAAGGGCTGTGGTGACAAAGTGGTTAAGGCATCAGGCTTATACCCAAGGTGTCTCACCACCAAGGGTTTGACATTGTGATAAAAGGCTTTTTCTTTGTTCTAATGGTTTGCCTTTAACAAGTAAAATAGACTGAGTGCAGATATGTCAACCATTACAGATTCTCTAATTATTACTGGTATTGGAAAAAAGTTGTAAATGACATAATCAAGATTTTGGAATAGCAATTCTCTGTCTTCTTCATTGTCAAATGACCAAGTTAGTTCCAAACGTTTGTCATCTTGTGGATGATAGTTTCTACTTTCTGAATGGCTTCAATGTCTTCAAGGTGCCGATTCTGGTACACAGCCAAAAAATAAAAATAAAAGACAAATGGCCCGACTATGTCAATATTACGTACAAGTTACCCAAATTACTGAAAAAATGAGCTGGTATTACTAATGACATCAAGAGAGGGTTGGCATCGCTGTGAATAGTTTGTGATGTTTGTGACACTGCAAGCACTTGAGGGATCACCGGCTATGGCCACAATGTTCTGACAAAGGCCCAGCTTGCTTGAATTACACACCAAAAGAATGTGAACTCTGCCTGAATTGTGCCATTTAATGATGTCACTGACACTACTATGTCATTAGTTGCCGTGATGTTGCTTTGGTACCGTAATGGCGGATAGTGTCGGAACATTAAAGGCATGACCGGCGATACCTCAATTGTCATATTTAGAACTCTTAAGTTGCAATAGGTTTGCCACAAAACTCCTGCGTTATTAAACTATTATTTTATTTAATCTGTAAGATTGATAATAGTCTTGGAAAATTGCTAATGTGCTGCAAAACCAACCAAATCTCAATGTTAAGAAGAACCAAAATAATGTCATTATCTAAATGTTTGGTTTTTGACCAGCAGACAACTCCCATTGTATATTATATTCACTGGTATTACTCCCTTTCATCTGAGAGATTCATAAGTTTGCTTGCAGATGAAATGTCAGTCAAAACATAACATGATTCAACCTGATCACAGAAACTATGTCCAGCTTTGAGATACCAAGGACAAGGTAGATGTACAAGATTGATTGTTTGGAATATGATATACAATGTTTTCTGCACTATCATACATTCACACTTTAAAATTCATTTTAGAGTTATATTTGGCATTATTTTGGAGGGGACAGGATGCAACCAGTGAATGTTGTGTACATTTAATGCATTATGTGGTAATTTACCTAATATTTCCAGGGATTTATCTTAGAGCTGTAACAATATACCGATATACCGGTAAAACCGGTTCAGAGGCCCCAACGTCGGTTATCGCGGTACGATTTTCAAATACCGGTTTTTTGCCGATACGGAAATTATACCCCTTTCTTTGCCTATTTGGATAATTGTTTAACCACAAAGTCATAATCACTCGAACGTTTTATCTCGTTGTTAAAAATTATGTTGAATGGTCACGCTAGCGAAGCGCTTTAAAACAGTATGGTTAACATGTTTGTCCTGGAGTCGGACGACACGTTCGAAGTTGTCCCCAGGAAAATGTTAAAAGCACAGTATGGACAACTTTCGGGCTCAAGCGTAAACGCGCTGACAATGAGGAGGTGCCTGGAATCGCCGTGTGCATACAATGCAGGATGGAAGTGAAATATTCTGGGGGAACTACGAACTTGCAAACGCACATAAGTAGACATCACAAATCCGTAGGGGGTAACACGACAACGACAGCTATCAAAACAGAGTTAAATGACGCCTCCAGTCTGATATTAATGACAGTGGTCCAGGAAAAATGCATAAAACAACGAACATTGATATTTCAAGTTGGGAAATAATAAACATTTTGACATCTTGTCTGAGTCTCCTAACTCTTTATTCAGGTTTTTCTGTTTATTCACGAGTTCACAGTTTGATGTTAAAACCAGTTTCATTGGTATATTACTAATTAATAAACAAAGATAAAACTATATGTTTAAATTTTATTGTATACAAGTATTCATAATAAACACAAAGATGAACTCCAGGTGCTCAAAAGATCGAGAATTTCCTGCTTTCACATGTTCAACATCCAAGGCAATACGTATTCAATACGTTTGCAATACAGGTTTGACATTTCCCAATATATCGCAATACGGTTTTGCCCGTATCGTTACACCCCTAATTTATCTGGTCTTTTGGGAAAAGGTCCTAAACTAAAAATTGGGGAAAACTATCAACTTTTTGCTCATTTTGGGAAAACCTGATGTCAGTACCCAGGTGTGGTACCTTCCGAGAATTTTTTGTTAGCTGTCTCCAGTACACATATCACTGTGCATGTTTATTGCCAGGGATTTATCTGGTCTTTTGGGAAAAGGTCCTAAACTAAAAATTGGGGAAAACTATCAGCTTTTTGCTCATTTTGGGAAAACCTGATGTCAGTCTTCAAGTTGGTTTTCTCACGACATCAGAAGCCTTTGATGTAGAAGCACTATTTTCATCTTTCTTTGCAAATGTTGTTTTAAAATAATCTAGAATCTTTTATTTGATTTTGCTGATTTTGGGGGGTTTCACAAAATTTACTTTCGTTTTTGTTTAAAAACAACACAATTTTGTAAATTTGGAATTTCCTCAGCCAATTTTGGGAAAAAATCAATGTTTTTTCATTGGGAATCGGGCCGAATTTCGGCTCTAAATAGGCCCTTGATGAATCCCTGATTTCCCTAAAATGTCCCTGGTACATTTATACTAGCCTGCATTACTTACAAAATTTACACTTAGCACTAGGACAAACATCAAACAGAAGCCAGTGTCTAGGTGAATAAACTGGTACATTCATACTAGCCTGCACCGCTTATATAATTTATACATGACACTGGGACAAACATCAGACAAAAGCCAGTGTTTGGGTGAAGAAACTGGTACATTCATACTAGCCTGCACCACTTACATAATTTACACATGGCACTAGGACAAGCACCAAACAAAAGCCAGTGTCTAGGTAAAGAGACTGGTACATTCATACTGGCCTGCACCACTTACATAATTTATACATGACACTGGGACAAGCATCAAACAGAAGCCAGTGTCTAGGTGAAGAAACTGGTACATTCATACTAGCCTGCACCGCTTATATAATTTATACATGACACTGGGACAAGCATCAAACAGAAGCCAGTGTCTAGGTGAAGAAACTGGTACATTTATACTAGCCTGCACCACTTACATAATTTATACATGACACTGGGACAAGCATCAAACAGAAGCCAGTGTCTAGGTGAAGAAACTGGTACATTCATACTAGCCTGCACCGCTTATATAATTATACATGACACTGGGACAAGCATCAAACAGAAGCCAGTGTATGGGGAAGAACTGTACATTCATACTAGCCTGCACCACTACATAATTTATACATGACACTGGGACAAGCATCAAACAGAAGCCAGTGTCTAGGTGAAGAAACTGGTACATTCATACTAGCCTGCACCACTTACATAATTTATACATGACACTGGGACAACCCGGACAAGCCTGCACTACTTTCAAAGATAAATGATTAATATTTCACTATAAACAAGTTTAGACTTCTGATCATTTAATAATTGTATATTTGACATTTATTGCAAGGTTTTTCATACTTTTGTGAAAGAAATGAACTACAATGAAATTTAAGAAACTTTTTATACCAGTTCTATTTTGGGAAAAGGTTAAATGTGATATCTTGATAAGTTTGTAGATTCTTAATCACCATTTAATAAAGATTGAATCGGTAAAAAGAAAATTATTTAATGTACTTTGACTGCATGTATACCTATTATATATATTATAAAACATATTTATTAAGAAAAATTAAATTTGAGTTTGGTGTTAAAGCAATTCATTTTATTAGTGTTTACAGACTCCTTGATTTGATAGCAATTTTATTACCATAATCAGAATTTTGCTTTTGAATAAATTCAATAGAATGTCGGCCAGTTTTAAGCTATTAGATTAACATGTTTCATTGAAACCATACATTGAAGTGCATTCTCATAATATTTGTCAATTAATATCATTGTGAATATTCTGTTTTTTATAACATGCATTTTTAGTATATACCCATTGTATTTATTTTATATGGAAAATTTAATTATCAATATTGAAAATAGATGTATTTAGAAAATTTAATGACTTAAATACTTTCGTCAACATGATTTTACTTGGTACTAAATATTGACTGGTTTCATATTACAGTGTTCCTATTTTGGTGTTGACAGGGGTGTAATTATATAACTCCTGTTTAAGTGTTTGTCTCAGTCAATTTTGATGTCATTGAAATTGAGAACTTGAGATTAATTGATAAAAAGGGTATTTAGAAAACTCATTTAATAAGATCTATTAAATGTGTAGAAATGACATTTATGTTTTTTGTCACTATTTTTTATGATTTATTTTTATGGAGGAAATCAGCCCTGCCTGTCACCATAACATTTGAATGTTTCAGAGCCTTTATTTCAGAGCTTACACAACATTAACTGCTTACATAATCTTTCTACATTTACACTGGAAAAGGAATACATCATATAATTTCCTTTCAAAATATGTTTTAAAAAATTACCTATGCGTTTTTGTGTTAAATTTCTAAATTTGAGCAAAATGACTTCAAATGAATTCATTTAATTTTCGTGAGTTCTCATTTATGGGTAATCTTGGTAAAACTATCAATAAATATGGACAGCTAATCATCCAGTATTACGTTCTGTTCAGTACATGTTTGCCATTTCATATATAAATTGCAGTCACAAAGTCCCCTAACCACTGCAGTTGCTCAGTTGATGGAGTGTAGGCTCTGTAAGTTGCGATTGCCTGACATTTCTGATCCAAGACTAGAAAGTAGGTAGTGACTGTTCTTTGCCATGCACTAAGCAGTACAAAATGAAAGTTGCAGTTCCTTCGGATGGAACTTAAAATAAACAAGGTCCCATGTTGCGGCAGGAGTGGCATGATAAAGAACCCTGCTGTATAATGCCGTCAACACAACACACAGGAAAAATTTTTGCACCTTCACCTATAGCTGCGGATGTCTTGATATAAGTGAAATGTTCTTGGCTTGGACGTTAAACATCATTGCTCATCTCAAGTCAACAAAGACATCTCAACTCAACTGAGCAGTTTATGAAAAGGCTTTCAATAAGTACAAGACAAGTAGACAGACTGAAACAGGAAAGATTGAGATCCTTCCAAAAAGCAAATTGACAGTTTTGTGTAAAAATTGGTTGCCAATTGACAAACTTGGTTTGCGTGGTGCCTAAATATATTAAGTTACAAACTTTGAGCTTTGCATGCACTGGTGAAGCCATGAATTATGCAAATAAAAAAAAAACCAAAAAAACAACAACAAAAAAACCACCTACCAACCTTATTTTGTTGAGAGGTGAATGTGTGAAAACAGAATTTATTTTGTAGGCCTTATATATAATAATTTAAACATAAATTTATCATTTGAATCAAATAACTTTTACTACTATTAGTTGAATTTGAAAAAAAATGTTTATAAATTCAAACATTTGAGCTTAATGTCCCACTTTGATACAGGGTTTTAGATCTGTGGATTTACCTGTTGTAAATTGTGCATTTTTTTTCAGAATATATTTATTGTGACAGATAATCTATATGTATTTTATTTGTGTAACAGAGTATTTATAGTAATGATTACAGGGCTTTAAATCTTCATTTGTCCAAATTTATATCAAATCTACCGTGCTGATATCAAACTAGTCCCATTCAGTTTAATATCTTTTCGATTACAGAAAACTTTTCTACTGGAAGATATGAAAATTTATGATCAAATTTCTGTCTGTACATGCAAGTTTTATGCAAATTGTTTTAAAAAGTGATCTTGTGTAAACTTTGTATATATGTCTTGCTGATAATGTGTGTCATGTTGTCAAAGTATAATTCATTTTACAGGATTTAAAAAATTGATTTTATATAAAAATTGAAGATTTGAAGTTTTAAATGTTTCCAATGTGTCTTTTTAAAACTTCAGTAAATCCTGTCCAAACCAAACACTTTTGGAGCGCTGGATCGCAGACTTTTACAAGCCACTCATCTATGGTGCCTAGAGAAAGGAAACATTTTAAGACAACAAAAACAACAACTGCGGTACCTCAGTTGGTATAGTGCTCGCTCTTTAGTGGGAAGTTGTGTGATCTAACCCCAATCGGTTCTGATCCAAGATTTGAAAGTGGGTCCAAGCACTTGGCATTACGAAATGGAATTCACGGTTCTTTGGCATGGAACCTTAAATAAACGAGGTGCTGTGTCACAGTAGAAGTGGTCAGTCTTTGTCAAGTCAACTACTTATTTCAAAATGATCGTACATTTTATTCTATGTAATTATTTGCCTAAATTAAAAGAAATTAAGATAAGCTCAGTGTTCAATCCAGGATTTTTCAGAGTGGGCCAATGTCTAAAACACCATCATATCAATATTTTTTTTGCATTTACGCTATGTTAAATATGGTCCACTGAGACCTTAACAATGGGGCCATTTGGCAAAATAAGGGGTCAGTGGCCCCAGGGCCCCTTCTAGATTGAACACTGTAAGCTAATCAGAGTTTTATTTGTAAAGTAGAAATTAACTCTGAAAGAAACAGAAAAACCCATACAGCACCTAGATTCTGCCACCACATCAGAACGTTAAACATCAATCATAATTATAGAGTGAATCTTTATGGGAACATGATGTAATATATGTATACTTATTATGAATATGAATAAATTTGAGCATTTTAAGTCCGTGGAATCATCAAGTTGAGTGCATTATCCCAATGTTGGATATAATGCAGTATTAATTGTAGGCTGCACTATTGTGCAATTTACACAATATTTTTCAGAAATTGGAACCCAAAAAAAAGGAAATTTAAATCAACAATTTTCTTCCATGTTTGACCTTTGTGAGTACTGGTGCACTTAGAGACACTCCATTGGAAAACCAGTACATTTAATACTAATTAGAATCCAGATGACAATGGAAATAAATCAGGTTGCAATAATTACAACAAATTACTTTGTGTCCGAAGTGAAAACACATTAGACAATAGCAGCTTTCATCAGAAACTGTTACAAATTATTAATTGTCAAGTTTTCTTTTGTCCCTTGGAAAAATAAAATGTTCCTAACTTTTTGTCTGATAGGTGTCCTTTGGCCTCACTTGATAAATATGAATATTGGCATAATGGTAAGCTGGCAATTTTATGAAAAATGACTACTTTTCTCCTGGGAAAAAGAAGCCACTAAATATAAAACACAATTGTAAAAATAAAACTACATTAAATTTGAAAACTGGAATTGCTAAAGTGTATGTTATTGTAATATATCTAGTCATTTAATACAATGTACAACAATAATAGTGGTAAATAAACAGTAGCATTCTTAATATATAATGTTATTATTGAACAGATTTTTTTAATTATAAATTTTGAATTGTCAAGTGATGATAAATTTATCTCATTTTGGTAACTGATGACCTCTTGTGGAACATACTTGACCCTTGCCGAGCCATCTTATTGGCTATTCATGAGAACGGTCTTGTCTGATTGGCCATCCATGGAATTGGTTTTGTTCGATTGGTCATCCGTAAGATAAGTTGTATCTGATTGGTCAACCGTGAGGATGGTTTTACTGATTTTTAGATTAATTACCATTTAATTAACACACACATAAAAAAGGCTAAACAGCTTTAATACACACTTTGACAAGAACTTGGATAAAATCTATCTTGATAAACTCTGATCAGCTGGAATTTATACCTGTGTCTAAAGACAATGGAGATAATTTTTTTAAAACGATTAATAAACAAGAAATGCAACGTATATAAAGCATGTTTCTTTGTTTTATTAAATAAACAATTTTGACTGTATCTCCTTTTTTCTATTGTATTATAGGTTACTTAAAAAAATCTTTTTAAAAAATAAAAATGTTTTATGTGGAAACAGTAGCATTACTGTATAGTCTGTAATAGTTGACTCCCGCGGGTACCCCACCCAAACCCTGTCTCTGACTAAAGGTTGCAGTAAAAAGGTCACACAATTGTTAAAAATTGTATTCATGCTCTTAATTAATGTTATTCTATGCGGCGGATTATTTTCATGTAAAGAAAAGGTAAAAAAAGGTCAGAGCACTGACTGCATTCATACTTTTTCTAGACCAAAAAGTGTTTAAAAATACTTGTGAATATTACATGTTTTTACATCATTTTGATGTCATAACTTTATTGAGACTTTATTTTCTATAATATTTTGGACCAGAATTTATCATAGTTTTAACAATTCCATCTTTTTCTTTACTTTTATACATAAAAATCTGAAGAGCATATTTAAAAAAACCCCGACTGATATGCTCACTTTATTTCATAAAGATGATATACATATATATATATGGGTGTGGTTATAACATACCTTAGAAAATATGATTATATTTGTCAAGTTTGATTTTGTATTTTGAGTTACATGACTGTAATTGAACTTAATGATATATTGTGTTATAGGTACACCTCTACTCCAATTTATAAAGTCATTATTTTAATACTTGTAATCCGGACATGTACTAGCTTGTAAATTATACCTGATGATGGTAGCATTTTAAATATTTTTAAGTTAATTTTGTAAATTTCTGGTTAAATAGATTTCCACTATGTTTAATACATTATGTAATGATACTGTAAAAAACTTATCTTGGATGTTGGTGTAAACTCTTTAATTGTTTTCAAGAACTATATTTAATTGGAATCATTATTCAGCCTTTTTATTAAATACCCAAAGTTAATATACAATATACATTTTTATATATAGACAGGGAATCTGATTTGGAACTTCACAGCAGTCAGATTCAGCTTGGTATAATTATACCCATGGCTTTTCCATCTGTTTGATTGCAAGGTAACAGACCATGGAAGCCACGAGGTCACTTAGAATTAAAAAAATCACTACTGTTTAAATGTAAATATGCATTGCTCTTGTTAAATTTATGTAATGAATCAATTATGAACTATGTTATAATTGATAGTTTATATAATTAGGGATGAAGCTTAATAATTTTGAGTTAGGGGCCCAGCTCACTTTTCAAGAGAAGTTGCAATAGCAATACATAACAAAAATCTTTAAAACTTTGGGAGCCAAGGCAAATTTCTGGGGGCCATGGGCTTACTGGGCCCCTGTAAATCTCAACCCCTGATATTTCATAGGACCAGAACTGAACAGTTAATGTGAGTTGAAGTTGACTGAAAATTTTTAGTTTGAGTTCATGAACATTACTGTCATTTATTTCATGAACACAACCTAAAACATTCAACTTATCCAGAAATTTGAGGATATCCAAGTTCAAGATAATCTTCGTTAAATAAAACTTTCATTAAATAAAGTTTTTTTCCAGAATGAAAAAGTCGGACTTAAGTTAACTGAATGCTTGTAAAATAAAATCCTCCTGTTTATATTGAATTACAATATTAAGTTGTACATTTATTATCCCATCGTTAATTAACCTACATTGTAACTGTAAATCTGGCTACTCTGAACTAAATACAACAGTAGTCCTTAAGACAGATTCTGCTGTAGTAACATTACAACTGCTACATGTATTTAATAGGGATTGTTGCTGTACCACATGGTCATTACCTCTTAACGTTTGTGCGGAACATTTTAGAAAACATTAACGTCACAAATTCTTGGAACAACATTGTTTTTTGGGAAAACATTATCTTATACAGTTCCGTATCGGCTGGAAATAAATATTCTGCTCCAAAATTAAAGGGTATTATGTGGTACAGCAGCAAACTCTATCTTAAAGTTACTTCTAACATTTACATATATCTGTAAAGACTTAAAACAAAGTTGTTCAAATGTAATGCACATGATTAAAATTTAATGTGGGGTAAAGTTTACATAGTGTTCAAAGCCTGCATTTTGATATTCTTTTTACTGATTCTTAACAAGGCATATATGTATTATATAACCTGAGCCAAAAAGAAAAAAAAAATATTCAAATTTTTGCTGATATCTTGGTCTTTTGAAGACAGTGATCTGTATTTACACATTATGTAACCAGACACATGTAACTTAACCTTGTAAAGAATTTGAATTTGAACTGTTTTGTTTATTTTTTACATCATGTATTCATTCATAACATGGATAAAAATAAACTGGATATATTTATATTTTCAATAGATTTTTGAAAAAAATAGTTTTAGGTTTTAAAGAATTTGAATTTACATAAAAATTTCATTCTTTTTATTCAGCCACCTTGAATAGAAAGTTGAAATTCACTACTTGAAGTAACCCAACCCATCTTAAGTGAACTGACAAACTGTTAACTTAGTTTTAAAACTAAGTAGGATTTGAACCTACCATTGGTGTTGAGAGGCACTGTATGCAAGTCTATACTTAAACCACTATGCCACTTAGTCCTGGCCTTGATCTTGTGTTGACACCTTACAAAAAGTATTGACTATGCAATATAACTGTATTTCACAACGCACATTGGAAAGACAAGCAAGTATTATATATATGACAATGGTGATGTCTCGATATAAGTAACAAGATATGGACCATGGACTTTACTTTACTAGATTACTATAAACAAGTTCTATTTACAAAAAAATGTAAGCTATGATTTAAGGCCTTTAAAAAAGAAAAATGTGTTTCTCTAACTGTACTGACCCTAAATTTTAATGCCTACCCTTAAGTTTTTATGACAATATTTTAACAAGCAAGTTCGCACTCTTGCCCCATGATCAATGTAAAAAAATTAAAAGTGAAAGTTAATTTGGAGAATTATATTATAATTATTTTGTGTTTGGTAAGAAAGTTTGTATGTTGGAGCTGGGGATTTTAGCAGGGACAGAAATGTAGTATTATGTAGCATGTGTTTGTACTAATGATTACATTGAACCTTGTATATATAATGATAAGGTATTTATCAAATTTTACATTCTTTCATTCCTACTTTACAGAGAATTTTTACGTCATATGGCTATTTTAGAAGCAGGGTCAGTCTGCCATCTATTTAGGCCCTATCAAATTGCTGATTTTACTCTTTTCTTCTGATTTTTTGAAAGGACCTTAGTTATCAAGTAAAACTTTGAATCTAGGTAACTTTAGTAACTCAGTTACACATTCTTATCACACCTGTGTAGCACAGGTACGACTAATCTAGATTTGTTACCTGGCTGTAAGGTGTAAAAATAAAGGGGGCACATTGGTTATCTAACCCTGATACCAAACCATGATATTCCAATCGATACAGTTGTCTTAAACTGAACGTAAATCCATGGTCATTTTTCAGCAGTGTTATAGGGGGCAGTGATATGGCGGGGAGAATGTTGATTTAGCCTGATTAGCTGTGAAGACTAAGTTGATATTAGTGGAACTGTAAATATTAAGTATTTATAATGCATTCATTGCATTGGAAGTTGTAGAACAAAAACTTTTCTTATTTATCTTTAACTTTTGGTATTAATTAGTTTTCATGCTGAAACAGGTTATAATTTAAGGCCCTGTAAAGGGGGTACTGCCCCATTACACTCAAGATCTCGAAAATATTTAGCCATTTTATTTTAAAGAAGGTCATTAGTTAAATGTCAATATTTGACATAGTACTTTAAATACCTTCACAAATAAAGAAATGGTTTGGTATACATTATACACACACCCCTTCTGGAGCCTCGTTATTCCCTGTGATAAAAATGGAAGAATCAAGCTTGGAGTGGGACAGTTATTAAGAAGTAAAAGTCCAGATTTGAGTGTTTGCTAATATTGACTGAGACTTTAAATATTCTATTTTACAGAGCTGTGTGACCCTATCTGAAGTGGAGTCGATGTAGTACTGTTGAACAGGTAGTTCGCTGTTAGTTGTAAATATTTTACCTGTTACCCTTGCAATATGAAGACTGACAACACATGTGCTTGCTGAAATTATTAGATAGGCTGAAAGGCAACTACACTGAACAGGTACTTAGCTTGTTATAAATATTTTGTCAGTTTCCTTCTTGAAATGAAGACTTGTAAAACAAGTACCTGCTGAACTATTGGATAACACCAAAGACAATGATCCTTCTGAAAAAATAGAAATTGGACAAGATTGTTTATAATGGGTTGTGGTATTCTCTGTTCTAGTCAAATAGAGTCGCCCTGAAGTTTTCCGAAAATGCTGAAAATCCAATTTGGGAAAAAGTCTGAAAACTAACAAGATTTGTTAACAAACTCAGAGACTCAGATATACAAGTAAGTAGCAGGCTATTATTACCCAGCCTTGTATAATGACATCAACAAGTTTGTGTGATAAACCATACCATACATACAGGTATTTCATCTGTCTGTCCATCCTGACTATAACATATTTTGGATTTAATATAAGAGTGAAATTTTGCACTGTATTCTGTTTATATATATTATGTGAAGTTATCTGTAACACTACCTGGCCTGACTGGTGGCCTTATCTATGATAGAAGGTGAGTAGTGTGGTCTTACTGAAAATTTTATACCATTGTAACTTATATTTTGACAAATTCATAAGTATGACTATGTATCAAGTGTTGTGTAAATACACAAGTTCTGGTTTATTACATCTAAACTCTCTCATGTAGAGATATATATATATAAGTACACGTACAGTATTACGCTTTTTTTTAATTTCAAAAATTTAAAACTTCTATCAAGTATATTCTGGTTTTAGCATTGTATGTGTAATATATTACTTCCTGGATCATATGTATTATTTAAGACGTTTATTAAACTTATTTAATTTAAAAAATTTAGGGGAAACCTTGGTGGCAAAAAGTTTTTGATAAAAATCAATTAACCACCTATCTATGGACTCTTAGAAACCCTGTGTTATTTTTAAGTCCCTTTTCCTTTTGAATTCTGTCAAACGACACATGATTGGTGACATTCTGGTAGAAGTAAATACCGGGTACCTGTCTTGTGTACCCTTATCCTTTGTGGTCTGTATAACTTAACTGGACATGATTGGTGACATTCTGGTAGAAGTAAATACCGGGTACCTGTCTTGTGTACCCCTATCCTTTGTGGTCTGTATAACTTAACTGGACATGATTGGTGACATTCTGGTAGAAGTAAATACCGAGTACCTGTCTTGTGTACCCTTATCCTTTGTGGTCTGTATAACTTAACTGGACATGATTGGTGACATTCTGGTAGAAGTAAATACTTGGTACCTGTCTTGTGTACCCTTATCCTTTGTGGTCTGTATAACTGAACTGGACATGATTGGTGATATTTTGGTAATGCGCCAAAGTGCAAAAAAGTTAAAAAAAATACAGATCAGTTTAAGAGAGAGGGAGAGAGAGAGAGAGAGAGAGGTTGCATATTGTTGTGCAGAGTTAAAAGTAATTCAAATTGTAATTTTCTACATAGAAGTTAACTCTTTAAGTGCTGACAATTGAATACTGCACACATGTATATGTAACAAAAGAGGAGGGTTGGTTACACATGTTTTAATATCAGACACATTACATGTCTATAGAGCAGTTGGCTTTGTAAGCTCTGAATTAATGTGAACCACAGGAAATAGTACAGCATATAGTAATATAATTTATATAGTGATAAAATTGGACATTTGTTAAATATGTTTGTAATTCCTTTACAATATGACTTATTTGTTATAAGAGTTATTGATTTTGAACAAAGACTTGTTTGATTCACTAGTGGCATATTAGTTTAAACTGCAGGCTAATAGGTATATCCCAGATTATATAATCAGTATTTCTATAGGAAATATAAAATACCTCTTACTTAGTGTGATCTGATTAGAATAACTTTTACATTTAAATTCTTTTTCAGCCAGGAACAGAGAAAAAATCATTAAAAGGAACTAAACTGTTACAGATCTTGTGTTACAAGGTAATTTTATTTTATATAACTTTTAAGATTTCTTTTATCAAATAGGCAAATTATTTAAAACGTAATATTAAAATTTGATGCATATTTGGGAAAATAAGAGTAGTATGGCATTTAGAATAAAAAGTTGTGCATACACAATAAGAGTGGAGTGGAATAATAGTATTTGCACTCTAGTCAAATTACATACTATATCAGTTTAAATTTTACAGCACTAGACAGTTATTTTAGAATACAATTCCTCATCAGTAGTGCTTGGGCCAAAATTATGAAACAAAATTGTTGTCAAGATGTTGAAAAGATTCCCAAAAGGGGTTGTCCTTCAGGTTAAATGAATTTGGTTCTCTTTTGGTGAGTTTAAAATGTTTGATTGGAATAATAAATATTAAACAAAAATTGCATCATCACCTAAAGGATGTGCTCCGAGTTTTGTTTTCAGTTTTTCTTTTGCAAAAGTGTACAATGAAAGGGGAGCCAATATTTCTTTACTTTTTATACAGTTATATAAATTGTATCAATTTAGCACATTGACTCATTTTGACAGAGAAGGAAAACACAATGTCTCCTCTACTATGTGAATTTAGATAGGTTGAATCCTCTAGGTACTGCATTAAGACCGGTTTTACTTTCATGGTTATGTGTAAATACTAACATACACGTAGATTTGAAGAATTTTAAGTCTAGTTGAATTAGGAGATAGTTATAAAAACTCATTTCCTGAACAAAAGTATTACAGGATTTAATGATGGGATAATGTCTGAATGAATAGCAGTGTAGACTAGATACCCTGTCATGTATAAAGCTACAGAGGTCAGATGTTCCAGGCTAGATATCTATACCATAGATCAATATAGGGCCTATACAATTGTATAAAGCTATATAAAGTATATGATAACTTTGTTTACTATTCTATTATTTTTTTTGCAAGTTTTGTCAGTTTGCTTGCAGAAGGTAGGTGGTTTTTTTCTGACACTGGCACTCTGGTTTCCTCCATCATTCCAGAACTAACTGCCTTTATATAAGTGGTAAAATCTCTATTGGGACATAAAACATTATTTCTCAACTGAGTGTACTATTTTGCTTGTAGTTTATGAACAATTGCAGGCTTATCTCCATTCCTGTGCCTCAAATTGATAATCTTTACATGAAGGGTATAACAAAAACATCTTTATTAGTACTTATTACCATTAACATATTACAGTAATATAACTACCAGTCTCTAACAATGTTTGGATCAAGTTAAAAATCTTGAATCAGATTTAAAACCACATTACAAAAATTAGCATTGTTTCTAATCAGTGCTTCAGATTGTTTTCACAGATAGTGGGCCATAAGGGCCCATCAGGTGCAATAACGAGGGGTCATTTTTTGTTATAGTGGGTCATGTTTTGACACATAATTAAATGTTATGCCACGACCACGTGACTAAAAGTGAAAGTCGGCACTTGACATCTTTATATAATGCACCAAAAGCGATCTTGTCATCTGCTAATTTATATTTTGTTAACCTTTACGATATATTTTAAACTCTTTCACCTCGATGATTCATTTTATGTGCATCTACTTCTCTGCGCTTTGTGTTGTTTTAAAAAATGTGAATAGAGTCGTCTGCATCTCTGCATGGTTGCCGCTAGTATATTAGATGAACGACAACGTCCGAGGTCATAACAAGTTCTCCCCCTTTGAATATTAATGTTAATAACCAACGCATAGAGCGAAGAGAAGGGGCTTGTCGGGAGTCCTGTCTTTATGCTGATTATGAGATAAACAAAGACGCAAGAGATTTCCCGATAGAAAACGAAAACAGAAAGTCAAATTGGAAAACCCCATGTAATCGAATATGTAGTTTTGGGAAGAAATTATTAACGATCAATATGGCTAAGAAAAACTATGCGCCACGTGGACCCATTAGAGGCAAATGTTATGCGCCATTTTTTAAAATAATGCGGGATTGCCGCGGGCGCACCGACAATCTGAAGCACTGCTAATTGGAAATATTATGGAAGTCTTGTAGGTTTCTTTTGCCTATAACGTCAACCAACTGAGCAGTTGATCATGAAAATGAAATAAACAGATTTTAAAATGGAACAAAGAGAATACTGCCCTTTTCCTTAAAAATTAAAGATGTAGTAAAATTAATTATTGATGAAAGTGATGTGGATGTGTTATACTAAATTATGTTGATGATAATGAAATTGCACCCTAGTGTAGACGGTTTTAGGTTATATTGTAATATTTTAGGCCCCGTGTCATGGTAGAAATATCATTGCTGCACATTGTCATATATAAATTTTAATCAGAATAAAAAGTAAAATAATCTTAATTGGAATGCTAATCCTTTTTAGAAGTCTTAAACTTGTTCAGGATTTGAAACTGTTTTATAAACTATACTGGAAGATTTTTTTTACACTCGTTGGTTGTGGGTTATCTGTATTATATTGATAATTTGAAATGTTTGGACTGGTTTTATTAAATTTGTTGATATTTTTAATGAGAGTTTTGAGTTGAGAATGATTTGAATTTTGTGGAAAGTATAGTAGAGGTGATGTAATGGAGGATTTGGTAGAGGTTGGAATGAGAACAATACAGTTATATACTTACATGTATTGCACTTGTCCCGGCCTTTATCTTCTACTCAGACGCTGCAACATTGGTCTTTTGAATGTGTCATGTCATGCTTTAATTTAAACTTTTATTGTGTCATTTGTGGTTAGATTCTTTTGGCATGAATCGCTTGGCCATGTTGAGCTTGGTTTTTTGAATGTGAATGACCTGTATAGATATGTGTCAGATAGTATAGATTTCTACTTTGGACATTGTACTCTGTGAAAGTTGAACTCTGAATTGACCTAAACCTTTCCACAATGATCTAAATGTTAGGATGTCTATACCATTATACTGTTTGATAATCTAACATAATAAAACCCAAACAAAATATTCTGTGTGTCTGTCTGTCTGTCCCTAAGGTACATTGTACAGTGGAACCTATCTAAACTGAGCACTTTATAGGCAGACCACAGATTATGTTCTGTTAAGACAAGTATTCGTTTATGTGGATTGGTTTGATATGTCCTAGCAATGTAGTTCTGTTTTTTGTGTACTTTGGGCTTAGTTTTTACAGGTTACAGTGTATTTATAGTTTATGCAGGTTACACTGGGTCATTCACAAAAATAAGTTTGAATTTTACAGGGTTTTTGCAGATTAATATTGTTGCTTAATGGATTTGGCTGATTTCAGACTTTGACAGGATTCACAGTAAAATACAAAAGTTACTTAACTGTGACATATAACATTCAGTATCTATGTATATACACTTGAATTTATTTACTAGCCTTTCTGTACAAATTCTTGTCTTTGATACTTACTGTAATGAATTAATCATTGGGGGCTTATAAAGAATGTAGATATGTCATGTACAACAAGCTTATAAATTACTGTTTAGAGTGCTAAGTTCTTCAGAATGCAATTATTGTAATATACAAGTCTTATTAATGATATCTTCAATGTCAGAATTTCTTATATTGCATAGGGATACAAGAAGGCACCTTAGTAAAGTATTTCATGCAAGGCCAATCAAAAAAGAATATGTGTTTCTACTCATATTGTCTGCTCTGTTCTCGATATAAGTCATAGTCAAAAGGTCTCGCATGCTTTATGTAGTTTAAATTTTCTAAAGCCTGACTCTTATTGTTTTATTGCATAGATTCTAGATTTGTAGTTTGGCAAAATACAAGAATTGCAACTAATGTTCAAGATCCATTTCATAGTGTGTAGCTGTGTGTGTGTGTGTGTTTGTTTGGGTGTGTGTGTGTGTTTGGGTGGTGGTGGGGGTTCAAAGTCTGGTTTACTCTTTAAATTTTACGCCTTTTAAGGTCTCAAATTTATGATATAAAAGAAAGAACATCAATTAAGGTTTTTGCAAAATGCCAGTGGGATGTGTGGTGATGGCTAAATCCACCCCAGTCAATATCACTAGTACATTATTTTGAGGAAATTTAAGTGAAACTCAATTTTAATTTTGAAAGCCTTATTGATATGTTTTAATGGGTTTGTTTACATGGATGGATATTGAGACATGTAACTCCTCATGATAAACATTTGGTTTAGAGTTCAAGCTATGAGTGTGTGCATTTAATATAGAAGTTTTTATTGAGTGTATTTACATGTGGAACTTAGGATTGATAATTAATACTTTAGTTGTGACGTCAAGTAGTGTGTTTGTAAAAGTAACAACTTGACTTAATTGGTGTTCATTTTCAGCTTGTTCTTCTCAGATCATTACATGGGAATGTCCTACATGTTGACTTGTTTATACCTGCCATTCTTGCTTCATTTGACTACCAAATATGGATATATCCACCCTAAAAATATTGGAACATTTTCCCCTATATTTTCTGAAAAAAATTCCTTGTCAAAAAATTCAATTCTTGTTCATTAAAATGTAAATAAACTGTTTCTTATTTTGTATATTGTTTTTGTAACTAAAAATTGCAAATTTATGCTGGTCACATGACAAAACTCTCAGAGAATATTGACCTGTTGTCTATTTATAAATGCTGCCAGCAGTGGACAAAGGAACCCTTTGCTACTTTTGAATCTGGTTTTATTTGACTTGCTTTTCTCTTTCAGATGTGGTAGACTGTACAATAGAAGAATATGTATCTGACATTCTGAAAAAGTAAGTTAAAACTTCTTACTTAATGTAATTTATCAACCTAGATTTTGCAGCTTCTTACAGGAATCACAGCTTATCAAATTTTACATTAGTGATAGGTTTGCCAACTTATTTCACCTTATTGAAGAATAAAGACACTCACAAAGTTACCAGATATCTTTGTTTCTTGCCAAAATATGTTTCTTGGGATCAACTGAATTTATGCATTCATTGAAGAATGATTTGAAAGATTGACCTGACCTTTCTTCACTTCGTCTTTCAATTTGAAGTTTCACAGGTATAATTTCATCAGTTTGATGTTTATTTGTTTTGTTATAGTTTTATAAGGGTCATTGGTGGCCAAGTTGTCTGAACACAGACAGTCCACAGTGTTCAATATGAGACTTTTCAGAGGCCATTTTCAAAAACCTTAATCTTAAAAGTCATAACATCAATATTTTTGTATTCAGGTTTTGTTAAAAAATGGCCCACTAAGATCTTAACAATAGGGTCATTTGGGAAAATAAGGAATCAATGGACCTCTTTTAGAATAAATGTAACAGCCAGTCACCACCTCGGTTCAAATCCCATGCAAACAGATCCAAGTGTTATTGTTTTTGGTATTCTGGTTTCCTCCACCATCTCAGAACTGGACATCTTGATATATGTGAAGGAATCTTGGCAGGATCATAACCACCATTATTGTAACCCTATTTTTCTGAAACATTTCCCGGCAATCCAAGGTTAACCTCAGCATAATATGTTTTATATCAAAATTCTATATTTATCTCCTTTATGAACTGGAACATTGTGAATTAAAATGCCCAGCTTTTGATAGGATATATAGCAAGCATAACTGTAAGGACTCTAACCCTCTCCAGGTTAAGAGTATGCAGTCTTTAACCAACATCCACATATTTCAACTTAACTTGAACAGTGCACTTTTATTTTCAAAAATTGATAAATATTTAACTTTGAGGGTTTGTAGGGTAACCCTGAATCACAGTATATTCAATAATGATATTTATTTCTCTCTAACAAATCTGCTATTATGATGGATATATTAGTAAGCTGTTTTCTGTAAATGACCGGTTAATGACGACTGGTAATAGTATTTATAAGATTATCAGTATGGGATCAAGATAATCTGGAAAACCTTGGATTATCTAGATAATCTCAGATTAGGGGTGTTTGAAGACATCAAACTTCATAATAACACACAGGCATTTAAGTATGAACCATAGCACGCTAAATGTATAATGTGCTTACCATAGCACGCTTAATGTATAATGTGTTTACCATACCATAGCACGCTAAATGTATAATGTGTTTACCATAGCACGCTTAATGTATAATGTGTTTACCATAGCACGCTAAATGTATAATGTGTTTACCATAGCACGCTAAATGTATAATGTGCTTACCATAGCACGCTTATTGTATAATGTGTTTACCATAGCACGCTAAATGTATAATGTGTTTACCATAGCTTTATGTATAATGTGGTTGACTTTACACTACCAGGTAGTTATACAGTCAATCTTATCTTTATGGACCACCCAAACCCCAAGAGGAGGGAGTATAAAAGTGTTTACACCCCAGTCAAGATTCATTCACCTAAGCAGGGATAAAGCTTAATTTTGAGTTAGGGGCCCAGCTCACTTCAGAAAAGAAGTTGTAATAGCAATAAATAACTATAATGTGTAAACATAAAGAGGCAGAGACTTATAATTTTTAGTAGACATGGGCTACTGGGCCCCTGCTAATCTTCATCCCTGCCTAAGTATTGAAGTAGTTAGATCTTTGGATGGTAGAGTAAACCAGGTTGTCTCAAAGACTACCAGTACCACTGAGTTTCAGTAGTTGACTTTTTCATAATTATAGGTACTCTCAAAGTGAGATTTGTACCTGGATGGTGACCACTCTGCCACTCAGATGCCCGGTCTGTTTGTCTTCAGGATAACATTACTGCTTGTTTACAGAGAATTTTAACATGCAAATAATTTACAGTTTTACTATGGTACCAGTCAATATTACTGATTCTTTTACTTACTTGGGCCATTAAAGTTTGTTTTTTTTTCCACAACATTTGCGTTGTATTGACCATTATGTGACATTGTAATTTGATTGTTTACAATGTTAAACTTTTTGACAAAATGGCTTTGCTTTCCATGTGATGTTATGGTAACAGAAAAGTTGGTCTCCCTGTAATAATTCAGACAAGTGTTGTTTTTCAAAGATTAGAACATGTTTATGAGAGAACTAATTTTAAGGTAAACACTGCAAATATTTTGCAAATAAAACATTTTGATTGATTATTCAATTTGAACATATTTTACGGATTTTGACATGTTTTGAGAACACTTGCTGTTTAGAGCAGTTATTTAGTCAAAATGTTGTTTATAAATTTATATTTCTACATAACCCCCATCTTATTTTAACATAATTGAAAGGATTTCTGCTTGATTATAATTTTGTATTAACACGTAAAGAGGTTATTGGTATTACTCTGTATTAAGACCCATTTCTTTTCATAAATCTACCCAGTATAGGGTTAAATATCAAACTGAGTAAGGAGGTTGTGTTTTATACAGATTTTGTATTTGTGATCTCGGCTGGATAATCTGATTTATTAAATAAGTTTATGACTGAGAAATAAAATATAATTTCTGTTGAAATATACGGATTATTGATCAGTCAGTCGGTGAAAAACGTAAGAGAAAATGGTTTTTGATGTGTGAAAATGTGAAATGAATTTGCTGAATCTAAATGAAGTCCTTAAAGTTGTGTGATTTTTGTACTACTGTGAGGCAGTGTCTATGGCATACTTAAATTGTAAGTAAATACAACTCTAATGTGTAAATATTTTACTTGATGGAGCAAAATAGAAAATGAATGACCTAGTCTGGTGACTTTGAGAATTTTATTGTGTAAACAGAAAAAATATATCTTACTTGGTAGTAATAAACACTTTTAATTAACTTTTAATGGAGATAGAATTATGAAATGGATAGAAGATTGAGATTGTAAGATATTTGACTATTTGACATTAACTTTGAAGTCACAAGGGATATTTGAAGGTTTTTAAGTCTTAAGATAAATTATTTTTGACTTGATGACAATTTTTATTGAAGCAACAATTATACATAGAAATGTCTCCCATCAAGCAAACTTGTTATGATGTACACTTCTAACTTATAATGAATTGGGTTTTTTAAATCAATTATATTGAGATGTTCTCTGCACCTATCCTGTATAGCATACATGCATGTACACTACTGTAAAAACAGGAGTAACTCTGGGCTATGTCATTGTGATCTTTATGATGTTGATGTGTTAAATGTAGTCAGTCAAGTGGACATTATCCCAACAAAGACTTGTAATTTACCTGTAGAGTGTAAAAGCAGGTGCTTGTTCTCTTGTTATACTTTGACAGATGCTTGCTCAAGTGTATTGGCTATTTTGATTGTTAATTGACTGGTGCACAGGTGGCTTACCTTTATGATTTTAAGTCTGTCTGTAATTAGCCAATCAAGTTTGAATGTATTGATGGATGGACAGAGTATATGGGCCTTGGTCAGAAAATAGAAATCAAAAACAAAGCATTTTACAAATCACTGGTTGATAAATTGATTAGTATTGTCACTGTCTATAGATCTAAATCTGTAATAATTATTTGTTTGGTAAAGTTCAAAGTGATTTAGTAACAGCTGACACACTGTTGCTGACCAATAATAGTTTGACCATTCAATCCTTATATTTACACATAAAGTTAAGTTTCTTCATTCTGGTTTCAGTCAGTACTAGTAAGATGATGATCTCTGTAAGTGAACTGGCCATTTTTAACCTCACAATGGTAGGTGTCTTTAGCATGCACAGAGACATGGATCCAAGTTTTGAGTCTTATACAAGAAACTATTCCAGTGTAGATCTTGTTACATTTTAGTGGTACCATGATGTAAATTTCATTGAACTATTGTTTTCTAGGAAGTCTGAACAGATTGATGGATTTATGGTCAGTATGTTTTGAAAGTTTTTTGTTTGCAAGAAAACCATAATTGTCATAAATGCATGGTGTTTGCAAGTAAGTAGAATATTTATGCATGTTGTTGGGTAGACAGAACAGTTTTGTATTTTTTGTTGATTTTCGATTAGTATGTTGTCATAATTCATATTTAACTTCTTTTTGAGTTGATTTTTTTGGTTTGGATTTTTGATTGATTTTCAATTTGTTTGTTTTTCATAATAATTTATAGTTTACTTCTTCCAAAGTTAACTTTTTACTTTTGTTATTGTATGTTTGTCCTTTAGTTATTGTTTGTTTGTCACATTGCAGTTATGTGGATGTCATTGTTTAGGAATGTATTTTGATTGTAGTGTTATACAGAAATGATGATCTTAATATTTTCAAAATGTCCATCTAACGTTAATAATATTAGAGTATGAATCTAATAAGCAGAATATTTTTATACCAAATTTTATATCAGCATCATTGGTTAAAAACATATAACTTATAATAAGAGAATCAAAACAAAATTACAGTGCCAAATGTAAAGTTATGTATGTTCTCATCAGACTGGCAGACTTGCCTAAGTTTCGAACCCTCGTCTTAAATATTTCAACATAGTATTTCATTAATTGATTGGAAGTGAGAAAGTAAATATTTAAGTTTTATTTTTAAAGTTTGTTTAATAATGACTTTTATATCATTAATAAATATATCCTAAAATTTAACCCATAACAATGGTCATCACTAAGTTGTCAGGTTACTATTTATATCTGCTTGTGTTTTAATAAAAACTTAAGTTTATGCAAAGCTGTAAACCTACTAATAATTGAAGCATTTCAGTAATCTTTATAACAGTTTTTCTTATTGTATAGATATTGCATATGTAGTCGTCTTAGTAGATAAGTTAGCGGAGAACTTGGCTAATGTGTTCACGGTCTTTGGTTTCAGCCCTGGCATTGAGTGGGCCCATACTTGGCCAAAGCCTCCATATAAAATAAAAATACATTGTCAGCACAGGGTTGGAACCTGTCACCTTTGACACTGAATAAGCAAATGCACTACCAACTAATGTATCCAGGCCACTCCTTATTGGAGAAAATAGCTTTTAGATTCCAGTGGTTAAAAAAATAATCTTGTGTGTGTGTATGGGGGGGGGGATGTTAGTGTTTAAATAATTGGAATGTTTACACTATATATACAATGTGCACTATTGACAAATGTGATCTTTGTATTGGTCAGTTTGGTCAGTCTGTATAACTATTTACAGTTATAAATAAATATATATAGGTCAGTTTTTATGTCAATAAGCTCTTGTTCATTTCTTGGTCATTTCTGTGTCTAGTGGGTGAACAAATTAAATATTGACTAAAGCTCCATAACTAAGACCAAATGTTTATTTTCTGTTTGACATTCAAACAAGACCTATAAAGACTTTCCAAGCACCTTGTTGAATGTTCCATTTATATATATCACCTTGTGTTTAAACAACTAATTTATTCTAATTGTGGTAAGTTTTTTTGGTAATTCATTTCTTTGTCTTCAAGATGTTTTTATTGTGTTTTATAAATTCCTTCTATTTTTGTGTTGGGTAAAAGATGATTTGTATTTTTTCAATCCTTTATCTTTATGTGAAATGCCTGTTACAATTAATGTTGAAATTTAAAATGTTAGAATGACTTTGTATTCATATATTGTACACTTCATTCTAGAAAATACCTACCCTCTCTCTCTCTCTCCAACGGAGACCAAATTGTTGAAAAAGTATTGCATAATAGAGCAGGGTCTTTACTAGGTGGTTCAAAGATACTAGTGAGAAAGTTCACTTGGAAGGTCATTGACTTTCACCGGGTACTTCAGGTTTTGCCCACCATCCCAAAAACTGTCTGCTTCGCTATCAGTGAAAAATTAACTAGGACTTAAAACTTTTTTTTGCTGATATTTGTTAGTGTTAAATAAGTCTTCATTAATTCTGTAAGTGCTTGCTGACGACAAGGTATTTATTTTTCCATCACATTTGTTAGCTGTTGGTTCAAGATATTTCTATTATTCAGCAACACACACACACACACACACACACACACACACACACACACACACACCTAACTTTTAATGAAACAGATCCAGACAAATCATAGCAAAAATAGCTATTCCATTAGTTTCTGAGAACATATTTAACCTTTGACCTTAAGAAAGGTGTCCTTAAAACCTGGGCTATCATTATGATTAGGTGTAATTATTTCTGTACATTCTCTTACAATATGACATTGGTCTCCCAGAGCTACAGCCATTGTGTTGCTAGTCATTGCCAGCTTTCAATGAGTACACATTTGTCCTGACTTTATACAAACCACTGAATTTCTTCTTCACACATGACTTACTCTTTATATTAAGCCATTACCAGTGAAAAGAAAATATTTATATAAATATTAAAGGATGGATCATAACAGGTCTATATATATGTTTTTGATTAATGTTTTAGTTTCCAGTCAATGTACCTGTTGAATGTGATTTAAGCTTTAAACAGTGAATGTAATATTTTCAAAGCCAAGGTACACTGATAATGTGACTTGTGTATTTAATTAAGGACTAGAGATTGATCAGGGAGTTTGTAACTTGATTGTAGATCTATTCTTTACTTTTTGATGTATTTTTGTACCAGAATCCAGTGCACCTGTGATGAGAATGTGATTTAATTTTGATTACATGTGAAATTTTCAAAGGTGTAATGGGGACTGAAATTATCAAGATCCATTCATTTTACAAATAATGTGTTTTTGGTGCATTTTTGATGTTCATAACCAGTACATAATATAAAAGGATTTATTAACTTTTAATGGGTGAATGGGTAATGTGTTAGCCAAGTTAATAATGAATATTTGGACTATACAGTTAACTTATGGGTATATGTGTGACTTGATTATAAATTCCTTTGGTTACTCTATATATTTGATTTGTATTTGATTTCCATATATTTAGAGTACATGTTAACTGTGACAAGTGAAATATTGTCTAAATTTTTGTCTATTGGGTGACAAATAGTAGTTTTGGATTCAACAACTTACACAGTAGTTATTTCTACAGGAAAACCTTATACCATCACTACTGTTATTATAAATATACAGGACTTCTTAATTTATTTTGGAGACTTTCAAATGTCGTGGCAGTAAGTTGTTGGTGTGGAATGGAATAATAATGTTATTATGTCCAAGTCTTTCACAAAGGATGCTGGAGTACCTGAGGAAATCCACTGACCTTCAGTAAGTGAACTGACAAACTTTCTCACAATAGGCTCTCCTCGCTTAGGATTCGGACCTAGGCTGTCACAGTCACTGTGATTTGTAAGTGTACGCTTTTGACCACTCGGCCACTGAGACCCCCTTGAAAGGAATGAAATGATTTAACTGTATAATAAATTTGGATCAAATAAACATAGTTGTTTAATTGGACTTGTATGTTTTTATAATTCAGGTTGGTGTTCAAGGATCTAGATGGACATGTACAATGATGACATTCCCTGATGAAGCTCTTCAATCTTACATAGACAGGGAAACATTGTGAGTAAAATTATTATTGTCTTGTAACTTTGTTATACACAAGCTATTCAACATAAACCCACATAAAATATAATTTAAAGTGCCAGCTTGCAGTACAAAAACCAAAATCTCCAGCTACGTCTGAATCTCACTTGGCACAGATATAATGTCTGAATCTCACTTGGCACAGATATAATGTCTGAATCTCACTTGGCACAGATATAATGTCTGAATCTCACTTGGCACAGATATAATGTCTGAATCTCACTTGGCACAGATATAATGTCTGAATCTCACTTGGCACAGATATAATGTCTGAATCTCACTTGGCACAGATATAATGTGAAACAGTTAAGGCTTACTGAAGATGACCTTCTGCAGGCACTCTGGTTTCCTTTACTATCCTTGAAAGTTAAATACTCTTGACTGCGGCATACAATACTGGTTGTATGATCCATAAATCTAAAGAAATGTGACTTTCTATTGCCACTTAGGGATGAATGGGTCAATTGAAAATTGATGTGCACACAAAAAACCAGGATAATATCTGTACACCTTTTTGCATTGAGTAATTTATTAATTTCTACATGAACAAACTGCAAGCTAAATACTTAATTGGATGAATCTGTCCCTCTATTCAAAACACCAAATCTTTAACTTTATTTTTTACTCATGACAAACTTCTAAGTAAATATTTAATTGGATAAAGTCTCTGTCTCTTTATCTTCTATTAAATGTGAGAAAATTTATGATATTAGTAGAATTTTAAGTTAAACTGTTTTATTTATTACTTGAATAAGATGATTCGCCCATTTAAAAAAAAAAAATTCAAAAGAATTTATTGCAGTGTAATGTATTCAAATATATATATATTATGATCGTAAATTCTTGTTTGTGCATGTCTATCAATAAATGGAGCCCAGGTTTTGATCAAATGCATCCTGGCATAATATTTATTTAACTTTTCTTTTGAGTATGATAAATGTAAGGAAATAACAGAAAAAAATATATTTACTTAAGAATATTCTACAAAAGATAAGATTTTAGGCCAAAACAAGAAATTGTGATTTTTCTGGTCATCATCATAGCTGGATTCTTACCTTTTTTTACATACTACAAACTGGTATAAAATGGGGCTAATATTCTAATTCCAATTCCTGATACCTTGATTTAATACATATAAGGGTATGAGGCCTTTCTTCTGTCATGATTCTTATGTGAAAAAAAAAATATTCTCTACCTCAACTGGATTTGGATATGAAATTTAAAAAAAAAAGTTTACGAGAAACTGTGTGCACAAAGCCTATTCATGGTTCTTGAAGTTTTCATGCATAGAGTGATGTTACCGGAAACAAAGAAATTTATATTTAGGCCTTAGTCATACAGGTGTGACACTCCAGTTTTAAGATGTTCATACTAAATTGCTATAAACAGGGAATGTTAAATGTTCACATTCAAATCAGCTCCTCCATGTTTGAATTTGTCTGTTTGCTTGATTGAATTTTATATTTAAATATTTAAAATACTGTGACTTAGTTCAAGTAATGGTTTTTTTATGCCCCAGTCATGATTGTCACTTGCATTGTGACAGTCAGTTCTGGATAGATGGAGGAAAATGGAGTACCTGGATAAACCAGTAAACTTAAGTTAGTGAAAGTGACTGTTATGCAGTAAAAAAATTTCCCACTCTATTTTCAATTCTTGATGGACTTGGTCGGTGTTCAAACCCCTCATCTTCCATTTAAATTAAGGACAAGCCATCTGAGTTTAAATATTTTAAAATAAAAACCATGTTTCAATATCAGGTGTCAGAAATCAATAATTTATACTTATGTATATTAAATATATATGATCTGTATCTCTCCAGGAAGGTACTTCCTATAGTAGCAATTATGTGACATTTTGCCTCTGTATAAATCGTACCTTGTAATATAATTTATTAAGGTGCACAGATCTGTATCTGTAACTACCTGTTATAACAGATCTCATCTATATGCCCCTTATCTGTACCTATTATATATAACAAGTCAGGTGTACACAACTGTAACCACCTTGCTACTGTTGCATACATGTACAAAGACTGTTATTTTACTATATAGCTGAACACAGCTGAGGTCTTTAGAGGGGTTTTCTTGATCACACCTAGATCACTGCTCTTTACTTAGTAGTCTAGTGGTCTTAAGGGAGTAAAACAACAGTTTATAGTGGCTCCCACTCCCTATGTTTAAATCGTACTCGGCAGATCCTAGTGTACATGTATAGCTGAGGTCTATTGGGGTTTTTCTTTATCAATCTAAGATCACCTCTGTATTCCTGATAGCCTGGTGGTCTAAAGGGAGTAAAGCAACAGGTTATTGTGATTCCCACCTCCTAAGATCCAATCCCACATCAGCCGTGGCAGATCCTAGTGGGAAAGAGATTGTCAGTTCACTTTTCAAAGATCTGTGGTTTTAAACTCCCAATTTCTTTCACCACCCTAGAACTTTCCTCCATATCATTTGACATGGGCTTCAAACACTATTACTTCACTAGAGTCTAGTGACAAACTTTTAAAAAAAACAACTTCACTCTCCCCTAGTGATTGTCTTGTTTAATAAAGATTTTGAACACAAATGCCAGTAGGCCTATTTTGCTCTTTTGAGTCTCTTTGTAGTGGTTTGACATTGATTAATTAAAATGCCAAGGATTTTTTTAATACAATTATAAATTTGTCTTTGTGTTGTTTCAATTCTGTTATAATATTAAACTTCTTGATTTCTGTTTAATGTTTTTCCTATAATTAGTTATATAATTATGTGTCCATTGCCATCAGACTTGATAAAGCCTCTAAAGTTAACCATATTTTTTATAGATCTACAAGACCCTTGTCAATGTAGTCGTTATAATACAAGAACTCTGAAGTTACACTTACGTATTATGTTGTAAGCAGTTAGCACCATAATGAGAAATAACTAAGTATTAGACAAGAATAATACTCAGTTTTCTGGTTTGTTACACAGCCTTGAATAAGGATATCTGATCTACTTATTAAGATCAAACACTTGTACATACAATTTTTAAGCTCACCTGAGCCAAAAGCTTGCTGGCACTTGAAGCTCCAATTAGGACTGACAAATTACTCATGACATATTACAATATTTGGTTGGTATTGATCCATTATGCCAGCCCAAAACCTGTAACCTTATCTGACAGGTCTGTAATATTTTGTAAATTCTCTTATGTATATAAAGAAGTCACTGAATCTTGTGATTCGTCCATTAAGAATTTTGACCATATTTCGGATACTGTTCCTATCTTTAAATGGTTTGATGACAAAAGTGTTCCAGATATGGGACATGTTCTCAGGTGAGTTATAAGGTCAATTACCAGGTAGGAGAAATTTCTTTTGGAGAAAAAATACTAGTATGCAGATTTATAGCTCTTGTGTATATACTATGAGATAATTCTGCTATTTTAAATGATATATTCATGGTATATTTTCAATTAAAAGTGACATTTGATATTTAAATTTTAAGTTGTATATATTTATATATACTAATTTGCTTTAAAGTCCTTTATGAGTCAAAGAGAAATTCATGTATAAGTAAGTTGTTTATAAACTGGTATTGATCTCACCATGTGCTATATGTATTTAGAGGGAAAATCTAGGTATTAAATATTGCAGATAATGAAATATTTATGTGAACTCACAAGAGTAACAAAGTGTAAAATTATTTAAATAGAATATAATTTTTTGCACTAGGTAATATATATTAGAATATATGTATTAGACACCTTTAGTAAGTCTTAGGCTTGTATGGGTGCATTTTAATCTTTGCACTGTGGTGCACTAGACAACCATGATGTAACAATGACTGACAATAAGTTATATGCATTTGTCTGTCTTGTACTAGTTCTTTTAGATGCTAGCTCACCAAGACAGCAGGTGCAAAGGTTACGGTCCCATTGGTCCAATATCCTGACACCAATGCCAGCAGAACTGCACTTTAGAAACTGAAGGTTACAACATTGCCCCAGTCAGGATTTGAACTCATCATCCTTGGATCTTGAGGCTATACCAACTGAGCTACATGTTCAAGATTCATGTCTTGAACATGAACATTTTACCATTTACAGTATTTAAAACATGCATAGTAACTTGTGTTTTATGGTACTTTGCATGGAATCTTTTGAACATCCATGTTCACACAATGCTTCCAGCACCAGAACTAGGATAGATTGAGAACAGTGTTGTGGGACATGTTTTGAGCACCCAGAACAAAGATAGATTGACAACAGTGTTGTGGGACATGTTTTGAGCACCCAGAACAAAGGATAAATTGACAACAGTGTTGTGGGACATGTTTTGAGCACCTAGAACAAAGATAGATTGACAACAGTGTTGTGGGACATGTTTTGAGCACCCAGAACAAAGATAGATTGACAACAGTGTTGTGGGACATGTTTTGAGCACCCAGAACAAGGATAAATTGACAACAGTGTTGTGGGACCTGTTTTGAGCACCCAGAACTAGGATAAATTGACAACAGTGTTGTGGGACATGTTTTGAGCACCCAGAACAAAGATAGATTGACAACAGTGTTGTGGGACATGTTTTGAGCACCCAGAACAAGGATAAATTGACAGCAGTGTTGTGGGACATGTTTTGAGCACCCAGAACAAGGATAAATTGACAACAGTGTTGTGGGACATGTTTTGAACACCCAGAACAAGGATAAATTGACAGCAGTGTTGTGGGACATGTTTTGAGCACCCAGAACTAGGATAAATTGACAGCAGTGTTGTGGGACATGTTTTGAGCACCCAGAACAAGGATAAATTGACAACAGTGTTGTGGGACATGTTTTGAACACCCAGAACAAGGATAAATTGACAACTTTGTTGTGGGACATGTTTTGAGCACCCAGAACAAAGACAGATTGACAACAGTGTTGTGGGACATGTTTTGAGCACCCTGAACAAAGACAGATTGACAACAGTGTTGTGGGACATGTTTTGAACACCCAGAACAAGGATAAATTGACAACTTTGTTGTGGGACATGTTTTGAGCACCCTGAACAAAGACAGATTGACAACAGTGTTGTGGGACATGTTTTGAGCACCCTGAACAAAGACAGATTGACAACAGTGTTGTGGGACATGTTTTGAACACCCAGAACAAGGATAAATTGACAACTTTGTTGTGGGACATGTTTTGAGCACCCAGAACTAGGATTAATTGACAACAGTAACAAGATACTTGAAGAAGTGTGTTTGCTTTCTTCTTGTTTTCACCTTGGTGGTTAATACCAGTATTGACAAGTACAAGTATGAATTGTTAAACGTGAGATCAGTTTGACAAGAAGATTACAGATAGGGACAGAAATATTCAATAATCATACTACTGGGGTAGAGATAAGATATCCCTCATTTTACTGTAGAATCTAAAACAAGTTTATTGAAGTATTGATATTCTTTGGTCTCAGTCTTTTAATTAAAGGCATCTCACTCCTATGCATTCTACTCTTGTTGACTGCAAGTCTTTCATAAAGGCTTAGTCTCTTGGTTGGGTTGTTACCAGTATTGTAGACTGAGTGGCCTGTAGTGTTTATCAATGATATTGTTGTACATGTAGAAGCACACTAAATGTGAATACAAGTGTGCAGTAGTACAAACAAATTAGCAGCCTTTGTACTTAACTTTTACACACTGCTTGAATTTGTTCAGATTAATCCCCGGGATTAGTAAGACAATGAATATTTGAAAAAAATGCTTATCTGATTTTAAGCAACTTCCAACCAGCTATCTAACCTTTTGATTTGGTTCTTTCTTTACATTTCCTTGTGGCTTTTTGCATGGTTTGAAGACTTTGACTATTGCAAAGTACCTGCTATTTATCTACAACTTTCTACATTTTATTTCATGTAAGTGTTATATATGTGTATTATTCTGGTGACATTGATATAATATATATTGACTATTACAATGCCTCTTGCTGTTAAGGTTTGAATCCTACTTAGGCTCCTACTGTTAAAAATTGTTAATTCTTAGTCTGACATTGGTGTCTTTACAACCCAATTCAACCCAAAACTAATAGTGGATAGGCTACTGTAACAAGATATTGTGACAGACTTAAGAAATGTGCCACTGTTACATGGTTTATTGGGGCATAGTTCATTTCAGAACTACAAATTCAGGGAAGTGATTGTGTAAGTGTATGTGTGATATTGAAGTTATCATAGCTTCAGATATATTGAGCCAGGTAAAGGTATTATCTCAGTATTTATATAATGTAATAAGGTATAAGTTTAATGCTCATAAATCCTGAAGGAGGGATTATATACATGTCTTGGGACATATTTTTTATTTTCTATTTGTCACGAACTATTTGTTTATGGATTTTTGTACTTATTTTCAGGATTTCATTTTAGGTGGTCTGAAGTATTCTGGTTTAGTTGAGGAATACCATTTCTACCAGAGTCACTGATGACTCATTTCGTAGGTCACCACAACAGCATTATTACTACTGTCCACCATGTTAGATACTAGGTCACCACAACAGCATTATTACTACTGTCCACCATGTTATATACTAGGTCATCACAACAGCATTATTACTACTGTCCACCATGTTAGATACTAGGTCACCACAACAGCATTATTACTACTGTCCACCATGTTAGATACTAGGTCATCACAACAGCATTATTACTACTGTCCACCATGTTAGATACTAGGTCACCACAACAGCATTATTACTACTGTCCACCATGTTAGATACTAGCTCATCACAACAGCATTATTACTACTGTCCACCATGTTAGATACTAGGTCACCACAACAGCATTATTACTAATGTCCACCATGTTAGATACTAGGTCATCACAACAGCATTATTACTACTGTCCACCATGTTAGATACTAGGTCACCACAACAGCATTATTACTACTGTCCACCATGTTATATACTAGGTCATCACAACAGCATTATTACTACTGTCCACCATGTTAGATACTAGGTCACCACAACAGCATTATTACTACTGTCCACCATGTTATATACTAGGTCATCACAACAGCATTATTACTACTGTCCACCATGTTATATACTAGGTCATCACAACAGCATTATTACTACTGTCCACCATGTTAGATACTAGGTCACCACAACAGCATTATTACTACTGTCCACCATGTTAGATACTAGGTCATCACAACAGCATTATTACTACTGTCCACCATGTTATATACTAGGTCATCACAACAGCATTATTACTACTGTCCACCAAGTTAGATACTAGGTCACCACAACAGCATTATTACTACTGTCCACCATGTTAGATACTAGGTCATCACAACAGCATTATTACTACTGTCCACCATGTTAGATACTAGGTCACCACAACAGCATTATTACTACTGTCCACCATGTTAGATACTAGGTCATCACAACAGCATTATTACTACTGTCCACCATGTTAGATACTAGGTCACCACAACAGCATTATTACTACTGTCCACCATGTTAGATACTAGGTCACCACAACAGCATTATTACTACTGTCCACCATGTTAGATACTAGGTCACCACAACAGCATTATTACTACTGTCCACCATGTTTATACTAGGTCACCACAACAGCATTATTACTACTGTCCACCATGTTATATAGGTCACCACAACAGCATTATTACTACTGTCCACCATGTTATATACTAGGTCACCACAACAGCATTATTACTACTGTCCACATGTTAGATACTAGGTCACCACAACAGCATTATTACTACTGTCCACCATGTTAGATACTAGGTCACCACAACAACAGCATTATTACTACTGTCCACCATGTTAGATACTAGGTCACCACAACAGCATTATTACTACTGTCCACCATGTTAGATACTAGGTCATCACAACAGCATTATTACTACTGTCCACCATGTTAGATACTAGGTCACCACAACAGCATTATTACTACTGTCCACCATGTTAGATACTAGGTCATCACAACAGCATTATTACTACTGTCCACCATGTTAGATACTAGGTCACACAACAGCATTATTACTACTGTCCACCATGTTAGATACTAGGTCATCACAACAGCATTATTACTACTGTCCACCATGTTAGATACTAGGTCATCACAACAGCATTATTACTACTGTCCACCATGTTAGATACTAGGTCACCACAACAGCATTATTACTACTGTCCACCATGTTAGATACTAGGTCATCACAACAGCATTATTACTACTGTCCACCATGTTAGATACTAGGTCATCACAACAGCATTATTACTACTGTCCACCATGTTAGATACTAGGTCATCACAACAGCATTATTACTACTGTCCACCATGTTAGATACTAGGTCACCACAACAGCATTATTACTACTGTCCACCATGTTAGATACTAGGTCACCACAACAGCATTATTACTACTGTCCACCATGTTAGATACTAGGTCACAACAGCATTATTACTACTGTCCACCATGTTAGATACTAGGTCACCACAACAGCATTATTACTACTGTCCACCATGTTAGATACTAGGTCACCACAACAGCATTATTACTACTGTCCACCATGTTAGATACTAGGTCACCACAACAGCATTATTACTAATGTCCACCATGTTAGATACTAGGTCACCACAACAGCATTATTACTACTGTCCACCATGTTAGATACTAGGTCACCACAACAGCATTATTACTACTGTCCACCATGTTAGATACTAGGTCACCACAACAGCATTATTACTACTGTCCACCATGTTAGATACTAGGTCACCACAACAGCATTATTACTAATGTCCACCATGTTAGATACTAGGTCACCACAACAGCATTATTACTACTGTCCACCATGTTAGATACTAGGTCACCACAACAGCATTATTACTACTGTCCACCATGTTAGATACTAGGTCACCACAACAGCATTATTACTACTGTCCACCATGTTAGATACTAGGTCACCACAACAGCATTATTACTACTGTCCACCATGTTAGATACTAGGTCACCACAACAGCATTATTACTACTGTCCACCATGTTAGATACTAGGTCACCACAACAGCATTATTACTACTGTCCACCATGTTAGATACTAGGTCATCACAACAGCATTATTACTACTGTCCACCATGTTAGATACTAGGTCACCACAACAGCATTATTACTACTGTCCACCATGTTAGATACTAGGTCACCACAACAGCATTATTACTACTGTCCACCATGTTAGATACTAGGTCACCACAACAGCATTATTACTACTGTCCACCATGTTAGATACTAGGTCCCACAACAGCATTATTACTACTGTCCACCATGTTAGATACTAGGTCACCACAACAGCATTATTACTACTGTCCACCATGTTAGATACTAGGTCACCACACAGCATTATTACTACTGTCCACCATGTTAGATACTAGGTCATCACAACAGCATTATTACTACTGTCCACCATGTTATATACTAGGTCACCACAACAGCATTATTACTACTGTCCACCATGTTAGATACTAGGTCACACAACAGCATTATTACTACTGTCCACCATGTTAGATACTAGGTCACACAACAGCATTATTACTACTGTCCACCATGTTATAGATACTAGGTCACCACAACAGCATTATTACTACTGTCCACCATGTTAGATACTAGGTCACCACAACAGCATTATTACTACTGTCCACCATGTTAGATACTAGGTCACCACAACAGCATTATTACTACTGTCCACCATGTTAGATACTAGGTCACCACAACAGCATTATTACTACTGTCCACCATGTTATATACTAGGTCACCACAACAGCATTATTACTACTGTCCACCATGTTAGATACTAGGTCACCACAACAGCATTATTACTACTGTCCACCATGTTAGATACTAGGTCATCACAACAGCATTATTACTACTGTCCACCATGTTAGATACTAGGTCGCCACAACAGCATTATTACTACTGTCCACCATGTTATATACTAGGTCACCACAACAGCATTATTACTACTGTCCACCATGTTAGATACTAGGTCACCACAACAGCATTATTACTACTGTCCACCATGTTAGATACTAGGTCACCACAACAGCATTATTACTACTGTCCACCATGTTAGATACTAGGTCACACAACAGCATTATTACTACTGTCCACCATGTTAGATACTAGGTCACCACAACAGCATTATTACTACTGTCCACCATGTTAGATACTAGGTCACCACAACAGCATTATTACTACTGTCCACCATGTTAGATACTAGGTCACCACAACAGCATTATTACTACTGTCCACCATGTTAGATACTAGGTCACACAACAGCATTATTACTACTGTCCACCATGTTAGATACTAGGTCACCACAACAGCATTATTACTACTGTCCACCATGTTAGATACTAGGTCATCACAACAGCATTATTACTACTGTCCACCATGTTAGATACTAGGTCATCACAACAGCATTATTACTACTGTCCACCATGTTAGATACTAGGTCATCCACAACAGCATTATTACTACTGTCCACCATGTTAGATACTAGGTCACCACAACAGCATTATTACTACTGTCCACCATGTTAGATACTAGGTCATCACAACAGCATTATTACTACTGTCCACCATGTTAGATACTAGGTCATCACAACAGCATTATTACTACTGTCCACCATGTTAGATACTAGGTCATCACAACAGCATTATTACTACTGTCCACCATGTTAGATACTAGGTCACCACAACAGCATTATTACTACTGTCCACCATGTTAGATACTAGGTCACACAACAGCATTATTACTACTGTCCACCATGTTAGATACTAGGTCACCACAACAGCATTATTACTACTGTCCACCATGTTATATACTAGGTCACCACAACAGCATTATTACTACTGTCCACCATGTTATATACTAGGTCACCACAACAGCATTATTACTACTGTCCACCATGTTATATACTAGGTCACCACAACAGCATTATTACTACTGTCCACCATGTTATATACTAGGTCATCACAACAGCATTATTACTACTGTCCCCATGTTATATACTAGGTCACACAACAGCATTATTACTACTGTCCACCATGTTATATACTAGGTCACCACAACAGCATTATTACTACTGTCCACCATGTTATATACTAGGTCACCACAACAGCATTATTACTACTGTCCACCATGTTATATACTAGGTCACCACAACAGCATTATTACTACTGTCCACCATGTTATATACTAGGTCATCACAACAGCATTATTACTACTGTCCACCATGTTATATACTAGGTCATCACAACAGCATTATTACTACTGTCCACCATGTTATACTAGGTCACCACAACAGCATTATTACTACTGTCCACCATGTTAGATACTAGGTCACCACAACAGCATTATTACTACTGTCCACCATGTTAGATACTAGGTCACCACAACAGCATTATTACTACTGTCCACCATGTTATACTAGGTCATCACAACAGCATTATTACTACTGTCCACCATGTTAGATACTAGGTCACCACAACATTATTACTACTGTCACTATGTTAGATACTAGGTCACCACAACAGCATTATTACTACTGTTAGGTCTACTACTGGTACTGTTATGATGTCATAGGTAACTCTTAAAATGTCATATTACTTGTATACCCAGAGAAGCAAAAGCTGGATCCAAACTGCTCAACTTTTTTCATTCAGCCACCAATGGATGTTTTGGATGTTGTTAACATTTACAAATACTAGTCTTTAAATCTATTTGATGCTAGATGGGAAGCCCTTGTACATGTTATGCATGGTTATCAGTACTTGGATATCCTGACTGCTATGTTGGTATATTTAGACTAGAACATTGCTAGAAATCCAAGAATGGCATGTCCTTCCTGGTCAATTGACAACATAAAATTAAATAATACAATGCCAGTCCATAGAACTATAGGCCAGGTCTACCAGGGAATTTATAGATGCAGGTATTTCAGGCCATTTTGGCATGGTTGATCTGGACCTCATTTTGTTGTTTCAAGTCACTGTTTCTTTGTAATTACATTAGTCCAATGTTCCAGCCTCCAAATTGTTTTCAGAGTAGATCTGATCTGAACTTCCGGTGGGTACTTAGCATATAAGCTGTTGTCTTCAATCTTTCCCATGCTTCCTGATCAAACATGAGCATATGGAATAGTAATGTATTAAAATGGACAAGGTCGTAACCTTTTAAAACCCGGTATATTACATAAAAACGTTACCGATAAGAAGGATCTTTATAATATTGATTTATGTGTCAAATTGAATTTTTACACTATTCATTTCGATTTCTGAGTTGTATCACAGACATTATCGGTGGCTCTGAAGTGCATAACCTTTGCTGTTATCGGTATTCCTCTTACTACAAAATCAAATAATCTTAAAAACGATCGCCGGGTATATGCTAGTCGACTGTACCATTTATGACAGACAAGTAATAAACTACACTTTATGATGGAAAATAAGTCTGAAATCTGATCACTTTGTTAAAATTTTACGATCTGTCTTTTCCGTGTTATTTGAGTAATTTCACTGATTGTAAACACTTGTCCTGGTGACGTTTTTAATTTGAAATTAGAAGATTGTCCTATAATAAAATTCTCTACAAAGAAAAGGTGTGTAATGACTAAGGTCGGGAAAGGTTAGGACATTATGACGGGTCAAATGAAGTGATAATAAAATGGACCAGTATTAAAATGATATGGTTTATCAAATGCGGAACATCTCGTGGCGTCATGATTTACAATGTTGCGTATTAGGTATCCGGGTTGACGTCACCGTTCCCATGCAGATGGCAGACGAGTCCTGCATGCAATGGACATGTGTTACGTTTGAAGTCCTTTTAGGAAAATGTAGGAAAATTAGTTTGTGTCAAAAATCAACAACGGCGTGTTAAAATGGTAGCTCAACGCTGTAACATAAACCTGTGTAGGAGAAAGCAACTTATAGCTAAAGCATATACTTTGCCAAAAACATATACAGCAGCAGTTAAACCGCAAGTCAAAGTAACGAAACACAACAAGATAATTATAAAACTCCTGACATTGTATGGAGGCAAAACAGAGTTTGGCGAAAAGACTTGACAGGATGCTACAAATGTATTTCAGTGTCTTGTCACAATGTTGTAGTTTGTATCAAAATGTACTAGATTTGATACATGTGGTATCCTAGTAATTAAATGAAGTCTTGCTTTAAAATTTTGCCGACTTCCATGTTGTTCTTAAGATACAAGAATGTGTAGTCAAGAAAAGACCAATGAAATAAGGTCTAACTAACAAGAAAACGTTATTTTGAATTTAAATATATATCCACTACACCTTGTATATAAATGAATGGAGAGCACTATTGGCTGATATATGTTAGCTCTTTTAACATTGTATATTGATAATATGAACAATTAACGTATAGAATTTCACACACAAAACATTTATACATGAGATTATACTTGTTGTAAGAACTTTACAGGAAACCCTAATAATTTATATTTACAAATCAAGAGGTTATAGGTCACCTCGCTAGTTTTCATACCTGACTAGAACTTGGCTAACAGCGCCCTTGTATAATCAGCATGTACTTTTTTCAAAATAAAAGACTCCTTTGTCGCCTATTTAGAAGATTGATTTTTCTTTAAGCCTTTTTATAATACATTTGATGATGATCACTTCATACATTGTCGCTTTTTGAAATGCATTTTGACCTGACGCTCTTTTGAAAACATTTCTTCTCTGCAATGTCGTTCTACCAACCCTTCAGTAATGTATAAAATTCAATTGAAAAACTGTCATATCGTTCGATTCCAAATCTTCACTTGCTTACTCGCTCATATGTTTTGTTAGAACTGTATTGCTTCCATATATGTACAACATTTATTCTATGTTTTTGTGCATCAAGAAGTTCTATGAATAACAATTTTGGAAATAGCGGCATAGAGAATGACGTATACAACAACGATTCCGTTACCTTATATTAGGTAACGTAAAAGAGGATCGGAAACGGCTTTTCAGTGACAAGTTCAATATGCTTTTTGTTCCCGTAAACATGCACAAAAAAGTTATAATCAACAGGATTGGCTATTGATGGTCGTTTGCAAGTACAATACTTGGGCAATCAACTATGACATACTCATTGTTCCATAGCGATTAAAAAACTAACATGACACCACACATTGCAAAAAGTACCCAATCAATATTGCTGGACGTTAATTCAAGCGTTGATTGGTGCCACAGGTATTTTTCAGTGCAGAACATTTATTGGACATTGGCTTAGCCCTTGCTCAAAATGACCTTTTATATGGACGTCGTTTTCAGATCACGGGTTCTTTTGCATTGCAGAAACATTGATTGGACCTTGGGCTTCCAACGGTAAACGGAATTATGTTTGTGTATATATAAATTAATTTCGGGAAGTTAAAACTTATGCTGTAGTATGTAATAATGCTGACAAATAGAAAATTAATCGGTGTTATTTTTTTTGTTGATTTGTGGAGTATTAAGTAAGGTATAACAGATAGTTGTAATAAGTTATTCTGATAGAGAACGTATAGTTACGCTAAAATCGCAAATGTCACTTTCCTAATATGTCCAATATGTCGTTTTAAAATAGCTATCTTGTATTTGCCTGTAATTAATGTAAAGTATATCATTATTTTTTTTTCAAAAATTACTACACCTAAGTTGAGGTGTTACGTATGATGTACGTTTTTATGTGCCCCCTTAGAATGGCCTTACACCTCTTGTATAGTTATGGCCTATATCACAGGCGAGTTTGTTGTAATAATGCGGTATAATTCCTCCATACAAAGGGTAGTAGTAGTTTATTTAACTAGCAGTTAACAATGACACATTCGACATGTTACCCGCTTTTTATACAGCGGGTTAAAGGACCTTATATGTATAACACAAGTTCTATATATTCGGCGTATGTTGTTGGTGGTATATATGATCTGGATGGAGATTTTATTTGATCATTATGTTTTATGATCATTATATATGTGCCTTATATAGTTGGTATTTTACCCGCTTTTTAAACAACGGTTCACAGTCAGGATAGACTTCTATGTATGTCACTATATACACGTAATGAGAAAGTTCAAATTCTGTTTGTACATATTTGGAAAACACCTATTGGTTATTATATGATCTGTATATAGAGTTTGTAGTTACCATTGATCGGCTTGGTTTATGTTTTTATGTATGTACCCGCTGTCAGGGTGTTCAACTTTAGTTATGTACCCCGATCAATATCATGTACAGTCAAAAATGGAGGACAAAAAACCACGTGTATACAACACCATACCTGTATGTGAAATATAAACCATATATAAACATGGGGATTCAGGTTTTATCTAAAGGTAAATATACCAAAATTTAATATTTAGTAGAAACGCTGCTTTTCATATATACGGCTTTTGTTTAAAAATGTAAAAATGGAGAATTTTACCTGTTTGTAAAATTTGAAAATGTGATTTATTGTTCAATGAATGAGATTTTAAGTACACAGACTAAACACGTGGTGTATCTGGTCTTGGCAACCGGATTATTTATAGGACGAATTTTGATAATGAAATACTGTCGTTTCCATGGGATCACTGATCATTGTAATATCGTATAATAAATGTCCCATTTTCATATATTCGGTTAGAATTTAGGTGTATTTCAGTATTAATTGTTATGGGCCATTCATACCAGTATGTAACGGAATGTGAATGTAATGGGACTAGATTAGGTAGGGCTGACTAACTAACCTGCCTTCGATTTTCATAAATATGATTTAGTTTAAAAAGTAATGGGTTTAATTTATGAATTTTATTAATTATTTATTCATATATACCATTGTGAATTAAAAATTTTAGATTAGATTTTACGGAATAAATTATTATTTACTGAGAAGCATGGGTAAATTCACTGAAATTTTAATTTTTACCGGAAACGCCAAAAATGAGAATAATTTTTTCAAAATTTTAATTATAATTAATTGTTACAAAAGTAACACTCCCACCAGGACTTGTCAAGGATTGCTAGTACTATGTATGTGTTGGTACCATGCTATAATAATGCGTAATGCATGCGAAGGAATTACAGTGACAAAGTATGTGACCTCTAATTAACAACTTTGTATTACTGATATTGTAAGATCCAATTGCTCAGTCCGTCAAAAGGAAATATAACCTAGAATCGTATCTTTGGTAAATGAACAAGAACTGTGATACAACAAACGCCCCTCCTTTATATAAAAAGATGTATCCTTTTGTTTGATAGTCAAATTTCCGGCCTATATAAAACGAATATGGTTAAATACTGGGGGATTTGGCGCTTAATTTTAATTTAGCGTATATTAACAAAGCATTTAGAGTCAATGTTTAATCATAGATACACGTGACTTGATGGTCCTGTCGTGTTTGTTTAAACAAAGAACTAATAACGGACAGCATAAAAAACTGTCTTGTTGATCTGGGACACATGATCGTCAGTCACATAAATACAGCTTTATCAAGACTCTTAATCAATCTGTAATTAGCCCGACTGTGGTTAGATTGGGTATATTGGAACGTTAGGTATCGCTTTGTATTAGAATGTTACGCTATTGCTTCTGTTCCAGCAGATCACCTATACATCGCCTCCGTGCTCTAAAACAATATGTAGGTACTGGCCGTGTACCGTGTTTTGTTGTAGAGCTGTTGATCTTGTCCATGATAGCATTGCTCCGTTTAACATGTAAACTACAGAATGACTATTGTAACAAAATGTTTGATAAAGAGCTTTGGTGTAATTTGTTACCTTACTTTACATACACTACAGTGTTGAATACATTATTTCATATTCGGGAAGTACAGTGACAGAGTTGTGGTATGGCAATGTTTAATGAGAGTGCATTGATGGCCTACAGCTGTCAAGTATTCACCACATCCTAAAAGAAATATATTGTTTGAGGGTGTATAGGAATATCACTTGTCTGTTTAGTTCCGGCATCATGCCCGCCCAATGGCTTTCACATATATGGGTGACTTATTGACTAAACTTTGTGCAATGTGTCGCATACGGCCATACTTGGGATCAAATCATAGATTTGGTCCACATTGGTCTCTTACGAGAGACTGCGGCTCATCACTGATGCAATAAAGCATATCTATTTTTACATAGGACAATACTAGTTAATAGGATTTGCCTGCATCCTAGTTTATGATTTCATGTCAAACCACTAAACAGTATACTAGTATTATGGTATTATGACGTCTTTCATATTCTGTTACTTCCAGAGTGGACAAAATGACAATCGTTTTCATAAGCTTGCATGTTTGTATTTTTCTCATTCTTTCTAATGCGTTCTAATATAATTATAAACGTTACACATGTGTTCTTTAGAGCATGTTCGCCCGAATGTGTCAATAGATATATCTTTAATTTAGAAACAACCGAGACTTCTTGTACAAAATGTTCTATTTCATTTGAATATCCACGTTCTTGAACTAACTTGACCACGCCTTGGTGTAAAACATCATTTTATATACCAAGATAACTAAAAGCATAGGAATGGCATTTAACTACATTTGAAATACACCTACTATGACCTTAGTTTGAAATGCCTGGCAAACATTCTTTGGTGTCGCCCACGGCGCTTATAAAATTCCGTCTTGAACTTGGACCTTCTTACTCCTTGCTCAAAAGGTATAAGTAACAGGAATTCTTTGTCCTGGAATCATTGAGAATCAATTTTCTTTTTTCCTTATTTGACTTGATCAATTTACAAGTATGGCCATCGAATTTCTTTAAACAACTAGAATGGTTAAGTTTTAAGTTCATTTAAATGTAAAATCTATACTGTGTTACATGCCTACAGCCGGTAGTACTTAGTTTTAAACTGAATTCATTTGTTACATGTTCAGTCTATTTACTTACATCGTAACATTTGTAGTTTTAATTGATTAAATTTTAATTAAAAAACACTAGGGTTACACACAAAAGAAACCGACTTAGTAATGAAGAAAGACACCTTGTCTAACCCAACGCATATTGGCACACAGCAAGTCGATTTTGAAGGTATTGACCCCGTGTCTACCCAAACGCATATTAACACACAGTGAGACGATATTGAAGATATTGACCCCGGATAGTCGTGTTCCTGCACGCACCACAGAGAAAAACAATAATACGTATATTTATATTCAGTATCGTATTCATATGGAAATATTGATACATCATTATGTTAAGACATTGCAAGGATTGTGTATCATGTTTTAAGACGATATATTTTATGAATAACAAAAATTATACAAAGGAATGCAGACAACAAATATCGGATGATCGCCGGTTATGTCGTGTATATTGTTGTTGATCAAAACGTGCCTTGTCTTCTCATAATATATTGTACAGAGACATGCATGATCCAGACACTGCATTCTTAAAGTTGAAATTCAATTTGCGACATCAGCAAAATTAATTTGGGATGAAAACTTTTTTGAATAAAAAATGATGAAACACTGTTTTGTCTGTTTGGAAACATCGTTTGGTTTTAAAACATCATATTTTGGATATGGTTACTTAAGATGAAACAAAGACTTTCGGGGTTATGTGAAATGACTACTTAATGGTCACTGGTATCAAATGTTCTTCAAGTCTACAGATAGTTCAATTGTCCGAGTCAACCAAACATACATGGATTATCCTACAATACTACATGTAATTCTAACACCAAAGTCATTGTGGAGCTTAACAAACTAGGATCTTCTTACAAATACACTAAGGACAGCTGTAATAGTGACATTATATTTTAACTTGGAATTGAGACTATTATCCTTTAAGAAAATAGCCTTAGTTAGATATTACACATCACTACAGGCAGGGTCCTGTCTCTTAATGCCCTTTAAGGAGGATCAACTAAAAGGTCACTGCATTTCATTTGACCAACGGATTACTTCTTAACACCCTCCTAATGACCGGGCAATATTGGACACATACAACGTTACGTAACGGTATTTAAATACGGTTTCAATATTGTCATAAGTTGTTTTGGACATTTGTATTTTGTTGAGTTGGGAAAAGATCCATTCCCAGATGTTCAGAACTGTTCGTTAATGATCAGTCCAGCGATTTATTTGATACTTTTTATCTGAAAGGCATCATGTTCTCACTTTGAAATGCTCGTAATATTACATCAGTTACCGTTTGGTTTCGTTTGCTTCTCGAGTCTTGGAAATGTTAATTTAAAGTAACACATGGACAAGTTTTATCCAAGATTGTAGACAAATAAATAAAGGTTTAACTGCTATCCGTTCTGTGACGAAAATTACCAAATACTGAAACCGTATCTGTATGTTTCCCAAACAAACTAATACCAAAATACGTTAAAATCGATGCTTACTATATATTCCTACTTGGCTAGATTGTGTAGTTTACCAGTGATTATTTTTCTTTTGTAGAGTTTCCTGGTTCAGACTGACCAAAACACAAGGTGTGAAGAAGCCTTTTTGGTATAAGATATTCATTGCTTTGAGTGAAACCGCAATATAGGCATTGCCAAAGCCATGTTTTGACATCCAGATGATGGATATTTGTTGATAGGATCTGTCCAGAATTGACCGTCACTTTACTATATAATAATTCAGTTTAAGTAATAGAACATTTCTGTCTTCTTAAACAGGTTGTGATAGGAGCAATATTCATTACAGAATAAAGTGAATTGCACCTGTCCCGGCCTGCTTGAGAGATGACAACTTCTGCAGTAGGGAAGAAGTCTAAACTTTATACATGCATGTATTTTGACAATAGCATTGACCTTATAAAAATCCCATTTGAAGAATCAAACTTTGTGGAACGGTTTGGGGACAGTTGTAATTAACACAGTCTGTGTTTCTGATAATTTTATTAGATTTTGTGTGGGGTTTCTGATTATCAGGCTAGTAAGCATTCTGTTTAATGTTACGAGTAGGTCTGGACTTGTGTAATATTTGGTTGAATTACAATTTCCAATTGCACTCGTCCCGGCCTGCCTCGTGAATGATATACACCAGATTATGATTTCTGACCGCAGCCCTTACTTTTTGTATAATCTGTTGGTGATAAATTGTCCATAGATAATGTGTTCATATATTCGCCTTGACAAAGTTGTTGTGCCCTGTTAAAACTAAAGATGATTAGATTCCTGGTTTCTAAAGTGACCACACTGCGCATCTGCGTATCTTGTAGGTATCATAGAATTGTGGAGTTGAGTCAGGCGTGATTTGTGCAATCTGGATATATACATCAAATTGCACTTGTCCCGGCCTGCCTCGACTTCATGCCTTCGTCAGATGTAAGTTTCACATATGTATCGACATGGTCCCTGATGTTTGATGTGCATTTAACATTGCATTCTTCGTAATTTATTTTGAATTTGTTTCATGTTTTACCAGATATGACTGACCTCATTGCATGTAGATGCTTGTGCACAAGAAAGGCTTATCTGAATTGTTTAAACAATTTTCCTTGTGTGTGTGTGTGTGTGTATGTGTGTGTGTGTGTGGTGTGTGTGTGTGGTCTTTGTAGGATTTGTTAAACAATTGAATGTTTTATGTAATGGTAAGCTGTTCCTTTGTCTCGGTTTGGGTTCGATGATATAGCTCCGCCAATTGAAAGTTCTTGTGACTGTTATTATTTCTCTTAAACTACAACGTTCTAAATAGTCAAGTAATGTTGTTGCTATTGTATCCAGACGATATGCCAAGACAAAATGGGGAGGTATGCATTGCACAGCTGTTCATGAAGCGGAGGTTTAATTTGACGTAAAATGTTTAGGTTGTGACGTTTGCAATCTTTGTGTCATTCTGGTATTCAAATTGCACTCGTCCCGGCCTGCATAAATACGCATTTACAGCAAAGAATATTCAACAAACACATTTTATACAAGTCTTCCATATTGAACGAGGATACGGCGTCATACCCTAGCTTGTACAACAAAACTTAAGAAAAATGTCATTCTGGTGTAATTTTAAAAAAAGCTGTAGCAATTACATAAGTCTTCCATTTGAACATTTTTTTGAAAAAAAAAACAATTTGTCAAAAAATTTACATAGAATTTCAAGTGTGGGGTACAAAAGGAAGTTTTACCAATTACGAAGAATGTTTCATTAATTGTAAGGTTAGTGGACGTCAAGTTGCTTACTATCAACAAAACGGGAGATTTGTTGGCTTGACTTTAGTACATGAAACGCTTTCAGCTTTTGTGCTACAGTTAATGGAATCAACAGTGTACCATGTGAAGTATACCGGTAACGCTTTTGACTTATCAAAATAATGTCGTTCTATTCTACTATTATCCAACGGAAATAAAAAGTCCGACACCAATAACATGTTCAATGGTATTTATCATGTGATACACTGGAGAATCATGTTACATTTAATCTGCTATTGTACCCCAACACACTGACCCACAATGTCATAGATCAACATATCAAAACGCTCTCAGTGTTACGCCACACGTCTATGCGGGGAATTTCAACGCATAAAGAGCACGCTGTTATGCGGCAAAAAGGTTACCTTCCGCCGCATAAAGAAAATATTTAAAGCACGATACGATAAGATTCTTCACTATCATCACCTACACCTGCATCATCATTACCACCTTCACTAAAACATCATTATATTATTATTATATTGAAAAAAAATCTTATTCTGGGTCACTAGACGCACACGTCCGCATACACTATGGCTTGATTCTTGACTCCTATGGGCAGACTAGAGGACGGAAAAGCAAAAGTCGAAATTATGCGAAAATTACAAATTAACGACCATCAACATTACAGTCACCATCGCTACCGCTGTCGTCTCTTCAGGTCCTCCTTACAATTATTATTACCATTATCAACAGCATAAATTCTCAATTGTCACCGTCGTCATCATTTATGTCACCACCACGCCATCATTAATGTCACCACTACCGTTTTTGCCGAGATATAAGCTCTTTTTAAGATAAGTTAAAGTAAGTACTCTATGCGTCAAAAAGGCACCCTTGCGCCGCATATAAGCAACACATCTTTATGCGTTGAACGCCGCCGCATAAACGTGACCGACCTTTTTATGCGTTGAAATTCCCCGCATAGACGCATCGGGAACGTTTATGCGGCAACACTGCTATGTGGCGTTACAACGCTCAACTTACTGACACCGAGCTATGGGATGAAATGTTAATGGCAAAGAGCAGATGATTGGAATATATTGGTAATTGCTGTATCTATTGGATATGTTTGATAATGTAAAACTCTATTTATGCTAAAGAAAGTTTAATATGTATTGCACTTGCACACTATAATTGGAATGTAACATCCAGAAACTAAAATCGACTATATAATATGAAATGGTAAAATGAAAGGCTGGAAACATGTACTTGTCAAGCGGACAGCGCCAATTGCTCTGGTTTGAATCCAAACATTGATTGTATCTACTGGTGGGCAATGTTTTAATAAAAGTTTTTGATGCCCAAGTTTTATTGGTAATGTGATGCACTCGCACATTTAAAATTGAATGTAACACCCAGACACTAAAGTTGACTTTTTAAAACGAAAACAAAGGTAAAATAAAACACTGGAAACATGTACAAATACGGAAATGTGTACTTGGAAATGTCCAAAACAACGTAACACGACACAACAAATGAAAATACAGACTTAACACACACTATTGCTGAGGATACTGATTATACATTTACTTTTACACATTTCTGGTTGACACAAATGAGAAAAAAATGCTATTATAAAATACTAATGACTTGTCGATTCAAATCAAACTTGCAAGATGAAATAAAACAGTACAGATCATTCTAGTGGCTTGTCGTTTCCCAACTTGTAGTAAATCTAGACAAACTTCATTGGAATTATTTTGAGTCATAACCGTCGCTATTATTTACCGTCTGAGAGAGACTGCCGATTTGGCCGAATAGTCAATGTCAGATTGTTTTGATTGATTAAATGTGGTTTTACGTCTTGGTTAAGAATATTTCACTTATGTCGAGACGTCACCTGCTGTAGGTGAAGTATCAGAATTTTTATTTACCCGTTTTGCGGCGAGTTCAAGGCAATGTGCTGTGAGGGTTCTTTGGCTGCCATGACGCTGGACATTGGTCTTCCGAAGAACCCTGTAGCTTGCATTTCTAAATACAGCGTGCTTGACGAAATACGAAAGAACTTTTACTACCAATTACCAAGTCTTCGTCTTGTAACCCAACCTCCCACATACAGAACGTGTGCATTCTTCCAACTGAGTTACTTGTTCAGATTATTTTGAAAGTCATGTGTCAAAACCATCACCCCTATTTGCCGCCCGAGACTAGAACCATTCGATTCTATGTTTGTTCTTAAATTAAGGCAGAAACTGAACTCGTGGGCAAAGATTCCTTATGATGATGTAAATACATATTATAAACACTGTGTGTATGTACAACACTCAGTATCAGGTCGAGTCCTTTTTAGCTCACCTGGCCTAAAGGCCATGTGAGCTTTTGCCATCACTCGGCGTCCGTCAGTCCGTCCGTCCGTCAGTCTGTCAGTCCGTCTGTAAACTTTTCACATTTTGTCTATCTCCTCTGAAACCCCTGAACCAATTTTAACCAAACTTTACAGGAATGATGTATAGGAGGTCCTTTACTTAGATTGCCGAAATTTTTTTGATCCGCCAAAAAACATGGCTGCCAGCGCAGAAGATAGTTTAACATTAGACCCTATGGGAAAAATGCATTTTTGCCTATGTCCTCAGAAATGACTGAAGCAAATTTAACCAAACTTTACAGGAATGGTGTAAGGAAGGTCCTTTACTTAGATTGCCAAAATTTTTCTGATCTGTCAAAAAACATGGCTGCCAGCGCAGAAGATAGTTTAACATTGGACCCTATGGGAAAAGCATATATTTGCTATCTTCTTTGAAACCGCTGAGCCAATTTGAACCAAACTTTACAGGAATAATGTATGCAAGGTCATTTACTAAGATTGCCCAAACTTTTCTGATCCGCCAAAAAAATGGCCGCCAGGGCCAAACAAAGTTTAACATTGGGCCTTATGGGAAAACGCACATTTTGGCTATCTCTTCTGAAACAACTGAAGCCAATTCAATTAAACTTTACAGGAATAATGTATGGAAGGTCTTTTGCTAAGATTGCCGAAATTTTTCTGATCTGCCTAAAAATATGGCTGCCAGCGGGGAACATAGTTTAACATTGGACCCTATGGGAAAAACACATTTTGGCTATCTCCTCTGAAACTATTGAAGCAAACTTAATCAAACTTTAGAGGAATGATGTATAGAAGGTCCTTTACATAGATTGCCAAAATTTTCCTGATTGACCAAAAAACATGGCTACCAGCGCAAAAGGTAGTTTAACATTGGACCCTATGGGAAAAACACATTTTTGACTATGTCCTCAGAAATGACTGAAGCAAATTGAACCAAACTTTACAGGAATGATGTATAGATGGTCCTTTACTAAGATTGCCAAAATTTTTCTGATCCGCCGAAAAACATGGCCGCCAGGGCAGAAGATAGTTTAACATTGGACCCTATGGGAAAAACGCATTTTTGACTATGTCCTCAGAAATGACTGAAGCAAATTGAACCAAACTTTACAGGAATGATGTATAGATGGTCCTTTACTAAGATTGCCAAAATTTTTCTGATCCGCCGAAAAACATGGCCGCCAGGGCAGAAGATAGTTTAACATTGGACCCTATGGGAAAAACGCATTTTTGACTATGTCCTCAGAAATGACTGAAGCAAATTGAACCAAACTTTACAGGAATGATGTATAAAAGGTCCTTTATATAGATTGCCAAAATTTTTCTGATCCGCCAAAAAACATGGCTGCCAGTGGAGAACATAGTTTTACATTGGACCCTATGGGAAAAGCATATATATGCTATCTCCTCTGAAGCTAGTGAAGCAAATTAAACCAAACTTTACAGGAATGATGTATAAAAGGTCCTTTACATAGATTGCCAAAATTTTTCTGATCCACCAAAAAACATGGCTGCCAGTGGAGAACATAGTTTCACATTGGACCCTATGGGAAAAGCATATATATGCTATCTCCTCTGAAGCTAGTGAAGCAAATTAAACCAAACTTTACAGGAATGATGTATAAAAGGTCCTTTACATAGATTGCCAAAATTTTTCTGATCCACCAAAAAACATGGCTGCCAGTGGAGAACATAGTTTCACATTGGACCCTATGGGAAAAGCATATATATGCTATCTCCTCTGAAGCTAGTGAAGCAAATTGAACCAAACTTTACAGAAATGATGTATAAAAGGTCCTTTACATAGATTACCAAAATTTTCCTGATCTGCCATAAAACATGGCTGCCAGTGGAGAACATTGTTTCACATTGGACCCTATGGGAAAAGCATATATTTGCTATTTCCTTTGAAGCTACTAAAGCAAATTGAATCAAACTTTACAGGAATGATGTATGAATGGTTCTTTACTTAGATTGTGGACATTTTTTTGATCCGCCAAAAAGATGGCTGCCAGCACAGAACATAGTTTAACCCTATGGGAATAGCATATATTTGCTATCTCCTCTAAAAGCTACTGAAGCAAATTGAACCAAACTTTATGGGAATGATGTATGGAAGGTCCTTTACTTAGATTGACAAATTCAAATTGCCCGTTTCATTTACAATAAAGGCAAAACACTTTCAAAATCTCGGAAGCTGAAATTTCATTGGACAATAAATGTTACAACAATGGCTCATTCACATATGCCCCTAAACTGTGTTTCCTCAGATCTCCCACTCCGCGCCTATATCATAAATGGGGGAGCAAGCGAGAGATGTGATTTTAATCAGATTGAAAAAACTGTGAATGGTACATATAGTTCTACAGTGATTTCCTTAGCCATTCTGTCTGATATAAACAGTGCATTTTTTCATCACTGGAATACAAATTTGCTTTAAAAGCATTTTAGTCAGGTGAGCGATACAGGCTCAGCCACACTGAGCCTCTGGTTTCGTAGCCGTATCACTACGAGTAGCGCTTGCGCGAAGAGTAGTGATACAGCTTCGAAAAAAAGACGAGACCTCATACAAAGGGTTGTACATACACACTGTGTATATAATATTTTTATCTAACATTTCCAATTACGTTATTTAAAATAATGAAAAAAACAATACTTTATGTGAAAAAATAACATTTTACCACAGAAAACCACTGAACTATGTTATGACCGACAAACCCAAGACTCCCTGATGACGTAACAATGAGAAAGTGCACGTGCGCTTTACCGCCAATGTTGTATCACCACACTTAGCACCACAGTGTGGTGATACAAGATTCTGTATCATACGTGTTCGATAAAACTTGTATTTCGTCAAATCAGATAGAAAAACTAGTCTAATGTTAGATAAAAAGGAATATTATTCCCATCATGTTGGGGAAAAAGCTGGTACATGCCCTTCAACGCTTGTAGTAATGTTTACACAATGTATTCATCAACTGTTAAAGCTATTTGAGGGTTGGAGAAAGAGCACTATGTGTATTTTTCTATCGACAGTGTGTTAACAGCTTCGTAACGGAATACAGTAAACTTCCGAACTTCCGTGTTGTCCTTGAACTGAAATGGAATAAAACAATTACTACAGCGGTCTTCGGAGACAAATACTAGTACCCCCGTCATCGCCTAGTGGTTATTTTTAAGTTTTGGCCTTGTTACCTTGACCTATGCGCCTAAATTTGGTATGCGACACATCATCTCATGTCGGTTGAAATTTGTGCCATGTTTGGTCAAAATCCACCAATAGGCATGAAAGATATGGACTGGTGCGATTGAGATATTTTGGGGTTTGGGAAATTCCTATTTTATATGCCAGGTACCGAAGAGACAACAGCATACATACAGTACTTGGCAATAGCAAAAGAAGCGTCACAACAGTAATCGAACACTAAAATGCTAGAATCGAACTTCCGTGTGGTAAGGGGGGTAACTCGACTTAAATTTTTATTGCTTGGTGCCCAAGATGTCTAAAGCATGCGGTAACGGACCACAACGCCTAGGTTAGAATCCCACTCGCGACATCATAGTTTTTTTGTCAGTTTGTTTGCAGATGGGCGGTGATTTTCTCCGGCACTCCGTGTCCTCAGACACCCAATAATTGACCACCTCGATATAAGTGAAATAATCTTAAACCCCATTACACCACTCCCGTCTACTCTCTATCATGCCTCTTCTTTAGTTCTTTTTCTTCGTCCTCTGAGGCGGTTTTACAATCGTTGGCGTATGACCATTCTATCTTCTGCACTGACTGACCGTCGAAGTCATGCCTTCCTATAATGTCATGACTCAATGTACTTGTACTGACAAAATGCTAATATTAAAATCATTTGTGGGTTCGAACCTCAACCGGGCCTGGCCAAGACTTTAAAGTAGGTAGTGACTGTTCTTTCGCCAAGCACTCGGCATTACTGAATGAAAGTCACGGTTCTTTTGGATGGGAACGAGGTCCTGTGTCACGTAGGCTACCATCCTTTAAAATGCCATCATCGCAACGCACGGTCAAAATTGCTGCACCTTCGCCTATAGCTGGCGACATCTCGATATAAGTGAAATATTCTTAACTTGTACGTTAAACACCATTTCTCAACTCAACTCTAACAGTAAATCAATTTTTACTTGTCTTTGCATGCTCCCTTGAATGAATGGATAAACAGCGACAGTAGTTACTACGTGCGGCTTTCATCGCCTAGGTTCAAATCGCCTTCTAGAAAGATGCGAGTACGTTTCTCGTCTAATCTCCCGAAGGTTGACCTACGGGTTTTCTCCACCATTTTAGAACTTATAAAGTATCGATGTAAACACCATAACTCTCTTCTCATTCTTCCTATATATATATATATATATATATATATATATATATATACTGTCTTACACAGTATATATATATATATACTGTGTAAGAAAAACAATGCACTTCCAATTATAAAGTTGTTACATGTGAGTGATAAAGGTCTACTTTTCAAGTTGTGTTTATCTTTCATTATTCCATTGCAATACATGTAATATATTTTGTATTTGTAATTTTGAAATCAGTTTTGAAGTGGCGAATAAAATTTAATTTTAATAAATTGAAAAGAAAATATATGATAAAAAAATGATGATTAAATAAAGTAAAATTTAGAAAAAAATTCAGTGGAGATGCGGGGGATCGAACCCCGGGCCTTTCACATGCAAAGCGAACGCTCTACCACTGAGCTACATCCCCGCTCATAATAGTTACCTGGCTAAAATTATCTTTGTTGTTTGAAGTCATTGTAGCGCTTCTGAAACGGTAGTGCGGTCATTACTTATTTTTCTAAAATAAAAAATTTAATAATTTGCGTTTTAATTAATCTAAGTATATCTTAGTACAAATCCCTTTTTGTAGCGAAGGCGGAATTTATATATACGGTAGCGGTCCTTTCCTGAAACAATTATGGTATAAGGGAGGTAACTCTGACAGTCTTATTTACTTTGTCAAATCTCAATATTAATTAATGTGTGATTTGTCTCTGGATAAAGAAATTAAATTTTGATAATATTTTGAATGTTGACTATGCATTTAGACACTGCGGCTTGGAAAAAATGAAATATGTGGCAAAAACATTCATGGTATCTAAAATAAAAATTATATAGGCAGATTGTCGCAATAGTAAGTTGAATAATGCATACGCAGGCTGACCAATCAAATTTATTCGGTACATTTTTAGTGTGCAAGGTTGCAATTTAGGTTCTTGTTTTTGTACGATTACACAAAAATTCCGATTTTTTAGTACTTTTTATTAAAAAAAACTGTCAAAATGGAAATCCGGCTCATTTATCCTTTTTAATTTACCCGTCCTTTTATCTGTTTTATGGTATAAATCCGTCAAAAAACGGATAAATCCATCGAATTGGTCAGCCTGCATCTATATACTAGGTGATGACATGACGATCTAACGAGTCGTGACTGTTGATACTGTAGAAACCCCGTACATACATAAGATATTAATGGTATTCTAAATATCTTACAATATTCGCAAATTTAGCAAAAATCACGTTTTATTCATGAAAGATTAAAACAATGCATTACTATTCTTCATGGGAATAGATATAATGGTCTAACGTCACAGTTTAAACCACGGAACACGGTTTACGGGCGCAAGTTCATTCCGCGTCGACTTTTAGGATCCGTATATCGGCATGTGATAACTTTTTTCACTTTAAACAGACTATTAGAACTCGATCATCGAGATGCCAAGGCATACAGTCTGAAGTCGAAAGATTTTAGTTTGATTGGAAAATTTGTCAGTTCGCTTGTCGAAAGTAAGATTTTTTGTATTCCGGTTTCCCCCGCCATTCCACAACTCGCCGCCTCGATTTACAATTTGACTGATGGTCGGGCATGATAGAACTTCATTTATATATACATGTATATATAATTCAGATTATGAACACTGGGAACAATGTGCGTTAAATAAAGTTGACCGTCAGCATGGTGTAAGAAAAACAGCAGGCCAGGAACAATCTAAGTCATCTTCCTGAAATAAATCAGTGACAGCTGATGTGATCTTTTTAGTTTTATTTAAAGGTAATGAAGTCCTTGTCTTGTTACTATAATTATATATGACATGAGGGTGTTATAGTAGGACATGGACACGTGTGTCATCAACCCTCATGACATAAGTTTCAACGATTTTGTCACAAAAGGTTTGCAGTAATGATGACATGGTATCGAGGTCAAACTTTGACTCGGTGGTTTGAACTTTCGTTTTTGGGTCTATTATATTAAAAAAATTAAACTTTTATACTCAAAAATGTATAGAATTATAGAAAACTGTTTCTTCCAAATATTTCTCCCTTAGTTTTTTTATTATTATTATTATTATTATTATTATTAAATAATTAAGTTGGATGTTAAAGTAATGGTTATTTTCTGTAAATTTGGTTTAACGAAGAGATAAAAGAAACCAGGTCAAATTTGTTAAAAATACATAGAATCATTAGTTTACGCATGGATTCACACGGAAATAAATAAACCGAGATTTCACCTCAGTTTTGTAACAAAGGTAGAAGAATTCTTTTTATTTTGCTTATTTATATTTACGATTTAAAAATAGGGCATTGCTCCAGCATTACTTTGTGTTTGTTAAATTTGTGTTTGTTTTGTTGACACTTCACTATGATGTGGGTTACTGCGCTCCATAATATTGATCCAGGATTCTAGATCTCTCTCTCTCTCTCTCTCTCTCAATATTGTATTTGCATTCTCATGATGTAATTAACAATTTCCATTTATTATATATAAAGCATAAATGAAAGAAAGATCAAAAACAATTAAACATGTTTTTTCCCTTAAAGTATACCTACACTCTTCCTTCTATTGTGTAAAAACACCAAGCTCGGGAATGTTAAGACAATTTTTTGCTTGTATAAGCACATGAAAACATACTCTTACAACTATATCTGACATGGCTTCGTTGATTTGAATTATAAACATCATATATTGGATGTGTACACATTTTAGTGTTATTTATGTTTGTTTATTTATTTATTATCTGTCTGTAACAACACGAATCCCCCAGTATCGCCGTGGTCAGTGCCTTTGATGTCCTTGCAATACATCTCTCCTAATAATTCACGGATGAATGCGCACCAATCAACGTGTTTCATTTGGATGTAAATTTCAGGTCAAAGGTGAAATGCGACACATGGCTTCGTATATATTATATTACACATTTCGTAGTAAATGCAATATTGACAGGATGTAATAGAGACAGTGGTAATGTTAATTATATTATTTTGACATGGAATGAAGAAATCGAATTAATTTCAAAGTGGATTAACTTTTCATAGATTAATAGATATGGATACAGAATTCAAAGGTATAGTTTATTGTTTAAGCTTTAAATTTTATTTTCCGTTTTAATTTTTAGTGACAACAAGAAAAAAGGAAACATTTCATATAAATATTGTATTTCAAATTTTTACTTATAGTTTCCTTGATACAAGATCGCGGTATGTTGTTGTTTTTATTGGTTCCCTGAATTTTGATGAAAGAGAATAGCATACACAAGGAAGACGCTTATAAATTATTGCATAAAAATACCAGAGTTGTGTGTCTATCCTTCAAATTTATCTCCTGTCTTGAGTATTAATTATTTTGAGGAATAAGGGAAATTTTTTTTTTAAATAATACGCAAAATTAAGTTGCTTGATCCGAATGTTGCATTACACCGGTAAAGAGTATTGGCGTGGCTTCAAATTGAATTTCATGAGACCGTTAACAAAATGGAAAATTAGGCGTATAAACCAAAGCTACATAACTAAAGTTAAGTAGTGGAGTTAATTCTTAATCCTATCTTTTTATACCTCAGCCTAAATTCTTTCACGTGCACCGTCATCAGTTCTAGAATGGTGGATGAAGCCGGAGTACCCCAAAAAACCACCTTGGGATCTGACAAACTTTACCACACTTCGGATCTATCCGAGCATGATAAGAATTTTGACTGCGAAAGACACTATGATTCGTAAGCAGACATCTTAAACCACTCGACCACCAGCGCACTATAATCTTGATCTCAGTTTGTCGAATTTAGGACTATATTTAGAAGTCCATATAGATACTGGTAAAATCAAGCATTGTATGTCTCTTTTGGGAATGTTATGTAAAAATTAATTAGTATGTGGTAGAGATGAATCTCCAAAAAGTAGGTTATATCGACCCATGATTAATAAATATGTAATCTGTTAGTAATAAGACGTGTCTGACATCACACTATAACGTACATCTGTGACATGATAGGTCGACAAGTTTAAACCCAGTAGGTTGACCTTTAACCTTGTCATTTGACCTCTAAATTTCAATATTGTAGCATAAAGCTAAATGAATTGAGTATTCAAATTTCTTTATTGAATTTATCGAACAAAATCTCTTCTTAAATAACAAAATTTTATCGATCATGTCGATATTGATATTAGACAGGTCATATTTAGATGAGGCAGGTCACAGTTGTTGACCTATCCTGATCGATACATCAGATGATGATGGTTTACTTATCAACATGCCAGATAACACAGATGTTGATTACAGCATGTTTGCTGTTACACGTGTAATACACATTGTGATATATTATTTATATATATGGACGTGCAATAAACTCGACCGGCTAATTATTGATTTATATCTTGTGTATTCCCATGTACGTGTAAATATTATGCATGTTGTAAGATAATCATATCACATATATAATAAACGTACACAAGTTAACTACTGTCATGTGTTACATCTTAATTTTTATGAAATAATACATTCAAAGGTAGCACATGACTGGTTTTGAATGTATTATTTCATAAAATTCAAAAGTAACCGATGATATGACACTACAGTAGAAAGATCATGTGCTCAGTTTGAGCAGCATTGTGTTGCATTGTTTCAAACTGTGTATTGCCAAGTTTGTCTTATTTTTCAAACATTAAAGCGTCCAATTAACAGAGTCATAGCTGTAATTCAAATAGCTTCCCATGCATTCTCAGTTTCCATGCTCATCTAATCGGTAAATATGAAATAGCCAATACACCTAGTGTGCAGACTAGACGCTCCTAGCCCGGGTGACAAATTCAGCAGTATTATATATTGTAAACAAATTTGATAAGTAAAACCGTTTTACTCAACTACAAAGAAACGCATCTAGAACAAACTCCATGCAGTTTGATATCTCTGGAATCTAACCGTACTATCAAGTGGAGTTTATATTATATTTCAATTAACTGATTTAAACTAAGGACCAATGGAGTCTTGTTCCAGTAGGGTAACGATGTATAAATGCAATCGAAATCAGTTCGAGGTTGGTTGAGGAAACTGGAGTACCAAAAAAAAGCCACCGACTTCCGACAAACAAACTGATAATTTTTTCACACTATGTAGTGGGATCTTCCTGGGTTACAATGGAACCTGGTCGGTGGTCAATATAACGACACTTTTTACCAATCAGGCACCTTCTCGCTATTCAATCAGTAATAGTAAGAGGAGAGATCTTGGTCCGCTATCACGTGGTAACCACGGTCTGACTGCATAAAGGTCTTTGTTTTATTAATGCAGGGGCGTAGCCAGGCGTACGTTTGTACGCAAAAACGTCCACATCAAAAAAAAAAAAAAAAAAAAAAAAAAAAAAAAAAAAAAAAAAAACGAGAGAGAGAGAATATAATATATTTCTTATACCAAACCGTTGGTCTTCACCGGAAATGTTATATACGAATTCGGCTTATATCTGACTTCGATAGCCTCTGAGGTGCGGTTCCGGTGTTGTCTTGGCTTTGCCGGCATGGCAAAACAATTGAAACTATCTGATTTGTTCTCGGCTTGAAAGCCGATAACTCGAGCGCAGTTAGACATACACATTTAAGAACTTCTACTAGCCATTCGTCACGTTTCATTATGTATTAACGCAATATATTTACAAATATATTTCCTCTCCTCCGTTTAACCTCACCACTATATTAATTGAACCCCCATTTTAACTTGACTTTCTCAATTATTGAGTGTGTTGTTTTCGTAGTGCTTATGTCATACAACATCAGATCCCCTTGTACCTCGTCTTCAGGTTTAAGAATGAACCAGTCCTCAAAAGAACGACAAAAACTACCACAGCATAGCATAAAATTATAAGAAAAATTCTGATAAATAGCGCCCTAGAGGGCCGAAAATTCGCATCAGGGCGGCCCCCAAACCCCCTGCCCTCTTTAGGCGTCCACATCATAAACACCCCAGCTACGCCCCTGTAATGTGACTCCTTTGGTCACTATATGTTCGGGGCGGGGCATCCATATCAATCTATTTCATTATTACACAAGCAAGTTATGTTTCAGTAGAAGCTGATTTCAAAATCTGATTGATGATCCATTGCAATATGTTATGAAAACGGAAAAAGCGTCAAGTGTTACCGGACGGAAACCAATCGTGTACATAGATAACATTTTCACAGCATTCACTCTTGTTTGAAATCGGATTATGATAGACCCGGGGTAGGGAGGGACAAGAGTCTTAAGATTTTAAACTACAACAATATATATAATGATAAACGCGCATTAGCTGATTATGAAGAAACAGGCAAAATGATATCTTGATATCTGTAGACAAAGTTCCAGTCGATATGTGAGTAATAAATAAATCTATACAGAAGATAAATAGTGAAGTCCTAGATATAAGAGTAAATAAAATGTATCCATCAGGAAGATAGAATGTTTGTCAACACTAGTGATAAATTGTTAAACTAAGATTCACTATCTTAATCTCATTAGCTCAAGATATCACGGATTTAAAATCTTACAATCGAAGTTTTTGAGTTGCATCGTATAAAGATGTATTTTAAGCTAGATCTCCGCAAGAAGCCATTCACGTATAGGGGGCAATAAATAAATAAATAAATAAATAAATAAATAACATATTTTACTCTTGTTACCCCACAAGTTGTTATGAGCTATTACTACTTGAAGTAAATTTTGTTTTAGTTTTCTCAAGGATATATTTTAGTTGATTGATAATGAAGTCAATGTTGTGTGTGAGTTTACGTCAGTGCATGCTTCTGATCTGCTTGTGTCCCAAAGAGTGGGTGGTTTGTTTCAATGTATGGGTGGTTTGCAAAAATTATCAATTTATGTTCTTAGAGCTAGTATACAACGCGGACAAAAAACCAATTGCAACACACGCACACTCGCACTTCGTAGTTTTTGTTGTCATGTGCTTTTTTAAACAATGAAAAGAATGACGCCAACAATTGTTACAGAAACCTCAACATCCATCAAATTAACAAATCAACACTCTGCATGGAATTATCTTTAGCTGTTTGCTACATTTTGCTTTTAGGTGATTAGCTAGCATATGTCAATCAATGAGCTTAATCTACTGATGTGATGTAAAACATCGTGGCAATCAAAATCTACTGATGTGATGTAAAACATCGTGGCAATCAAAATCTACTGATGTGATGTAAAACATCGTGGCAATCAAAATCTACTGATGTGATGTAAAACATCGTGGCAATCAAAATCTACTGATGTGATGTAAAACATCGTGGCAATCAAAATCTACTGATGTGATGTAAAACATCGTGGCAATCAAAATCTACTAATGTGATGTTTTTCGTGGCAATCCAAATCTACTGATGTGATGTAAAACGTCATGCCGATCAAAGAATCTGTATGTTGTTCTGTCACACATACATACAACGTGAAGTCCCTTTGTTCTTTATATACATCAGTGTATAACACAATGAAATTTTATAATGTATGTATACAAAAAACATCTTTCTTCTCCTTAATGTGTTTTTTTTTATATAAATGAACATTTTTAAGTTGGTTTTAACTATGCGATCTTTGTTCTCGCGGACATATTAATAAAGATGTCACTTCTGACATAATTGATGTCCGGCCAAAAGAAGAATTTTAAGGTCATTTTTTTCTTAATCTTCCTTGATGTAAACAAAAGTTCCTTCCTTTCTGTTTTGTTTTATATTTAAAAGCCATGTTCTGTTTAATGTTATCAGTGTAACTTTTCAGAAAGACTACAGTATTATTATTTTGCTTGATCATGGCGGGCGACTGAACAATTACACGATGGTTTTAAGCATAGACAAACCAACTACATGGTTACCTTTTCTTGAACGTTAATAAATTTATCTATTAATAAAATTAATAAACTTAATGACAAAGATATTTAAGAATTAATTTATTGACTTTTTCGTTTTAAGTATTTCAGATAGGAATATTTCGATTGCAGGTATTTTTAAACTAAGTCTCTGTTTTGGGTTAATGCAGGGAGGATGGTCAAATCATGTTTAGTCATGGGCACAGTTCTAGAGTATGGTAATTTTAACCATATACCCTCGGCAAGAAAAATCAGATCTGTCCCCTGTGGGAAACAAACTTTAAGCGATGAGAGGTATACGTCAGTTGGCCACCGAGCTAGTGGAGGCCCCAGGCTTCATACGAAACTTAGGTTTTAGTGTAAAGGCGGTTAGGGTGAAACATTAAAGAGTTTTGAGTTATGGATTAAAATATGAAATATGACGGAACAGATGGACGGACAGACAGATAGTACACAACTTGTGCGTTGTCTCATGACTGTTGTATATACTGAAGATGTTGTATCTTTGTTTAAAACAAGCACATTCTTGTAACTAACATATTCATAAACGTAAAAAAGACACGATTTTCCTTTAATAAACTTTGAACTTAAACCTTTGACGATGTTAGCACTAACAACAACATACATTAAATTGTCTTCTTTGTGCTTTAGGTTAGTTACTTCATCCTGCCGGGGGGTACACGCCGTGTTTCATTTAGTATTTTTTGGCGTTTTATAAAACAGTTTTTTTTTTCTCACGTATAATGGCTTGTCCTATCTATATCTGAATGAGAAGTTGCTTGTAACACTATATTCTCTTCTGTCACGGAAATTACGAAGTCTGTATTGGAGTGGCAAGGTCACAAACTCTACAAAGGATTTTAGTTGACAGAGCAAACCGGAGTGCCATGAGAAATCCATCGACTTCGATAAGCAACTTGCGACAGTGACTGTCAAGGATCTGCTCGTGTTGCCTAGTGTTAGCTTTGAGGAGGGTAGGCCTAGGTACGAAACAAATAGTGAAAAACCCGTGGTTAATTAAACCAACGTTCTCTGCAATGGAACTGTTTCAGAATTTGTTGAGTATACGTGGTTTGTTATCAGTGTATAAGGAGAGGAGATGGGTTCTCCAAGACAACTCTTTTTGTAAAGAATAAATTTTACATCGCATCGACACCACTTGCATGTGGACTAGATGTTCGTATCAAGACAATTGTCAAAATACCAAATAATATCTATTGAAGGTGTTATTTTATTAGATTTTAATTAGGGTTTGTTTTTGTGTGGGAGAGAGGAGGGAATGTATCTAATATATTTGGCAATGAAAAGAGTCATTACCAGTACTAAGTATCGTATCATAATAATTAACTTTACCTTCTCACCTGGCACACGTGTCTGTTGTATTACCTGTCACGGTAATTATCAACCCCCTTTATCCAGGTAACGCTTCATTAATTAGCAATTACCCTCAAGTTCCGGGAAGTGTTCACGGTTCGTTCCTTAACCACGTCGGATTTTATTACCTGGCTTTTGTCCTAACACGGCGGGGGTGTTTGTCGTATAAATAACGGACGATTATTCTTGTATGATAATTTTATTTGGAGAAATCACAATCATAAAAATTTGTTACAATATAATTAAGTTATATTACACCGTGTATTTGTTGGTTTTATCGGGGATTAAACAATGTCTGTCGGATCATGATTTATTGTCAGTGCCCAGGTGCCAGTGCACAATATTTTAGTAGTGCTAAAAACGAGACTGCACTCAAAATAGAAATGGTCCCAAGATAAAGTATTTTCTTGTAATATCCTGTTCCTTCATTTGAAGAATTTTTAATATTGTACATCAAGCAACAAAATTTCCCATTTGCTGGCAGAATGACGTTTTTTTTCCATTATCGGTTGTTATGGCAAGTTATCATTAATATAGGATATTAGTTTTTAACGTCTAATTAATCTGCTGATTTGCTCGTCACTCTGTACCCGAGAGAATAAACGCATTTTTCGATTTTGTCTGGGCTCATTGTGTCTCACGATTAATCAGTTAATTTTGGTCCAAACGTTCTTGAATATTTAGATTTCTGAGTGAACACTGACTTTCCAGTCCATATACCTTCTCAACCCGAAACTTATCTTACATGCACTTAATATTATTTTTAGTGACGATGTTCCCGGCCCATAGTTTGCTTTTCACCTGGGATGATCTCTTATTTAATAATGGTCACATTATTCAAAGAATACGTGCAATCTGTAAAATTCACAAGTATCTCATGGCAGTAAAAAACCCGATAAAGCATAAAAGTGTGAATGATCTAATTGGTATTGTTTGAGTTTCACAAAAACGAAACCAAACTGTAATTTTTCAATTTGCATAAATCGCCTTATGTTCCCAAATTTAAAATAAAATCTGTCAAATTCCTCGGGGTAAGAAACTAGCTAAACAAAAGAATTATTTAAATTATGCACCCTCATTCTTTTTGTAACTAAATTTGATATTTGATTCCATTGTAATTCAGTACTTTGTTTTCAAATCAAGGACAGAACAAACATCTTTTACTGCCTGCTGTACAAGCAGACGACAATGAACCATTTTTCTGGTTTGACAGATTTGAAAAGATTTGAAGCGAGGCGTGAGGTCGGCCATTGTTTTCTTGATTGTTCACGCGCACAAATCGCGCGCGCGAGATTTAACGGACGAGAAGTCATTGTTTTACCATCTGCAACTGACAAGTGCATTTGTTTGTGATTGCTAAATACTATGATTAAACGCTTAAATAAGTTCGATTTTCGTACTCATAATTTTTAACGGATGTACAATTAGAAATCCATCAATCATTGTCGTTGTAATATACACGTATTATAGAACTCTCTTCGACATTTCGTTTTTTTTATTTTCTCGAAAGCACAACATAAGAAAAAGAAAAGAAATGTTTTATGTGAACTCCCCAAGAAGGAAAGAAACAAAACAATTATTTTCTAAGAAAACCGTGTGATATCAAGATTGTTACCGGTATTTGACAATTATCATATGTTTTAAATAAATAAATAAATAAATAAATAAATAAATAAAATAAATAAATAATATAAATAAATAATATAAATAAATAAATAAAAATAAATAAATAAATAAATAAATGCAGATGTAATCCTCTCAGTCCCTTCGGGTTTATCATTTAATTTCAGATAAAGCGATCTTCAGATTCAGAATTTAGATTGGAACTAAACATTTTTAAATGAAACTCGTCTGATTTCTAAAAGAGGACCAGGATGGCGTTTTCTAATTCAGTCTATTGTCAATGAATCATCTTTGCTAACAGCACATCAAAGGGGAGGTGACTTAACGTTTTAACACAACAATAGGACATCTGGGAGGGGAATCGTGTATAATTTTTCCCCATTAATTACAGAGAAGTGTGTTTAGTATTAGAATTAAATCTGGATGAGTCAAATGAATAAATACACAATCTTGGCTTCAGACAAAGAGATTTTGACTTCATATAAACCTTTACTTGATAAAACTTTTATCTGAGGCCATTGATGGGGTAATTTATAAACTACATGCACATTTATGCGGGTACACGTTCGTACAGACGCGCAGACATTTGTATCTAAACCTGGAGTAAGGTGGAATAATACACACACCCTGTCAAAAGTATTTTATTTATATCGAGACGATGCAGATGTGACGGGAAAGTTGTAGAAAACCGGAGTGTCCGAAAAAAAAATTAGAATAAATAGATTTGAATAATAAATAAATAAATAAATACTGCCCGTCGACCTTGGTCAACAAACTTACTTCGTTCATTTTCTCATATGAGTCAAGAATAGGATCAGGTGTTCGAGTTGGATTCGAGCTTAGGTTTATAGTAGCCAAATATCTGCTTGAAAAAATAATATACATACATTGCAAGCTGTAAAAAAAATTAAAAATGCTTCTACGGTTCTATGATTACTCTTATGTCTTTATTTATTGTCATAAAATGTCTAAAAAATGTACATGTAGTTTTAATATAGTCTTACAGATACATAAACCGTGTATTCATTAATTCTTTCTTTGTACCATAGCCGCGAATTTACCATGATCAGAAATGAATTTGTCTACCACGTACATTTATATATATGTAATAAATCTGCCAGACACGGAAATCACAATTTCATTAATTAATAAATAATTTCTAATTAACTACGCGTTATCAAGTCAGTAATTAATAAATCATTGGTTGACACCGATACCATATGTGAGAATCCGAAAACTAAGCTCTTAGCGTTGTAAAAGACCCCCACGTGTTACCTCACACATCTACCCAGCATCCAAAACCGTAGAAACAGCGACAAAGTGAGAAAATTTGTAAATGGACCTTGGCCCCATGTAGTGCTCGAGTATCTTTTCCGAGGAGAGCCAGAATCTGAAATCGTATCCACTGCGCATTTGAAGTGAAAGAATTTGCAAATTATGACTCCATGCAGTGTCTCACGCCTGCATCCATCCAGTTCTTAATTAAAAGAGGGAAGAGCGATCAAGCAAGGATCAGATACACCCTCACGGTACCTTAAGTTTGTATATCCTTTAGCATCATTAAAAGAGGGAAGAACGATGTAGGGAAGGGCTGACACCCCATGCGGAGCCCCATGGCAGCATCCACCCAGCATCTGAAACTTTGCACTCATTAAAAGAGAGAAGAGCGATCAAGTGTTTCAGATGATTCAGATCAGACCATTCAGTTTCATACAGACGTTTATCATTAGGAAATCCGTTAAATTTTCAAATCACTCGCTATTACTAAGATAATCCGATCAGATTTTTGTTTGGTAAACAGTTTATGTACAGAATTCCTAGAGAGATCCGGATTAAAAGCCGGGTATCGTCTTATCCGGTCCATCTATTATAATGAATCTTTTATGAGGATCTTGTTACGGAAGCTGGGTTAGATACAGAGCTGAGACATTTAGCTTTATGATGGAGAGACATTCAGGTTTGTGAATTTGGAATTGCAATTTTGTCCGATTTCTTTTCTTTCTTTTCAAATTGAAAAATCTCAATATATTAATGTATTAATACAGATGTATTTCAAAAGATATTTTAGGTTTTAATTTCGTGTAACTGATGACGGTTTCTATTCGGTGCGATTTTCATAGAGCCATGTGCAAATTTTTATATATTTATGAAATAAATTAAGTACATTTATTCAGTCAATTTTTTATAGAATATATAGCTGATAAGAACTGTGAGAGTTTTAAGCTGTTTACATTTGTCATATACCATTTTTTAATTTAATCATTACATACATTCAAACAACGGTATATACCATATTTTAAATGTATTAAAAATTGTATATGACACATTTATATTTTGAAATGATATAACCTGTGGTTTTATAGTATACATAATTGCTTAAAACACGAATATTATTTATCATTGCCGCATGTAAAATGCTTTGTATCTTTAAGTAACTTTGAAATGCTCAATTTTGAAAGATCGAAACCTATTCGTTTTACATATAATGGTAAGATGTTACCAATCATGATTCTACAAATAAAGTTGTAGTAAGTGGATTCCTTCTTTCACGTGCAAAATTTAGAAATTATTACACGCTTTATGTAATATATATATAAACAATATTTTATTTATATTTTGTTATTAGATATCAGTTTACACACCACTTTTGGAACTATGTGGATGAAAATTCAATTAATTATTAAGTCTACATCGATCTAGAGTCAGTCGACGATGCTCTTTGTGCTTTTTTGAGAAAACACAGATGTAATTTGTCTAAATGCCATCAGAGAGATGGTTTTATTTGTGGTAGTACATGTATATGACTCCGAAAATCTATATAATAAACATGTACTTTATTATTCTAAAATACAGATCTGATTTAGTAAAATAAAATGCTGGGTATTGATGTTGTTACCATGGTAACGTCTCTTGATAAATCAAATTACTGAGCACACGCGATATTAAATCCTTGTATGTAGGTCTATGAAGAGCTAATTACATGAAATATCATTTTCTAGATGACACGTGACTATCTTCCTGTACTACAAACATAATGAACAACCAGAGCAATAAAACCATAGCTTGGATTTATATGACTCTTCTAGTCAGTACTCGGTAGCCAATGTAAAATACCCCAATTTGTCTCATGCTACATTCAATATTTATACAGCATGCATTATATGTTAATTATGATGTATGTCGTGTGTAGATTAAAAAAGAATTAAAAATCTTACAATTGCAATAAAATTTTCACAAAACATGAAAAAATCAGCCTGATTACGCACATAACACTAAAAACCTGCACACGTCATTTAAATAAATTCACATAAACAAAGTGTCATACTTTTGAATTTTTATGAATATAATGTATTCAAATATAGCACATGACAAAAGTAATAATTACCTGACAACTTCATTAAAAAATAAGTAGACAAGAACATATGACATAATTTTGTCATTCAAAAATACTAACATGACTTTCTAAAATTCTCATACTCGAAATTTTTTTGTATGACATTTAAAAATTCTGCACATGAGTTTCCGAAATTCTAACGTCAGTCATCTACCTATATTCAAAATTTCTCATCATGACATCAGTCAGAAATTCTGCACATGACACAAAAACAGAGATATTTAGATATTAAATTAAGGCTGATTTATACACGAAATAGTCTCGATTCTTTTAATGATTCGGTAAATATCTGCTTGTAAATGTGTTTAATGATTAGCACAAATGAACAGATGTCCTCTCAGGCTAAAAACCAATTATCTAGATTTGCTGAATTTTGAATTGATAATTAGGATGAGAGATGGCACAAGGTCAAACAGGTCAATCACATATTGAGCCCGTTGTTTGTTGAAAAAGGGGTAAGTTTGTATACACCGGTTTATTGGTCATTTGGCTTGGTCCAATAGTTTCAATAATTCGTTCAAAAGTAGCAACAATACATTCAGAAGTAGCATATGACGGTTCTTTACTTATAAAAATTGTAATTTGCACGTGTTAAATTTTAATTTTAATGTGGAAACTGTTGTTAAGATTTCACATGACCAACCAATGTTAGAATAAAAAGATCCATCTTTGGACGACCAGGATTTTCCACAATACCGCCGTGTCGATCCACCGGTCTCATAATTTCCATTTAAACATTGGTAACCTTGTCAAATTTTATTAATGCAATTAATGAAATAATCAACACACATTAGCAATGATAACATCATCTCGATATATGACCGGTGGTCAGTTTCATCGTCCTAATGACATTATATAATTAACCGCTAACACTGAAGACGGACATCTGACCGAAGTGGTCATTATTGATCCCCACGGACACACTGTTAATGTTTGATGTCCAGACTGGACTTGAGGGGTTTTAGTACTCTGTGTCTATTGGAAATCAAGCTAAATGAACGAGCTTCACCAGCGGGCCTCATGGTAATTAATTACCTCTTAACGTTTGTGCAGAACGATCTGAAAAACGTGTACGCCAAAAATTCCCAAAATGACGCTGATGTAACGTTACGAGTGATAAGCAATTTGCAAATTCTATATCGATGATGATGTGCTGGACTATAGAATATATACGTACAGAAGGTGTTTGCTGATCAGTAGTTTAATCCACTTTATTACATAGCTATACAGTCGTATTGTCGCTTTAAATGCATGTTTTAACTCACCAATATTATGTCACATACCATTTTTAAAATTTAATCATAAAAGCATTTTAAAATGGTATATTAACTATGTCTATACTTTTGAATTTCTAGCTCTCGTTTGTTAGTTCCTTGCCTCGCTAACTTATCTCCCGGAGAGAAGATAAATAAATAAATAAATAATAAATAAATAAATAATAAATAAATAAAACGCGTAAAATGACGTTATTGATAATTTCACGCAACCAACAACAACGTCTGTTTTTAACGTTAAATTGCAGGGAACGACTTCATATCCAGGTACAAAATCAAAAATAAAATAAAATAAAACGTTTGTTCCCACTCATAGGATTAGAGAGAGAGAGAGAGAGAGAGAGAGAGAGAGAGAGAGAGAGAGAGAGAGAGAGAGAGAGAGCTCATCCATAAACTCAGCATCCCGCGGCGACTATCCGGCCCGTACCATCTTCTGTTATTGAAACTTGATATTTTTAAATGCCATCTTATTTGATTATGTCCCGTTACAAATGTTCGGGGAATATAAATTACCAATAACGAATGATTTTAGAACAAAGGGAAACTTTAATTTTCTGGAAAAACGTTTTTTATGCTAATAATTAAATTAAATGAAAACTATTATAATATATTTTGTCTGGTTTCCAAGGCAATGGAGGATGATTCAAAAATGAAAACTTATTGTCTAATTGTGATGGCCAGCTGTGGATGTGTTTGTATGCGATGGAGATTGGAGATAAAAATAAATGTCATCGCTAAATATCAATAATGGGGTTTAAATGTCATCTCCCGGATAATCAGATAATTTTTAAAAGATGCATCTGTTCACTTATTTTTTAATTATCAGATATTTCCATTATTGTAGCACAATCAGTCATTTATGGAATGTTTCAGATTTTTCATTGTAGTTGTCCAAGTTTTATTTGAATAAAAAGGTCTTTTTTCCAAAACCAACAGTCTATCAATTATTTTCGCAGATCATACACCATTCTTTAGTATCTTAGCATCGAAAAGTGGGATATTGTTTTTTTATCCACCCAGAGTGGCTGTTTGTTCTACTTTGTCCTGGACCCAATTAGAATTCCTTTTAAAATAAAGTATAGTCATGTATGTAATAGAGTAAAACGCGTTGTGCACAATGTCCCACGATAACGTTGTCGCTCACTTATTGTCACACTATTTTGAAATACCAATATAAAACTGTCTTGAGTTATTGCCCTGGAACTTTTTAAACGCCAAAAAATGTACTGAACAAATGATGGTGACAAATCGAGGTGTTGTATTGTATTCAAAAGTAGGATATGACGTACCTAACCTACATGTAATTAGGAAAGCAAAACACATCGTTTTTTATTAACATGCATATGGCCATATCAACATCAATGAAGGAATGTGATGGAAATAGAGATTTGGTGACCTGATTTGGAATCAGTTTCAGGACAGAGAGGTTGATGTTGCAATGTTCAAAGGCATATTAAACCGGAGAAAATATGGGGCTGGGGAGGGGTGGTAATATTTCTCATAACTGTAATTACTGCATCGTTTGACATATTTATTTATTTATTTATCAGAATAATAGCCTATAATTTCGCAATTATTATTCTATTTATTTTTTAATGTTTTATGATAGTAACGGAAGTCACACATGCCATAATATGTCAGCAGTTACGCTCGCCAAGTTGTACGGTCGTCATACCTCGTAATATGCCGTAACTAACCGCCGCAAGACCGATAAATCACCGACCGCGAGGACACGTGTGCTTTAAAAAAAACATTTGGTAACTTTAACGGGTCCGCTGAAATCATCAATCATCACCCTGGCCGGAGGCGGTCAAGTGGTCAGCGTAAACATGGGGATGAGGCTGATTTACGACAAGATAAAACTGACCATCGTAACCCTGTAGGAAAAACATCTGTAAAATGTCCAGTAATCCTAATGATTAATCTGATAACATATATAAATCTAAAATAAATCGAGGTCAGGGTGGGAGTCTATTAGTGTGAAAATAAATAAATAAATAAATAAATAAATAGATAAATAAATAAATAAATAAATAAATAATAAATAAATAAATAAATAAAGGAAAGGTTAACATATTTGTACCCTCAAATAAAATTTTATTTTCCACTGAACAAAGATTAAAAACGTCGATATAACATTTTTGAGAAAAACGGTTTTTCAAAAATACTACATGGGGTGCAAAAGGAAGTCACGCCTAAATAAATAAATAAATAAATAAATAAATAAATAAATAAATAAATAAATAAATAAATAATAGGGTTAAATAAAGGAAGGCTTAACTAGGTGATGGAATGAAAACAGAAAGAGAAAATAATATCAGAGTGGTAGGGGGTCGTAATCACGATCCATGAGGACACCACCAATGATCTTGGGACCACTTTTGGGTCCCCAGCTCTAACAGATCTAATAACGTGCGGCTATTTCAACGGAATAGAGTTAGGTTATGTGGGGACATTTAACATTGTTCCTACATTGCAAGTATATTTTATCTCACATTTTCCCATCTTTACATTTGAGAGAGAGAGAGAGAGAGAGAGAGAGAGAGAGAGAGAGAGATGATTTCCAACAGGGAAAAAATAAGGTGACAATAAAAAGTGCATTTATTGAAGGTGTCATACAATAAAGGGTTTGTCATATTGAAGATGTATAAAAGCTTTATCAAACATGAACTGCGAATAAACATAAATAAATATAAATAAATAAATAATAAATAAATAAATAAATAAAATAATCGATCGAAATTAATAAATAATAAAATTGATATATATGTTTGTCCTGGGATGACCAGCGTTAGTTACAACAGACCTGGACAGCATTGTCCCCGGCCGGAATGGATGACCAAGGACAAAATTTTGACAGATATCCCTCCTGGGCCTCATTCCGATTATGTGACTATGATTGTATAGTTGATATTTTCGATCATCTTTATCTTAAGACATGATTTATGATTTCTGGTAAATGTCGTTTGTTTACCAGATGTCCAAAATAATGTAAATAAAGATACGGATGAAAACAGGGAAGAATGACCAGTGGTCAGTCACTTCCAAGTAACACGTTCATGGGATTACACAACTAAAACAAAATCCAGAAAAAATAGGAATTTTAATAATGCTTGATTTAGTTGTTTGTTGTTTTGGTTGTGTTTAACATTGTGTAATATTATACAAATGCATTCAAAATCGGATTTTAAAATTTTAAAATTTTGAAATACATTTATAGTGTTTTTGTTGGATAAAAGAATATTACCATGAAACTCGGAATCTGTAAGTAACACTAAAATAATAATTTTATTATAAAAAATTACTTTCGAAAATCTCTTTAGGAGTAAATTTCTAGCACAAATTCTCGTGATCTATTTGAATGAACAAGTGATCGGAATGCAAATACAAAGTTTCAAATTGTAGAAAACAATTTATTTTAACTCTTTAAGGCAAGATTTTAATTAAGCAAACTTGACATTTTACTCTCTGAAGACTTAAGCGAAGAAGAGTTGTTGCATGTCAATTGGCCAATGGTAAAAAAAACGTCCAAGTAGGGAGCAATGTCGTATTGCAGTATATATTCTTCGCAGAAATTGTTGAGGAAATCGGAGTAACACAGCAGGAACTGACCGAGTAGGATTGGAAACTAGACCACAAATAGCGTTCAAATTACAATAGATTAGGATATTGATGTGTAATAAAGACCTTCAGTCGCCCTATTTATATTTAATATATTTCTATATTTGTAGATATACCGCCATCAGTGACGCCGAGGAACGGAACCGGAATTATTGTTAACGAGGAAACTCGGATAGAGACGATCATTATCATACTATGGGTTACCGGAGGTGTATTGCTTGTAGCGCTTCTTATTATGCTCTTTTTCTTGCTGAAGTCAAAGCGAAAAGGAGGCCGGTCTATACACAGACGGTAAGTGTAGTTCATTCGTCTTGATGTTGCTTTATGGTAATTACGAGTTCGATCATTTGTAAATGAGAATTTCAACAAATTTAAATATACTTGCTTGTCGAAAGTTTACCACTAAAGCTAACGAATTAATGCTTCTCTCGACCCCTTTTTAACTATATCTTGCGGCTTTTCGGAAGCAGCTCTTTATCTCTCGGACCTTTTCCCGGTCAGTAGTTATCTGTATCTTGGCAGCTAAACTTTGGACTCCTTTTTGTTAGCTCAGTGTTAAATTTTCGACATGTCTGTACTGTAACTGTTTTTTGGATGCAGAAAGTTACAGCTATAGACATAGCCTTGCAAAACAGTAACTACCACGGTGTACATAACTTAAACCAGAACTCAAGATAGTCGTACGGAATTTCCAAAACCAGTAAACACATACCGTGATGTTGATGAAGTAAGTAAATGTTGTGTAACGATGACATTAACCCACTGACCACTTTACATATAAATACTAATAATAATAAAGTGGATAAGTGTTGAGCATTACACTTGACCAGTTTTGTTATTATGTATGGTGTATTAGTGTAACAAATAATTATTCATTTTTCTCTTGTTCTTTTACGCAGGCCAAGTCTATTTCATATTGATGCCAGGGGAGGCTACCCTAGAACTGGTGGTGTTAATCACGGATATACGAGTTATGACGAGATTTGGACCTGGATACCAGTCGTACGAGGGGACCAGGATCAATGTCAGCCAACATCAACTAGATTAACCCGAACACCTTCAAACGCAAGTACACTACATCGGGAACCTCCGCCGTACAGTGTGGCCACAGGTGGGAGAACCACTCATACCCCGATAGCGCCATCTACAGGGAATTCGGTTAGTAATGTAGCTATGAATCAAAATCATTTAACTAATATTCACCCTTCATCAACATCATCATCATCATCATCCGCGTGTAGGGGAGATAATTCTGTAGTAGTATCTAGTCCCAATACAAATTCTGATCATGTGGTAATCTCATCATCCAATGAAAATAGAGTTCATTCAAATGATTATTGTCGAGGGCATCAGACGAGAGGAAATTACACCGTACGACAAAACCGAACCAGAGACGTTAGAAGTCCCCATTCTTCTCGTCGTCATGGTAATCAAAACAATCCTAATGAGGTTGCTAGGCAACATGTAAGACCAAATCCAGTTACTGATAACTCACATAGTAGAACAGGAAGCGGAAATGTACACGAGCACACCCATACTCACACACAAAGACCGTTTGAATATAATGCAGATGAGGGAATTTATTCCTATATCACTGGGGCCGATGGTCGAAGAGTTTGGTGTGATATTCCTTTAGCTCTGTTGGACGAAGACGGACCACCGCCTTATGCTCCGCCACCGGACTATCCCGGACATCGCCGATATTATCCGAACCCAAGCAGACAAAACCAAAACGGAAGTGCTCCTTTGATGAGGTAAAAGCTGATATTTGCGCATTTTGTTTTGGTTGAGATTTGATGTTCGGCACGGTGGAATGAAACGCATGGACCTTTCTACTTTAATATTTACATTTGTTGTGTTAGCTTCCAAATGCATTGCAGTTTTCCAAAATATCCTCGACCTTGTTAAAACATACTTCATCCTTGTTAATATGAGCTCTTATAATTCATTCTGTTTTATGGGCTACTGGTGTAATAATGTACACACTTGTACTAATATTACGTTTTGACATATCTGAAAATTACGTTATTTTTGCAAAATGGTGTCGAAAACATTTCCATTATGTCCCTAAAATCCCACCCCATAACACCATTCTCTGGGTTTTCGGTAATTTCGGCAGATCTTAGAATGATAACGCTTGTCAGTTCACTTGCCAAAGTTCAATGCTTTTCTTCAGTGTCTCTGCTATCCCTAAAACGACCGCCCGATATAAATGACAGAATTAATCATCATACACACCAATCTAATCACCCATTGTGATCCACACGAGTAGCAGGTATCACTTGCTGGACGAGAAAAAAGAAAAAGATTGAAGAGTTATTACCCTTGCTTGAAGATTAATTGTCTAAACATTTGATAATCGGCACCATCTCATGATATGATTTTTAATCATGATATTTTTGTTATACGTTTTATATTGTCATAAATCACTAAATGACTTTTTTGAAATTAGCACGTATCTGAAATATTGGATTTCTTTCATAAAGAAGGGAGTTTTCTCGTACCATTACTAATCATTCATTCTAATACAGGGGATACAACTTAGTATATCATGTACAAGAGACATAACTCTGTTTACTTGTATGTATCTTTGGCATTGGTTAACTTCTAGCACATTTTAGACTGTATTCTTTGCTTCTTTAACATGTAATGTTATTTATCATTTCGTTTGCATTTTATCTCATTTTCTTGTGTGATGTTTTTATATTGCTTGATTCTGCTAACAGTTTGCCATAGTTCTTTTACAATTAATTAATGCTTCAGTGTCTATATTGTAATACCCGGTGCTTACCATAATGTCATAAAGTTTACAGATATGTCGAAAGTTTAAAACCGATCAAACGTAAATTAATCTAAGCTCGATTGTCGAGTGGCCAAGATATGGATAGCTAGTGGCCAAATAACTATCTATATATAGTTAACGTGGGACGAGATGAGCTGCCGATTTGGCACTGTTTGGTTAGTTTTAATTTTTCGACAGGTCTGTACTGTAGCATGCATATTTGCAGTGAGAAGTAAAGCTTTAGGGGATGTGGGGGTCATGCGAGTACACTCATGTTTGGTTAGTTTATTGTTTATTTTGATTTTTGAGAGAATGGAGAAAGGCATATATTTAGACTGTCAGTTCTGCGATGGTGGAGGAAGAAAACCATTCATCTACGACTTTCTCGCATTATCTGCCTGAGATTAGGATGAGAGAGAGAGAGAGAGAGAGAGAAGAGAGAGAGAGAGAGAGAGAGAGAGTGATCGTAGGGGGGATGGAATTATATTGTTGTATTTGGTGCCTGGCATGCCCAAGGGACAAAATAAGTGGCATTTTTAAAGTCAGTAATCTGTAAACTGTAGAAGCTTGTTGTTGGCTGTACGTGCACTACTAACCGTACACACCTTTATACACAAACACTAGAGTGTGTATTTAGCCTACAGACGATAGTTCGTCATTTTGAGCACATTTTAATGCAACTAATAAGTTGCTTAGTGGCTGCTTTATAGCACCCGTGTCAAGTTACATTTAAGCTCTAGTTAAGCTACCATTAAGTCACATATCTTTAGTCGTCATTCTACTATTCCATGTCTCTATGTTTTCCCTGTCTCTATGTGTGAGGCGTTTTATGTTGAGTCAATCAAGTTAATGTTATTGTTTTATTCATATTTTTCAGATTAGATTATGATTATTTCTGAGGATTAAAAGATTAACTAAATCCAAAAAAGGTGCCTTGATGTTGTAAAGTGTGAAAACAGTATTCTAGTCATTACATCTGGGGATTCTAGCGAGCTTCGAAACCTTGCCTTCTAGCTCTGCATGTATGAGAGGAACCAGACGATGGAAATGTGTTAAAACAATGCTAAGAATCTTGAAATTGTGGAAAAGTAAAATATCCATTGCAATGAATATACCAACAGTCGCATTACTATTAATATAGTGCAGAAATTTTCCAAAATATTATTAAGAATAATAATATCGACAAATAGGTTAAATAGAAAAAACAGATACATTCCGAAAAGAGCAACCGTGTCGATAAATCTGTGAAAGTCTTAACTATGGACAAAATTCGGATGTTTGCCGAATATAGTTTTGCTCTATAGTCTGAAGTCTAGATTCAGAATCAGGATCGTCTGCCTGTGCGGGTGTCGGTCATTTTCTGAGCTTGGAATTCTTTGATGGAAATCTTGAAAAATCAGTGCTGCGTTTGTGTAAATGGTTCTAGTCAAAATGGTGCTCAAAACCGTGAAGAAATACACCAAAATGCTTGACATTCTAGTTATTACTGGTGTATCAGTATTCTGTAACTTCTTGCCAAACAGACAGTCAAAGGATCGCGCCGCCATATTTATACATGGTGTCTAATGAATGTTTATTTAGTTGTGTTTTATATGAACTACACTTTGTGCCAAATATTACACATAATTGGTCTGATTGACACAAATGACCAATGTTTTATAATATGTTTGCAATTTTATAAGTGCAATTTTATAAAGTATTTTATGTTAAAATATCTATATATATATATTGATGAAATTGTTGTGTGTGTGTGTGTGGGTGTGTGTGTGAGAGAGAGAGAGAGAGAGAGAGAGAGAGGAGAGAGAGAGATTTATAGCCACAGTAAAATACATTTTTGCTTGAAATAAGTAAGTTGGTTTTGTGAAAAACTTCCATGAGTACACTTGCTAGAGTTTAATTTTTTTTCAACAGAAAAAGCCTAAAATGACAGACTCGAGCCATTGTGAATATCTCTTATAGTAATTTTTGATCAAAAAGTTTTACACAGAATTTATTGAGTATAAAAAGAGTTCTAAATAGAAGTACCCAAAAGTCCATTAACATTAATGGAACTGATGTAACTTGTGAAGTGTTCAAATGTTATACATGTACCTGTGGTCAGAGACATGCTGTAAGAAGAAGACGTGTAGTTGTCTGGAACTTCAACGGCTTGAGAACTTTTTTTTTCCAAATTCATTCATCAAGTTTTGTTTTTGATTTTTATTATTATTGTTATAATTATTCGACATTGTTTAAGAACGCATTTATATTTCAGCGAAATTTTATCAAATCTGATTTTAAATCAAACAGTTTTCTCATATCGGTTTTTCTGATGATTGTGTCGACATATGTAATATCCGGTAATGTTACGTCATTTCGGCTTGTCTAAAATAAGCCCACATGCTCGTGGCACTTGTTCCTAAAGAAACTTGCACATATTTCTACCTAAGGGGAAAAGGGAACGATGAGATATCAGGGAGTTGCTTGATCCCTTTTAATCATACACACAGATTTTGTTTCCTACAAAATTATGATAATAATCCCGTTTTGTAAAAGGATGTCGGGTTATTATGAATGAACGCACCCTGTATCCTGATCGGATTTGTGTAAAGTTTGAAAAATCGATTTTTCATGATTCACTAGTCCGTCGTTTTTCAGACAATTAGATTTTATTTATGTCATACGCTATCATAAGTTCATGAATACTATAGTGGACTTCTGATACATTTTTTTGAATGTATTTAATGATATTTTTTTGAAAAAAGTATATGTAACAACATATGATCAAAATTTTTAAAATGCGTAGAATTGTGTTGTAAGATACAAATTACCAATTGGATTTGAAAGTGTTCAATACCACAATAGAATGTGTTCTGTCCATCAAGTTATTCCTATCATAAGAACTTTGTATTACTTATTCCCAGAATAAAATTGTTTTGATGGGAAAAAGCCAATGCTTATTTCACGCCGTCTAAATTTCGGCATTTACAATACAAATTGTGGGAGATTTATCGGGAACATTCAAAGGGAGGGAACCAGTAGTACCCACTGAATAAAAATCATTATCAAACCGAGGCGCTTTAAAAGAAAGGAAATCATTTCACCTTTTTTTACCAAAACAAGTAAAGAGAGAAGAGAGAAATATGTGTACAAATACTCAAAGGGAGGTAACCCCAACAAATCAAAAGTCTTCCAATATTAACTGTTTATGTAATTTTAAATAACATGTGTATCAGTATTTATTAAAATGATTATTTATTAATATTTGTATGAAATAAAATAATTTATAAAATTAATACATGTATGTTGTTGGTTTTAATACCAGATTTTTGGAGCGAACCTCACAAAAAAGTAAAATGTGTGACTGGAAACGAAGAGTGGAGTAATGACGTCCACAAGAAATTCTTTAATTTATATCGAGACGATCAGTTTCGGGTGGTAGAGGGACCGAAGTGCTGGAAGTTAACCAATAATAATAAAAAAGATAGAACAAACAAGAATAAATACGATATGTCCACACGAGACATAATTACCGGCACATACACATTTACCTGATCTAACCTCGAAGGTGGGATGTCGTGGGTTCGAATCCCGGCCGGATCATACATGAAACTTTGAAACTTGTATTACTGCTTTCTTGCTTGGTGCTCGGTATTAAGAGGACATATTATCTACTGGATTCATCCAGCGCTACATTATTGTGATTGGGGAGTGGTATGCTTGTCTGCAGCACACTGACTCTGTGAGCTAGCACTTTAAAGTCGCCCTGAGTGTGCGCTAGTAAAAGGCGGACCATAAAACACACCCGTACATTTCTCAAGTTTCTGAAGTCTTTGGGTGATTATATATATACATGTATATATATATATTTGTTACTGCACAAGGTCTGTTTGTACAAAATGTAGAGCTCAAAAATAAGAGTGATAAAATACATGGTGTACCAACATTGTATTTCAAAATTGTTTCAAATTAACATGGAAAATGTAAAGGGACAACAGATTAAATTTTATAAATATTGTAAGTAAATTTTCAATGTCTTTATGAACTTGCAAAGTATAATGGGCTGTCTAAAATTTTTCCATAAAAGGCTTCCAGATTTACCTTAATTTATCGCCTATCTCTGTGTTAATCTGATTTAACATGTATCATAGGTAAACCGTACATGTTTTTAACCTGGAACTGTGTTCACGATTTATTAAAATACTTTGTGGTAGCGAAGAGTTACGTGGAATGTCATAAATAAGAGTATTTGAACTTTATTTGTGTTTTACCTAATATTGTAATAAGTCAAAATAAAAATGTTAAAAATCTAATATACACAAAAATAAAACTAATATTTATCTTTATATCAAAATAAAACATGAAATATAAAATGTACCTACAAAATTGATATTAAAAGCATTACTAAATGACACCACAATAAAGTGATTTCAGATATCGTTATAACACAACATTACTCAATGTTAATCAATTCTGTTTCCCGTGCTGTTCTTGTTATTTAGCAGGAGTAGTTAAGACGTCGGAGTAGTCTCCGATATCAAACGGGAAGGTGGTTCATTATATCCGTGATGGATGTTTTGACCACTCGCCCTTTCGGGGGCGTTCTATCAATTCTTATACTATTTCTGACTTTTTACTTTTCTGATTTCTGTCTTGTATTGTACAGTTGGTGTTCTATTGCTTCCAATAGCCATCATCTGCCCCTGGACTACTGTTGCCTAGTGGTTCAGGGTTCAACTCCCCTTGGCAACCGTTGCCTAGTGGTTCAGGGTTCAACTCCCCTTGGTAACCGTTACCTAGTGGGTAAGGCATAGTTCTATCATCACAGGGCTGCTGTGGTTCAGGATTCATCTGACCGTTGCCTAATGGTAAATTTTTACGTTCTAATGTTTTTGCGATTTGCAAAGATTAAAATAAATCAAATATAATGATAAATGACTGCTACAACCTGATACAACTTTCCATGCAATTCAACTCCAACAGGAAAATGTATTTTGTGTGATTTAATTCTTGGCTTTTTATTTTGATCCCGGGACGGTTCTGGCTGAGAAATAAGTAGTGACTGTACTTTTTCAAAGCCGACATTTAGAAATAAAAGACACGTGTCTTAAATTTAGGACGAGACCTTAAAATCCGAGGTTTCACTTGTAAAACACCCAACAAAACGATTTTCATCACATTCCACGATTAATTGTTACTACCAAGTATGGTTACCCACAGTGCCTCGGAACACATTGGCTTAAAGAATCAATGTAAGCATTTTAGGCACCAAAATAGACCAGCGAAATGTTCATTTAGTTTCGTATTTATCATGTTTATTGAAAACTGATAGTCGTACCGGCAATTTTCCTACTTTTAAGATATTTTTCAATTACATATAATAAGTATTACTTAAAAATACAAATGATGAAAGCGATAGGTCTATGTAAGTTACCATGGATATTTTCGTTTATTAATTTTGTGGTTAGACCGTGGAAAAAATACGAACTTGTGGACAGAAATACGAAACTGTGGACAAAAAATACAAACAGCTATATTCTTGACTTAATGGAACCTTCATTTGCTGCGTCACGTTCTCTTTTGTTTTAAGTAAAACCGTATTCTGATACGAGAACCTATTTAATTATTTTCGGAACAATTGTCCTGGTGATCTCGTTTTTGATTCTCTGTAGTGAAATTGTCCATGTGTAGTGTTATAAAAATAATAAAATATACCGGTTATAAAGAATGCAAAAAAAAAAAAATGCACAGATGAATTCTAAGTTTGCCCTGAGCTCTTACTTTCGATTATATCAATTTACCGTATTTTAATATGTACCCGATTTGTTACTTTCGGAACATATATTCCGAGAGTATAAGAAAATTGGCATTGCCAAAAGTTAGTATTACAAAATAACACTTCCGTATTCCGGCACAATGGAAGAAATGGTTTCCCTTTACCCCTTACTCTTCAGTTGTATTAAAACATCCTATTTTACTTTCGGAACATGTGTTAAAAGAGACTGTGAGTTTTGATACTCAGATTTGACACTGGCCTTAAATTTTAGATTTAGTATGGCCAGTAAATTATGGTTATATGAAAATGCCGTATATTTATATGCATATTTTGTTGATTTTTTAGATCTGTTTCTAATCGATAGTGACAACGCCTATATATGAGGTTTTACAATATGTCATTCAAAAATTACCAAACAGCGGAAGATTCATTTTCCCCGAACAATTTACTTTACGCATATACGAAATTTTCTGACTGATTCCAAGGACTTAGATCGATGTGATCCAAGGTACTGTACCGAAGATAACCATACTGGGTAGTGACATTGCCGGACGATATTTGTATTAACAGTAGCTTATTTATTTTAAAATCGATTTTTATTATGTTATTCAAATGAAACGAATGTTTTATCGAATGTTGAATAAATGACGGTTACTTATTTAATGTTGAACACGCAATGTTGAATAAGTAACGTACTTCAGGTATCCCATCCAATCAGCATACTCTAGTAACACAAACAGGTCCGAAATACAATAGATGATAGTTATCTGTAAATGTTAAGCAGTGGACTGTTGAGCAATGACAATTATAGCCGATATAACTGCAATTGATGTAACAAACATAATGCGATTTACTACATGGAAAGTTGGGAGATTTGGTCCGACTTCAACCGGTTAATCACACCATCCTTTTATACCGAATGTAGGTCCAAGTCGTACCATGATGGCAACAGGCCTTAAGTTTTTATTGTATTTTATATTGTTGGTTTTTTTGGCTTTTGGCTACTGGAATTTGTTCCACAGACATCTTTGACACCAATGAAATATTTGTGTTTCCTCTCTTGAACATACAACTATTACCATAATGAATGCGTGGCGGGTGTCGCAGGGAGCAGGAGGTGTTCACTCTTCCGGAGCACCTGATCTCACTTTCAGGTCTGTCTGGAGGTCTTACACATTATTTGGAAGTTATTTGGTTCCACGAGACAGTAATACACATTGGTATTGTTTGTGTGGGTTTATATGTTCAATGACCAACATATATATTTTATGTTTCAAATTTGAACTAAATCTGTCAACAAATAACTTTAAAACGGCAAATTATGCGTTTATAGTAACGACGGGCATCTTGGATATGAGACGGGAACGCCGAACACAATTTTTAATCTTTACTAACTAAGGACCATCGATATGAAATTTGGTTCAAAATAGCCAGTGGTTTCAGAGGAAAATATTACAGTTTACGAACGGACAGACTCACGCACACACGAACGGATGCTTTATCATGCCATCAGCTCACATGGCTTCGCCAGATGAGCTAAAAACTAAGTTTGGTTAAAATCAATTGTGATTTGAAGACTGTAGAGGGATAACGAAGTGTATTGTGATTGAAGTGACAAGTTAAGGGGCAAAAGTCCAAAATTTTACATCGCAAATCTACAAACTGATCAAAGATAGTCATCAAGGGTTTATAGACACTAAGTTTGGTTAAAATCCATTGGGAATTTAAAACAGCATGAACGTAACAATGTGTTTTATGATGGACAGACACAAACTAAGGGGTATATTAAAATCCGTTGAGAACTTAACAATGTAGAGGGGTAACAATGCAAACACGGATGGACGGACGACAGAAAAACAGACGGACGGAGACATTTTGAATATATATGGTTTACGGGATAGGATATATACGGTATAGGTGCTACATACCACAAAGATAGGTGTTTTTCAAAATGCCCCTCTTAGTAATCCTCTCCTCCTCAGGCTTCGGAACACATTTTGAAACGGGTTTTTACATTCTGCGACACACAAATGCCAACTCTGCTATAACGGTGATGCTGGTTAGAACTTGTGTTGACTGTTGTAGATCGTTCAATCACAAATGAAAATATGCGTTGAACGAAGTGAAATAAATTTTAAATTTACCTCATTAACGCACTTTGATTTTATTTCAAACTGCGTTGAGCTCACCAAACTTTTGAAGCAAATTTAAAAAAATCAATTCGCGTTGAACTCGTCCCGCATTTAACGTTTAAAAAAATATCAAAGTGCGTAATTTTTTCAAAGTAGGTTAAATTTTATATGTACCTCATTAACACACTTTGAAGTATTTTCAAAGTGCGTTGAGCTGAACCATTTTTTTACGCAATTTGAAAAAAAAATGAAAGTGCGTTGAGCTTGTGTCGGATTTAACGCAATTAGAAATAAAAATCAAAGTGCGTGTTTTTTTCAAAGTGGGTTATTACAGACGTGTGACCAAGTGATTAAAACCTGTGGCTTGAGTAGTGTTTTACATCCTAGTTTCACTTATATCGAGGCAATCGGCTATAACAGATGATTCTCTCAGCTGCTTACGGGAACGGATCATACTCATTCATTTACAACAGAATCTGTTGCACAGTTTTTTTATTAGTTACATGTAATTATGTCGGTATAAATCGTTTAAAGTTAAAATTTAAAATACATACATTTCTATTTTGACACATGGTGTGTGTGTGTGTGTGTGTGTGTGTGTGTGTGTGTTCACGATGTATATCGCTGTCCTTGACTGGACTCTTTGTAATCTCTCTCTCTCTCTCTCTCTCTCTCTCTGTGTGTGTAGGTGTGTTCATGGTGTGTGTATGTTCACAGTGTAAACTACTGCACGGTGTGTGTGTGTGTGTTCACGGCGGTGTGTATGTTCACAGTGTATACTACTGAACGTGTGTGAGTGTGTGTCAGTGTGTGTGTGTGTGTGTGTGTGTGTGTGTGTGCGAGCGTATGTGTGTGTCAGTGTGTATGCATGTGTGTATGTGTGTGTCAATGCCTGTCTGTGCCAGTGTATGTGTGTCAGTGTGGTGTGCGGGTGTGTGTATGTTGTATGTGTGTTTCAGTGCGTGTGCGTGTCAGTGTGTCTGTCAGTGTGTGTGAGTGTTTAAGTATGTGTGTACCAGTGTGTGTGTAAATAGGCGCGTGACTGTGTGTGTATGTGTGTGTGTCAATGTGTATGTATGTGTGTGTCAGTGTGTATGTATGTGTGTGTATGTCTATGTGTGTGTGTGCCAATATATGTGTGTCAGTGGGTTTGTGTGTATATATGTGTGTGTGTGTGTTTCAATGCGTGTGTGTGCCAGTGTACCGGTGTGTGTGTGTTTATGGGTGTGTGTGTGTGTCAATTTCTTTGTATCAGTGTATGTGTGTGTCAAGATGTATTGTATGTATGTGTGTGTGTCAATGTGTGTGTGTGCCAGTGTATGTGTGTCAATGTGTGTGTGTATGCTTGTGTTTATGTATGTGTGTGTCAATGTGTATCTATGCGTGTGTGCCAGTGTGTATGTATGTGTGCGTGTACCAATGTGTGTGTGTACCAATGCGTGTGTGTACCAGTGAATGTGTGTCAATGTGTTTGTGTGTATGTGTGTGTCTGTCAATGCGTTTGTGTGCCAGTGTATGTGTGTGCCAGTGTATGTGTATGTGTGTGTGTCAATGCGTGTGTGTGCCAGTGTATGTGTGTGTCAGTGTGTGTGTGTGTTTGTGTGTGTGTGTCAGTGTGTCTTTGTGTTTGTGTGTGTGTGTGTGTGTGTGTGAATTAAGCACCACAACGTGTATGTTTGTGTTGTATGTCAGGACTGGAAAGAAATCTAATTAAATTTTCTTCAGTACTTCATCCGGAATAATCTTATGACTATTGACAGCTATGACTGCGAATAGCCTGATCGTGTGTATGTATGAGTTTGTGTGTGTTCCAGTGCGTGTTTGTGTTTTAGTGTGTAGTGTGTGTATGTTTATGGTTGAGGCAATGTGTGTCTGTGTCGGTTAGTGTGTGCCAGTTTGTATGTGTCAGTGTGTGTGTGTGTGTGTGTGTTTGTGTGTGCGAGCGTATGTGTGTGTCAGTGTTTATGCATGTGTGTATGTGTGTGTCAATGCCTGTTTGTGCCAGTGTATGTGTGTCAGTGTGGTATGCGGGTGTGTGTATGTTGTATGTGTGGTTCAGTTTGTTTGCGTGTCAGTGTGTCTGTCAGTGTGTATGAGTGTTTAAGTATGTGTGTACCAGTGTGTGTGTAAATAGGCGCGTGACAGTGTGTGTGTATGTGTGTGTATGTCAATGTGTATGTATATGTGTGTCAGTGTGTATGTATGTGTGTGTGTGTTTCTCTGTGTGTGTGTGTGTGTGTGTGTGTGTGCGAGTGTATGTGTGTGTCAGTGTGTATGCATGTGTGTATGTGTGGGTCAATGCCTGTTTGTGCGAGTGTATGTTTGTCAGTGTGGTATGCGGGTGTGTGTATGTTGTATCTGTGTTTCAGTGCGTGTGCGTGTCAGTGTGTCTGTCAGTGTGTGTGAGTGTTTAAGTATTTGTGTACCAGTGTGTGTGGAAATAGGCGCGTGACAGTCTGTGTGTCAATGTGTATGTATATGTGTGTCAGTGTGTATGTATGTGTGTGTGTCAATGTGTGTGTGTGCCAATATATGTGTGTCAGTGGTTTTGTGTGTATATGTGTGTGTGTGTGTGTGTGTTTCAATGCGTGTGTGTGTGCCAGTGTACCTGTGTGTGTGTGTGTTAATGTGTGTATGTGTGTGTCAATGTCTTTGTATCAGTGTATGTGTGTGTCAATATGTATTGTATGTTTGTGTGTGTGTCAATGTGTGTGTGCCAGTGTATGTGTGTCAATGTGTGTGTATGCTTGTGTTTATGTATGTGTGTGTCAATGTGTATCTATGCGTGTGTACCAGTGTGTATGTATGTGTGCGTGTACCAATATGTGTGTGTGTACCAATGCGTGTGTATACCAGTGAATGTGTGTCAATGTGTTTGTGTGTATGTGTGTGTCTGTCAATGCGTTTGTGTTCCAGTGTATGTGTGTGCCAGTGTATGTGTATGTGTGTGTGTGTCAATGCGTGTGTGTGTGCCAGTGTATGTGTGTGTCAGTGTGTGTGTGTTTGTTTGTGTTTGTGGGTGTGTGTTTGTGTTTGTGTGTGTGTGAATTAAGCAACACAACGTGTATGTTTGTGTTGTATGTCAGGACTGGAAAGAAATCTAATTAAATTTTTCTTCAGTACTTCATCCGGAATAATCTTTGTAAACTTTGTGTCTAAATCATTACCAATCACTGCGGTACCTCAGTTGTTAGAGTGCTCGCTTCGTATGTGGGAGGTCGTGGGTTCGATCCCCAGTCGGGTCTCATTGCTCATTTAATTTTACTTTCAACCCGAGCTTAAGCA